>BROE01000021.1:4542585-4809651 GCA_036571765.1 Plecoglossus altivelis | reverse complement strand
CCCCACAGTACCCCCACATCCACCCAGTCTCTCTGTCCAGTTCATCTCACAGCCGTCGCCCAACTGTTTCAAACCCAAGGCCATGATTTGAGCTGGCCCATACAGTTCATGGTCAGATCAGATTGCAACCTGGGAGAAGAGGAGATGATGTAAGAGGAAGGTAGTATATTCAAAATATATTGCCATTAGTCACCAGGGTGAGAGCCATACCTGTAGCTGTCTCTGACCCCACCTTAGTGTACTATGACCCTACCGCTACTTGAGTTACTTCCCAGCCACTCCCGTCCAGATTGTACGAAGGTATTGACGGTTAGAAAACAGAACTTTCACATCACGTCATTTTTTCATCAGTTGTATCAGGTTTTACCATGACAACATTGACCTTTCTGATGAGGCCCCCTCCGGACACACTCTAACTTACGTTAAGATCAACTATAGCCTGACTGTCAACATCATGCAGTATACACGGTTACTACAGCGACACCCTTTTTACATAAGAGCAGGGAGCAGGACCAAATACAGACTTAAAGCAATGTGTTCAAAAGACATTTGTGAGTTTGAGCAATTTAGACAAGAAAAGACTTTAAATAATATGCCAAAGATACAAGGTTATATCTAATATGGCATCATGTTTTCATTGCTTATTGGATAAATGGTGTGTATATTTATACACATCACCTTTGCCCCCTTGTACTTCCTGGTCACGTTGTGCTGTTGAAGCAGCTTCTTATCAATGTCTCTCTCTCTCTCTCTCTCTCTCTCTCTCTCTCTCTCTCTCTCTCTCTCTCTCTCTCACTCCCTATGCTGTCTGTGTTTGAATCAAAGTTTTTGGATTAAGGAGTTTACATTCCGGCTCCAGTCAATGTTTTTTTTCCAGAACATTCCACGTGGAAATATTTATGATCAGACCATCAGTTCATCAAGTGTTCAAGTACAACAAACTAATGCAATTTGTTATTAATCAATTATATCCTAAATATAGCATCCAAACATATCTTTTTCTCCATTTATTTTGGATGAGTACAGCCTTGCTGCAGCACAGCAGAGCACACACTAGCATGGAAGGAATGACAATTGTTATCACTCAACCAATCTGCTTTAATGTTAATGGAAGTGCCTGCGAAATGTATTTGATCGTAAACACTCCCACACACTGCACAGTCACCAACAGGGTTTCGGGTGATGTCTTTTCACGCTGTAAAGAATCTGCAGCACCACAACCAAAGGGGGGGGGGGGGGTTCTCAATCACTCCTCACCGCCCCCCCACCCCTGGAAATGAGAATGACCTGAGCCACTCCACAACACCCTGTTATCATGTCCGCCTACGCATTTGAAGGGAGGGGTGACTGAACTGACATTCTGGGGGTGTCTCACAAACCAAGCATGCAAAAAAACACCAACGTTTTTCTTTTTTTTTCCCCTCACCCCTCAAAGGGAGAGGTTACCAAACATCCGTCCTGTCATTTGTCAGAAGGGACTCCACAACTCCCCCAGCACACAACTACCGGTCCAAGTCATAAAACGACCTTAGATGGGGTCACGTTAAGGTTACTTCTCTTTAAGACATGTGCTCTTTACTACTTCTATAACTAGTTATCAACTCAAATTGAACTCCATCTTAGTTTGAGTATACCTCCACCTCCAACTGTTCATTTTGCACCGTGTTACATTCTAAGACATGTAGTCTAACTAGGTCAACTCTCTGTTTTTCTACCTTCGGCATTGAAATAGTTTTGTTTTTTCAAAGACATTTTAAAACTCAATAGACGTGAAGCTTGGCCGTTACCAGAGCATGTCTGGGAGCGCAGACAATCTCAGGGCCCTAGTCAGTATTGCATTGAAGCCTCCGCATCCACGCCTTGTAAAGTTCACTGAGCAACCATGAAACCACTCACCCAGTGATCATTGGCTCGGCGCTCAATGGTTGCTTGAGATTCCAGCTAGATGCACACTTTTTCCTTGAATAATAGCTGCTCATCTACCCGTGGAGATTGCTTGAGAGAGCAAACACGCAGAATGTTCGCCACACGACATGCGGGCTTCTAATGTACACCCTTTTAGAACAGCAAACACCATTCTAGAATCATTGTGAAGTTCTAAGCAACATGCTGTTGTGGGATAATTGTGTGCATACTCTGATTTCCTTTATCCTGAGTTGCAGTTCAGCCTTGGATAGCAGGCCACATTTGTATGGAATGTCAGGGTATCAAGCCAAAAATAGACAAAACAAGAAAACAAGCACTTATCAGTGTTGGGGGGGGGGAACGGATGCCAGAATTTTGTACATGCTTTTAACATTCTCTTTTTAAATTCTGTTTTCTGTTTGCGGGCATAGCAATGTAAATAATTTTGATGGACCACAGTGCTTAAGAGAAGTGGTGAGGTCGGCAAAAAAAAATGTGTCTCTTGTTTGCACTCTTGTCTCCTCTTCCCACTCGTGTCCTTTTACTATTATTCTCCTTTGTCATATAGGCTGAGTCTGTAATTTTAGATGGCAGGGTTAGAGAGGGTAAATTGGCTAAATTGTAAGGGAACAACAGCATCTTGAGTTTCCCCTGCAGACCTTGTGCCGCTACCATCTCTGCATCTTCTCACGCTGTGAGGTCGGTTAACATTCCTCGTCTTGGTCTGTCAAGGTACTATAAATCGCTTACATTTCACCTCCTTTGCCAGGCCTCACTCTTCTCTTCCTGCTGTGATGACAAGACACTAGGGGATGATGTGGGGCTGAGTGCTTTTCAGGGTTTGAACGTGACCCTTCAAACCCTTCCCCGATTCCCAGAACTGCTGACTGTCTGTATCTCACAGCCCATCTGAAATCATGCAGCTTCATGAACTATTTAGATCTTTTTCAGAGGGTTTGGAAATCTTTTGGACAAAAAAGATTGTGTATATGGAGAGGAAAAAATAAAGAGGAAAAAAAACATGTAAGGAACAAAATAGAAACACTTTACAATGCACTTTAAGAAAATAGTTCAATTTTGAACATGGTCCTTTGATGACTGAAATTGAGGGGTTCTTAAAGTCGATGATATATAGTTGGGGTGTCCACACAGCAGTTGGCCCTCCTTGAACACATTAACTTTACCCAAAAGAGTAGCCCCACATGAGGAGAGATTCAACAGTCCTGACCACAGAACATTCCCAGAAGGAATTCCTTTACCGCCATCTCCCGTAGTCATCCCACTGAGGAATCTAGAGTGCGCTCTTGAATTTGATGGGAGCAGCCGGAAACCAACATGTTTAAGAAGGAATCTCAAAATTCCCAAAAGCATAAAACTCTTTGCCTTAGGGGACAAGGGCAAAAACTGACATTTCCCTTTAGCTGATCCTTCTTTTTAGGGGTCATTCCACATAGTTGCTATTGTCAACTATTCTTCAGAGCAGCTCAAAGAATATCTGATCGTTTCAAAAGCACATCATAATGTAAAGGAGACAAATTGAATTTTGAAGAACGTTTATATTTACAATATAACAAACCCCAAGAATGAAGTCACTCCTTTGTCGAAAAAACTCAATCAACACAGAAGTCAGTCCTGATTCAAGACTGTCAGAGACTGACAGAGCATAGACAAAACATTTGGCCCAAGTTATGGTTTAATGCAAGCAGTTAAGTCTATGTACATATTTGCATTGGCCCAGGATCTCTTCTCAAAAGAGGGTTTTACTCACGTTGGTTGAGCAGCTACATGCCTCGAACGTTGAGTGTCTTGTGTACAGGACGGTGGGGACATCTTGTGACCACAGGACATATTACAACTATTCAGAGTTTTTTTTCCTTGTGTTCCTTCATAGTGTTTTCCTTGAAGTTTTTACTTTCCCTCCTTAAGGGTTTATGGTTTATGGTAGATAGGTTGTAGGTTGATCAGTGTGTGTGAGGCCCTCTGTAATATTTGCTTGTAAAAGGGGCTATACAAATACAGGTTGATTTGATAGTCTGAATTGTTTAATTCAAGCAAATGTTTTACTCCAACTGTAAAAATTCAACATCAAGGTAGTGCAGGAAATGTGCCTTGGTCGTAAATGTTGCAATGCTGTTGCATTGACTCCAAAACTTGACTCTGTCAGAAGATTTTCAAGTTTCAAGTGGGAGGATCAAAGAAACACACAAACCAAGAAGGACCATTTAATAACCTGTAGAAGCATGTTAAACAACCATTTATTTTACAGTTTAAAATGTCCTCATGGAGGAACAGCAAAATACACTCAAAATGAAATTAAGATTGATCAAAAGACAAAGTTTAACATTAATCATTTTGTTTCTTTTTTTCATTTTTCTTTTCATTTGTGTATCAAAATTATAAGTGCCTTCAACATAACCATGACTGTAACTCAAGTCTGCGGTCAAAGAAATATGTACACCACAAAACTGAGTCATAGTTTGCTTGCATCGGTTCACATCAAGCTTCTGTCTCTTTCAGACTGCTTTGTTTCGTCACACAAAACAAAATGAGGACCCTGGAAGAAGACAGTAAGGAAAGGAAGAGAGCACAAGAGCACAAAGTGAGAGCAGAAGTATATATATACAGCTTGGCTCAAGGACACACAAGTTCTGGGGAAGGAGACAGATTTACAAATCCATTTGCGGCATGATTTCAAGTCACATTCTTTGCCTTATGGATTAACTTGACCCTTTCTGAAAGTTCAAAAGAAGCATGCTATTGTTGACATAAGCCATTGCCTTTTACACTAGGGTACTGTACAGATACTGATGTATAACTAACTCAAACAGTAGAGGGCAGTGGAGGACACAAGGACAGAGAATGACAACTGGTAGTTTGACGAACAGCGTCAGAAATTATTTTGATATTAAACATCAAACACAACTGTTCATAGCACTTCTTGGAAATGTAGACAATTTCACAATGTTGAGTAATTACAGAAAATTGACCAGATGAAAAGAAATACAAAGTAGTCAAAACATAGGCTATTACATCTGCGTGGCAAATACAAAGTCAAGTATGAAAATAGGTTCTGGTTATTTAGATACATTGGGTTCTTATCTGAAAAAAGACATTTTGGCACAGAATCTACTTCTGAAGAACCAAGAATTCAATGTCACTCCGGCGACAAAAGTTGAAAGTGATGAGCTTATCAGCGTTAAGTAATCCACAGTATCCACCTTCTCTTCAGTCTTAATATTTATAATATTTACACTTTTGCAATCGTTCACAACAACTATAGGCATAAAGAGGAGGCAAAAACAAAATAAACACGATATCTTTTTACATACAGTCCCCTGTTTGAGGCATTGAGTGTAAACTGTACAACTCCACCAAATCCCAGTTTATGTTCCTGGGGAAGGAACATTAAGGATAGATGAAGTTGACTCTGGAAATGAAGTAGAAGAACGTTAACTCGGCTGATTCATTTATTTTTTTTCAAGTGGGTTGATCAAGCTATCATGATTCTCAAAATGCAGATTTTTTTCCATTTTTATAACAACTTGCACTAGCAAAGCTTTTCATAACACATCATCATTTTATTCTCGAATCTGTACAAAGTTTTCTTTAACATAGTGCAATGACTGATAAGATCAGTTTTTAATAAAAAAATCACCAAAAAATCACAATATATATATATATATATATTCTTCCCAATGAGAGTAAAAACATCCCTTAACCATCCTTGTCTGTAAATTTCTTCATTCCCCTTGAACATGTTGAAAAATGAAGATGCAATCCGGTATACCTCCAATGATGGCAAAAAAGTAACGTGAATGATCATAGAATTGATCATCAAAAACCCCCATTCCACCCTTCCATTAACACTTGGAAAGGAAAAGAATTGTGGAATTACAGGTGGAAGGATGACTTAAGGACTTGGTGACGCAAAGTAAGTGTGAGCACATGGTTCGTAAAAGACAGAAAGGTCAAAACCTTTTAAGAAAGAAATTATGAGGCATCTCCAGTCTTCAAAACTGGAGTTCAACAACATCAACAACAAAAAAGGCTGGTGTTGGCTTCGCTCTGGAGAAAGGAGGTAATTAAACTGAGGCAATGACAATCATTAGGTGAGGGGAGATGCTGGAGATGCTGTTGAGAAGGTCTGGAGCGAGCCGTGACAAGTGGATCTCGGAGAACTCGCACGGTGGGAAAATCTGCACCACATAAGCCGGCTGTGGAGGGGGGGGGGGGGGGGGGGCATAGCACATAGGAGTCAGAGGTCATGGACTTGTACGTACATCTACGCTCCATTGAAATTCACATAAATATAGAATGGAAGACATTCCATATGATCATATATGATGTGGTTATAATCAAGATAGAATGCACACGGACCTGATTGGAGCCGGGATTTGGTACATTGATGATGCCAGCTGCCTGTTTGGCCTGCAGGTAGGTGATGAAGCCTCCCTTTAAGGCATGGGTCTGACTAAGAACATCCTCTTGGTCTCTACCACATGGCAGAGCCAGCAAAAGGCAATAGTCACTGTCCACCTAACAAAAACAACAACGAAGAGCAAAACATCTGTTGAACGATGTCCATCATTTGTTAGATTATGGGCTGATCTTAAAATAATTTCAGGACATTACAACAATGGAAGACAACTTAACTCACCATCATTCTGCGGGCCACACCCTCCAGTTGGACCCCCTCCAGTCTCATTCGTTGGGCGATGCGGAGGAGGGAGCCTCCCTCTGGGGGCGGAAGGGAGCGGTTGGCCAGCACATTGTTCCCAGAGACAAAGTGGAGCTGGACAGCAGCCTGATCATTCTTCAGTGCCAACAGACCTTGCCACACAATAGGGTATTTCTGCACAAAGATAAAAATTTGTTTAAAAAAAGGTAAGATGGAGAAATGTAAAAGCTGATCCAAAAATCTTGACTGAGGCCAGATGAAACAAACTTAAAAAAAGGGTCGGTCATGATATAATGGAATCATACAATGAAATCAGTATCCATTTTTTGTGTTTGCAGTTATTTAATGAACCTCCCTTACCGTCAGAAGCTGCACTGTGTCAAGGGACTGGTGAACTGAGTGCTCCATTTTACTCTCAGGTCGCAGTTTTGATGGGAGAGCTGTTGGTGGGGGGCTGGACAAGAAGGCTGGTTGGCCCTTTGGCAGAGTTAGCTCTTGCTTGTGGGAGAGAGCCATAGGGGAGGGATAGGAAGGAGAGACCGTGTCCCTCTGCATGCGAGACAAGTTGGAGAGATCCATGGTGGCTGTGTGACGAAGATGAGCCGTGTCAGATTTTGCATTGCTTCCTCCACTTTGTGGACCGGCAGACAGTGACTGAGACAGCTTGCTCCTGTGACCCAGATCACCCTCCTGATGAACCTAAACATGAAACGTAAAAGCACTTGAGTAAAATCTCTCTTCCCCCCACCACGAACATTAAAATGAGCATTACATGAACGTTGAAGTTAGATTTTCACAACATTGGACGTAAAAAAGACCATTCTCTAACCTGGGAAGGTGTTAATCCAGAGGTGGTGAGGTTCAATCCCATAGAAGGGTGGTTGGGGAACTGGGAAGGGAAGCCTCTCATGTCCCTGTAGACAGGAAAGGATCCAGCGCTGCCTGGATGTATCAGAGGAACCCCTTGAGGATGAGCAGACACCATAACGGGAGACGACTGGTGCACTCCCATGATCCTACTTTCAGCATGAGGTGGGTGTGACATCTTTCCCTCCAGGGGCTTGGATGTTTCTTTGACAGGCTGCAACATACTTTTCCCCATCAAAGGACTCTTGGAAGGTGCAGAGATGTTGCCGAATGAGTTTCCGCCAGCTTCCGGGGTACGTGACTGCCTGGTCTCAGATGTGCCGTGCTCTCCCAGCTGATGGTGCATGAGTATGCGCATGTCCCGGTACTGGTCAAGACGCAGTCCTGGATGGAGCCCTCTGTGTTCTGCCTGCATCATCATCACGTCTGATTGCAGCTGGGGTGCGGGAGGACGGCGTAGCGCCTGGTGGAAGTGCCTGGGATCCTCGTCCGTGTTGTTGCTGGGAGGTGGGCCGGCTGTGCCGGAGTGTGAATGCAGCACCATGTCTCTGATTATAACCGGCTGAGGGGTGTTAGACCTCTGCGGAGGTCCCCGTGGCGACGGCAGGGAATCTGCTCGCCTGCTGTAGTTCATCCCAGACAGCTGTGGGGTGTTCATCCTAACCTCACCATGTGAGATGTGGCCTATGGACGCTGACTGGGTGACGCTGTGAGGAGGCATTATGACTGACTGCTCTGGGTGAGGGTGATGAACACTGGGGGCATAAGGAGACATTGTAGACATGCCAGGACTCATGACCACGGAGCCGATAGAGGAACTGTTGGGAGGGCAAGCTTTGGCAAAGGGGGACGGCGAGTGTCCCATCGTTCGAGGGGAGATGGGTTCTTGCTTTAAGTGCGGAGCTGTCCGATCGGTCGGCGTGATGGGGCTGGGGGTCATTCGGTTCCCAGCCAAAGATGGGTGGTGTGGGCTCATGGCTGGGCTGAGGTTAGACTGTTTGACCAGGTCCTTCATTGCTGTCGAGTCTGCTCCAAGACCTTTCTTGGCATGTTGCTGCATCACAGCTTGATTGTAAATCAATACCGGAGAGCTGGTGACTGGTTGTTGGAACATCTTTACTGGACCAACCGGGGGTCCGTGATGATATGAGGCTTCATGTTTATCTGAACACTGATTTTCTTGCTTAACAGAGGATATAACAGGCTGGGAATTGTACAACTGGCCGGTAAGGAGCACGCCGGTATGTCCATACCCAGTGGGAGTTGGCTGTCCTTTTGGTGTTGTAGGTTGGGTTGGGTTGAGAGGTTCTTGCTTAATCTGAGACTTGGAGACTGACTGCTGAAACTCTATGTCACCTGCACTGGCTTGTGGGATCAGGCTAATTTTGGCACTTATCCGCTGGGGTCCCTCCATTTTCTGACCAGAGTAACTTAGTACCACCACACCCTCAGAGGTGTTGACCCTCAGACCAGGACTGGAGCCTGTATTGTAGGGCACATTCTCCACTACAGAGCGCCCTCTACCACTTCCATCATCAGATGCCTCTATGCCATGATACCTGTGATTCTCATTCATGCTCGTTTTGAATTTTTGCTTGGGCAGAGACAGACCAGAACTGCGGTTACTGAGGGATATCCTTGGGGCTTCGTCAGTGTCGAAAGGCATTGGTATCCTGCTTATGACAGAGGTGGTAGGGGACGAAATGACTGAGTGCATCTTTTCTCCAAAGTTCTGCTGGGTCTCAGTGAGTGGTGATGGTTTATGTGGAGTGTGCTGAGGTGTCATAGGTAATGGTCTGTCTTCTGCATGTGGGTGCCTTGAGTCGGAAGAATTTTCGTTCTCTGACATGCGAGGGTCCGCTAGCGTAGTCGTCAGCATGGTTGTGGCAATCGAGTTGCTGTTCGATACCGTCACATACTTTGGTTCCATCAGTATTTTTCTCAGTGTACTTGAACTTGGATCAATGTCTGATGCCTTAGTATCAGGGGGTAAGGGAGGATTACCTGTAGGGGTCCCAAGAGAGGTTACTGTTGGTGCAGAGGACGTGACTATAGTCACCTGAGATGCAGGTGTAACATGGATTCTGCTCTCTTCAGCTCTCGGATGCCAGTCTGGGGACAATGGCATCTTACCAGGGCGAGATGGAGGGATGTTAAAATGAGTTGAAGGTGGTGTTAGGGCTGGAGAAGGAGATAGAGCAGAGGTCGATGGTTGCGTCAATGTTTTTTTACAGATGGAGATGCTGGTTGTGCCAGAGTGAAAGGCCGATTCTTGAGGTACTGGTTGCTCCACAGCAGGCTGTTCTGCCTCCTTAGGCGTGTCAACGGTCATGGTGCACATGATATCCCGTTTGCAGGTTGCAGCTGCAGTGACAACCGATGCTGCTGTTGTTGCTGCGGCTGTGACTGTAGCTGCTTTGGAGTTTATGGTCTCCAGATCTTCTGGGATGGAGTCTGGGAGTTTCAGAAGGGAAGGTGTGGGTTCTGACGCCTCTTCAACAGCTTCACCCTTTCTGTTGATGCCACCTTTACGACTCCTGGATTTCTTTGGAGTCTTGGACCTGATTTTACCAGCTTTCTTGGGGGTTTCTGGTAAAGGGCGGTCCTCTGGCACAGAAGATGCTTTCTTTGAATCAGGTATTTCTGGTTTGGCACGAGGCATTATGACACCAACATCAGAGTCTGCTTCAATTAAGTTGGTAATGACCATGGTGGTTTCAGGTTCCATTACCTCACCGGAAGGAGGCGACACCAGTGGTTCTTGTGTGGGAATTAATGCAGTGTAAGTAGGAGGGGCTGTAAATCCATCTGTATCAGCAGATATGTCTTCAGCAGTTATGGAATCAATGGCAGCAGCAAGTTCAGTTTCACTCGCTGGGTTTGCCGGCTTTTCATCCTCAACCTCCGCTTGAACTTCTGGCTCCACTTTAACAGGAGGACGTAAAGTAGGTGGTTCTGTAGGTGGTTCCTTAAAGGGTTGAGGATGTTGCTCTTCTGTGAGTTTGGCTATGTTTTCGACTGCTCTTTCAAGTTCCATCTGCCGTGCCAAAAGAGCTTCTGCTGGGTCTACAGGGGGCTCGAGGTCGGATGTAATTTCTTCTTCTTTTCCTTCAGTGCAAAGCTCATCTGCGTCTTTAAGATGAGAGGTTGTCTTTGCTTCTGCTGTTCCTGGTTTTGTCTTTTTTGGAGGAGCCTCTAAAGATTCAGGTTCATCCTCATCCGGGGGTAGCAAACCTTTGACATCATCTACACTGACTCGAATCTCAAGGTTTCTCAAAGTGTGGGATTTATCGTCGGACACTTGTTTAGCATTTTGAGTCGACCTTGGAGCTTTACCTTTGACATTCTTTTCAGATTGTTGTCTCTTTTCCACGCTAGTGGATTCCACCTTCTTAGCCTTTTCAGTTGATTTCTTCTCAATGTGATCTGTTGAGTCCTTTTCATTTTTCAACACTGTGCCTCTCTTACTTTCCTCCACTAAAGTATGTTCTGCCTGCTCAGACTCGACATTAGTATCAAGCTCAGGATCTTCAATAACTGTGTCGACGGTCTTATCTGTTGATATCATTTCGGATGGTTTATCCACCCTGCCTGACTTCCTGCCAGCTGAGATTCCAGAGGGGGAAGTGTTTTGAGTTGATTGCACTTTCAGGGTGCGTGGCGAACGCCAACCCTCAGAAACTCTCGAGACATCCCCTGTGCTCGCAACCTCTTTGATATCAGTGTCATCTTCTGAAATCTTCTGATGATCGCCTTTCACCGGCGATACATCCTCCCCTCTCTTGCGCGCCTTGGGAGGACGACCTCGCCTTGTGTTTGTAGTTGGATTCTGTCCATCTGGCTGCACCAGCTCTTTGTCAGCTCCACGCTTACGGGTGGAGCGAGATGACTCTGTTACATCTTTGCCAGCTTGTTGAGCTTCTCCATCCTGCTGTGTCGCATACACCGATTTCACATTTCGTCGCCGAGTCCTTCCGTGAATTGAGTTACCGTCAATGTTGTGGTCGGAGTCGGGGGCATAAATTGGTGACTTGTTGGTGGTTTTGGGTTCAGTCAGTACTTTTGAGACTTCTCCTCTTGGAGATGAGGCCCTCTTGAGTTTTTCTTTGTCAATTCGTTCGCTCTTACGTGTTGCTGGTTTCTCAAGGACTGCAGTTTGAGAGGGCTGTGGCTTTTGAGTTACTGATACATTCGACTTGGCCCTTTTAGTCTTTGGTTGTTTGCGGGTTGGTTGAGTTGCTTTAACTTCAGCTTCTAGGACTGGCATCTGAACCTCATGACAAGTTTCCGATTTCTGTAGCCGCTCAAATTCTACAGGATCAATTCTCTCTGCTTGAGGCTCCGTTTTTTCCAATTCTGTTTCTTCCTTATGCTGAGGAGAAGCAGAATTGTGTAATTCCATGGATTCTAACTCAAAACTACTTAAACTCCCAGGAGTGAGAGGCTTGTCTTCAGACAATGTAGCATTTTCCTTAAAATTGTTTTCTTTTTGGGGTTTCTCGCACAATTCTTCTTTTATTTCCACTTTAATCTCCGACTCAGTCAGGACGGTAGGAGAGGATACACTGAAAATGGGGACGGTCGGTTCTTTTACCTCTGGAGGCGATTGTGGAGGAGACACCTCGCGAATAGGTTCAACTTTTTCCTCTTTAATAAGTGAATTGGTTTGCTCTGGAGATGAATTGACAATAGCTTCTTTCTCGTGTTGTGGTGAAACAACAATGGGTGAAATCGAAAGAATAACCGGGGGACTCACAGGTTTACTGTCTGGATGTATTTCGGGTTCAGTCGTCACGGAGAACTCCTCTTTATTGCCAATTTGCCCTTCTGTTTCAGCCGCCATATCACCACACTCAGCCTGCTCTCCTTTCTTTTGCTGAAGTTCCAAAAAGCGACTTTGGAAAAGAACTATGGGCTCTTGAGGAAGGTCCCCTCCTTCTGCCACAGGTTGTCCTTCAACAGCACCTTGTTTGACGAGATGCTTGTCAACACCCAATTCAAAATCCTGATGATCTTTGCCTTTAAGATGTTGCAGCCGTCTTGAATCCTGTTCAAAAATTGAGCTGTGAAGAAAGCGAGAAGCAAACAGCTCCTGTCGTTCTTGATCCTGTGGTTTCAGCTCCTCTTTTTTAGCACACAACTTTCCTTCAGAGTCAGTACGAATCTTCTTCTTCTTCATGTACCAAGAGGGAATGGGTCGAGGTGCCAGCTCAACTTTCTCTTTATCTGAACAACTGTGGGAACTTGGAAAGCGAGAGGGAAGAAAGGACCAATTATCATCCCTTGAGGATGACAGTGACCTGGCTCGCTCTAGAAGTGCCTTTGTGTCAGGAGTTATGGTCTTGTCCAGTGCAAAAGAATAAAACTTGTTCTTCTCCAAAGATCCTGAAAGCTTTAGGTCCGTCAACCTTTCTTCACGTTCCCCAAGTATGTAAGAAAGGGAGGTACTGGATTTGGGGGAATGGTGTTTGTTCTCTCCATCATCGTCCGAATCTGACTGCACCTCTCCTGGTTCCAGTACACGGACAAGACGCTTGTGGATGCCCTCACTTTTCACAATGCTACTGGGAAAGGTCATGTCCAGGTTGACAGAATCGGATTTGATCCGTCTCTCCCACCGTTGCAGCAACTCTTCATCGCAACCGAGCAACGTCGTTCTGAGTTTTGGACATTCAGAATCAGGAGATGGAAATTGTTTGACTGTCATGTCAAAGTCATATTTCAGTGACTCAATCCGTGAGAAGACTTTTTCCTCTGCCTTCAGAGAGTCTTTAGGCTCCGTGCTTGTGACTGTTTGTGATATCTGGGAAGCCTCCTCTTCCTCATTTGAGGGAAACTGACCCTTGCCTATGGATGATGTGATACGTTGGTCAAGGTCTTCATGTAATAACCGGGAACTCCTGTAGTTCAGTTCTTTCTTATTGAGAACTTCAAAATCTAAACTCTCAGATTTTTTCCGTTTACAGGATAGGGAATTTACAAGGTCTTCGTGAGGTGGTTTTCCTGTCTCATGCACTACACTGCACCTTTCGATGTCATCCATGTCAGATCCCTGAGGGCTTTCAGGTTTGCAAGAATTACCCGACTCTTCTTTTTTCAGTTTAAGTGTATGGCTGCGATCTATCGGTTTCGCACAGCTCTGAGAATGGTAAATGTCAGAGTCAAGCTGTTCTTCACCCTCTGCTATGCTTTTGACCTGTCCTTCAATGTGATCTTCACCCTCTACTGATCTCCCTGTCTGATTCTCTGCAACGTCATCCAAGGAAAGACTGCCATTGTCTGAAACATTAAGGAGACTCTGACCTTTCGATCCTTCGTATTCCATTGTAAGACACGGCGGCTCTAAATAGTCCACAGCTTCCTCTGTCGGTTCCCCTAGTCGAGATTGCAGTTCCAAACTGAGACCCATTCCCATACAGATACTTTCCGACTCCAGCGGTTCATCATTTGGACTATGAACCAGTCTGTCCGATTTAGACTTCCAGTATTCCTTCTTATGTGTCCCTTTCAGCACAAGATTCTTGTCACCTTCTGTCTCTTTAGCCAAAGTGTTTTCAACCAATTTTCTAAGCCCTTTACCATCCTCATCGTCTTGACTAGGTTTCTTAAGTCTGTCAGTTTTCCCCATAGACTCCTCAAAACGCCTCTTCCGTGCAGCTAAACGATCATATTCCATTGAATTAGATCCATCGAGTTCAGATTTCCCACGTTTCTTGGCTTTGATTTTACCATCAAGTCCAACAACTTCAACCAGACTTGCCATGTTTTTATCTTTTGGCACCTTTCGTTGCTTTGAGACCTCTGCTTTTGGAGGTTCCAAGCGGAAGGGAGGACTCCTCTGGTCAGTCGTAGGCGATGCAAGCCCCGGACTTTCAGTCTCTGCTTTCGGTCTCGGTTTTTCCTGGACAGTCTGGCCGATAAGTTTGCCTTCCTTTTCTTTCACTCTTGTTAACTGCACAACACAAGGTGGAAGGTCCAGCTGCCCTTTGCCAGCACCATCTTTTTCCTTCGCCAGAAACTTGATGGCTTTGCTTCGGAGAACTGAATCAGGGCTGACATCACGTTCAAGTTCAGGGTCGGTCTCAGATGATGGAATGCTGGGTGACATCATCTTCAGCTTCTTCAGCCGCTGTTTCTCACTTTTTTCCTTTTCGCTCTTCTCCTTGCGCCCAGTTCGCTTTTCCTTCTCACTGCCATTCCCACGTTCAGCTTCAACAAAGAGTCTCTCCTTCTCCGGCTTGTCAATTTTGTTATAGCGATCAGTTCGTGCCTTGTCAGGCTTTTCAAATCTAGGTGGGGAAAGGGAACTACAACTTTCACTACGTTCCGAAGACCGACCGCAAACCCGTCGGTCTGAATCGCTTGGTGGACGCTCGGAGAGGGAGGGAGATGCAGTGGGACTGGCCGGACGTCGTGGATGAGAGGGGCTCTGGCTCCGCTCGATCGTCCTTCGTCCATGATCACGTTCGCGGTCGGTTTCAAAGCGTTCTCTCTCCCTCTCTCTCTCCCGTTGTAGGTAGCTGTATTTGCGGATATCCTGCTCGTAGGGATCCCTGTACTCTCTGTATTCCCGGGGGTCATCGAAGTATCGCGGGTCATAGAAGTCTCCTTGATACGGGTCCCATTCGGTATAGAATTCCCGGCCTCTGGCTGGATACTTGCGTCGTGGATCTTCAGTGTAGGTTCCAGGGGTTCTCACATTCTCATAGAATGCTCGTTCTGCTGGAAACTCATATTGAGGTCTGCGCTCATCCCTATTCAAAGAGAAAACAACACAAGTTTTTCCCCTGCCATTGGATGTTTGATTTGATTATAAGCATTTATGGTTAGACTCTCGGAAACTATGCAAACCTGCGTTCAGATAGGATCTCATAGAAGTCTCGGATATCCTGTCCAGAAGCCTGCATTGAACGATAGAAAGCCATCTGACTTTCTTGATTTGCAAAGTCCACCTGAAAACAAAAACAATAAAACTTAAGTCAGAAAATATGCAAATCTAGCAATGACAAATGCTAACTACGACATAGTGTTCTATCCTTCACTTTATATATAATACGATACACAATATAATCATAATATATTTATTGATTTTAATTTCACTTCACCTTGATTTTATTGCCCCCAATCTTCCACCCTTTAGTCTCCTTGACGGCTGCTTGTGCATATTCTATGTTATTGTACAGAATTAGGGCCATTCCTTTCATTCTGTCAAAAACAACCTGTGGAGGACGGAATAACAAATCAATACAAAAGTATTGATTCATATTAGGAGAAGAAAAACTATTTGTAGCAGTATTTAAGTGGGTGAAAAGAAAGGAAGGTTTACCTTCACAACGTGTCCATAGCGACAGAAGTTACGGGTTAAATACTGTTCTGTGGTGTTTGAGGCCAAACCATCCAACCAAACACAAGTTGTGGGCATACTCTTTCCAAAACCAAGCTGGAAAAAGAGACAGACATAACAATAATTTTAAAAAGATATATTGTATTTTCGCATCGATTTCACGCCTTCCTCTATGACAAAATACAGGTAAACTACCATTGACGAATCATCTTACCTTAAATAACGACTGTTGTCAATCATATATCCACCGTTATGTAGTACAACTGAGATATCAAATTAAAAGGAAAAGTAGGCAAATGTCTTACCTTTAACCTATTGTTGCCAAGATATTCCCCATCCATCTTCTTTATGGCCTTACAAACGCTGGCAATATCGCAGTATTGCAGAAAGGC
Source organism: Plecoglossus altivelis (assembly GCA_036571765.1). Lineage (NCBI taxonomy): Eukaryota > Metazoa > Chordata > Actinopteri > Osmeriformes > Plecoglossidae > Plecoglossus > Plecoglossus altivelis. Next base: position 4,793,465 of record BROE01000021.1, on the reverse strand, counting down.
ATATTGAGGGGCTCCGTTAACTTTCTTGATGTCAATATCCTAGGTGAGCAGAAATAAAGGGCAACTAATCAGAAAGTGCAGGAAAATCAACCGCAACATGCAGCATGAGTTTAACATAAGATAAGAGATCCTTTATTTGTCCCACAATGGGGAGATTCCACTGTTGCAACGCACAGTTTAGGACAGGAATGAAAGAAATAGGCGCATGCAATAAAAATAGGATAAATAAACATGGTCATAAAAAATACAATATAAAGTATAAGGTATAAGGTATTTACTACTAAAGAGAAAACACTTCCCCCTAACCCTCAAGAACATACCACAATTTCCCCAAAGCGTTGAAAGATGTTGAGGAGGTCATGGTAGCTTGTGGTCTTCTCTAGATTACCAATAAATAGCGTCCGCGTGGCTTTGGGGTGAAATTCATCTATCCTCTCATCTAATGGCCGAAACTCGTTCTCGCTTTCCGTCTCTGAAAAGCGCAGTAACTTCTCATTAATGCCTCAATAGTTGTTTGTTCTCTTTTTCTCCTATTGAATCATCTTAATTGTTTTATGTGAAAGTAATAGAACTTACCAGGCCCATTCCAGGCAGTGACATCGATTTGCATGCCAAAAAACAGTTTCCCCTTTGATGCACTGAAGGCCTTCTCCTGGTCCTCCTGCTGGCGAAAGAAGACAAGGCCATACCGGTCCTCTGACGCTCCGTGGATCTGCACCGATGTTACCTTTCCATACTTCTTAAACTCATGAAACAGGCCATCTTTCAGACTCGTATCTGAAAAATAAAGAGAGTGAGAGAGACACAACAATTCCAGCTTAAGAACAATCTTGAAAATCATAAAATTACAATATAAAAAAGGTTGTTTGAAAAAAGAAAGAAGAAAGCAAATTTTCACACATTGCGTGAGTCGACCACTAACCTGTTGAACGCACAGGAAGATTTTGAACTTTGATGCCAAAACTTTTGCGAGGCTCGTCCTTGTCAAGTGCTGACGGGGCAGGAACAGCAGCTGATTGCACTGAGCGAGCAGGGGAATCATCACTCGAACTACTGCTGGAATCACTGTTGCCAGAAAAGAACCGTGTTGGAGAGATTCATCATTTAATAACAGGTCACATTTAGATGTGGTTAATTTAGACTGACAATCACACAAAACGTTTAGTCTCATCTAGGACAGGTTAAAGTGATGTTTTTGTCAAACAAAGGAGAATATTTGATGTCTGTGTCTGGCAGTGCCCGAAAGGACTCCAAATCAAGTATTTCTGGCGTTCACTAGGAACACTATTTTACATAATTTATTGTAATTATGTGCATAACTATTTCAAACCAAAACCTAATCAACTGTATTAAGAGCTGTTCTGCTTATATTATGTTAACATGCGGAGGACGTATGCGTGTGTGTGCATTTATAATTTATACAATATATATATATATTATATATATATTATATATATATATATATATTTTATATATAAAGTATAAATTAAAAAGGGTATTTCCACAGATGTCCGACACAAATTGTGCCCCACTTCCATGACGCAGTATAGCTGAGGTTATAAGAGGACAACAAACAGTGATTTACAAACAGTGGACGAAGCCTGCCTTTTGAGTAGACATCATAGAGCAACACTGATGGAGGAGGTTGTCGTCTACAGTTTTATTGATGGCAAGATAGCTTCTGCACTCATGTACAAAAAAAAGGAACCCATTTTCAAGACAAAGGTGATTTATTTATTTAAGATTTGGGCTGGCAGTAGCCCGTCATAAATTCAAATGACCATAAATCCCAGTATTCCCATGCCTGTCTCTCTGTTTCAGCTTCCCAGTGCTATTTCCTCCTCTGATCCTTCTCCCAGACGCTCCCGGAAGTGCTGCAGATAGAGCATGGTCTGTGGGAGTGGGCAGGGAGCCAGCAGTGGCCAGAAATTTCCAGTTCCAACTGGATCTCACGGAGGGGGGGAACCCTCACCCATACATAGAGGTAGGCAATGAGTGAAAACACACCGACCATCTCCTAAAATTTCCCAGTAGCATTTCGTGAAACCTGAAATGTGCTGCTGGGTGAATTCAGATCTCTGAGGTCTGTTGTGTCTGAATTAACACTGAGATTCTTTCTTTTTCCTGAATAGCGCAGCCATGTCTTTTGTGCAGTAGAATTATCCTTGTGAGGGTACATTACAATACCTGTACTGGGTAATTAGCTGAATTGCACAAACAGCACATCTAGCTTTTAACTTTATCTATTTAAATCTACACTTTACAACCACAACCGTGACATCAAATAGGTTAAAATAAGCATAACATGATTGTCACAAACGTTTAGCCATTTAAAAACTGGAATTAACATTGTTGGGATGTGCCAATTCATAAAAGCAAGTCAAAAACTATTTGTCATTTGGGTTTTGGGGAGACTTAAGGCTTTGCTCCGTTTTTAGCCATAGTTGCAGGAATACCAAGTACTGCAAATTCAAAGTGGGAGCAATTGCATTCAAAATGATGTTGAGTAAGGATCAGGATTTGGTTTAACTGTTCATTAAAAATCTTCGCATCCTGTTTACATTGCACTGAGAACAAGCCTAGCTTGCTTCTATGAAGGTGAATAACCGGTATGATGATGACGAACAATCTTGTCTTAGGGTTGATCTTTCATCTGTTTTTCTTGGGCAAAGAAACTCTCCATTACGGGACATTTGTACGCAATAAATGATTTAAAATTTAAAGGCTTACACTACTTTTCATGAAATCAAATATTTTCTACATTAACCATCACATTCTCAAGGTTCGACTGAATCCATAAATATTTTCAACTGATGCTAAATATTTAAAAGCTTGTGGGTCTTGCCCCAAATATTACTATTAAGACCTCAGGTCTTGGCAAAAGTGGATGTGTCCAGGATGCATGTAGCAATTGCATTTCGATCATGATGGCCCACCACAAACAGTTTAACAGAATGAACCCAGAAAAGCTGTGTAGGTATAAAAGGTGTAAGACTTTCACAAAGACCTTGTAATTACCAGGGACAAAGAGGCTTCTAGCGGCAACTTAAGGTATAATGCTTGGTTTACAGCTTAAGCTATAACACTGTACCAGGGGTGTCAAATCCAGGTCCTAAGGGGCCACTGGTTTTAGATGTTTCCCTGCTCCAGCACACCTGATTCAAATGAATGAATTGTTATCAAGCTGTGTTAAAACCTGATAACAATCATTCGTTAAAAGCAGGCATGATAGAGCAGGGAAACAACACCATTGAAACATCTCAAACATTCAAGACAGTGGTCCCTGAGGGCCAAGACCGGACAGCCTTGTTGTGTACACACACCATGGTTGTTAACCCATTCAGTGTCAGAGTGCCTACCTGTTGCTGGTGCTGCTGCTGGTGCTGCTGACGGAATCGGAACTAGAAGACCGGCTTGGGGACCGGGAGCTGCTGTGGGAGCGAGGCGGGCGCGTGGCCTGGCTGGCCAGCCTCTGCGGAGAGGGGTTCCGCGAGTGCGACGAGTGTGGAGACCGGCTGCGGCTGTGGTGGTAAGTCCGTTCCCCGCGGCGTCCCCTTTGTTCTCTGTAAAGATCCCTGTGGACCGCGCTGGCTAGAGTGAAGGATTCTCTTGCACGGGGGTCATAGCGAGGGTCCGTCGCCTCAAAGCGACAAGGGCTCCGGCTAAGCGAACGATAGTAGCCCACACCGGAGGACACGGATGGTCCACTCCCCCCCACGACAGCACCACTGATCCCAGGTGTCCCACTGCCATTGGCACCAACACCCACAATATTCGTGCCAACGCCAGCTGGGACAGATCCACCAGCTCCACTGACAACGCTAGAGACACTCCCACCAGCACTTAGAGTCCTCTCCCTGCCGTCGCGGTAGTAATCCGTTTCGTAGTGGCGTTGGCGGTCAAAGCTGCTACCGGCACGGTCATGATGTCCATAGGCAGTGTGATCGTAAGCTCGTTCCCGACTCTCAGCCGTCCTGAGTGAGGATGAGAAGGATGAAGAGGAAATGGAAAAAGAGATGGCGGTTATTTTTTATATTAATCTATTTTTGGGGGTGGGGGGGTGAGAAATTACGTATCTTCACAGGATGTAAGGTTAAAGACTGTGGCTGAAACAAACTGTTCTGAACATTTTGGTGTTTTCATGAGAAGAGTATTGAAATAAAATTGTTTTTTTATACTTATACTTTCTGCTTTACAGTAACAATTTGAGTCCCTATAACGACTAATTGCCATTGTTGTCCCCAAAAGAAGTAACAATTATCTATAGTCTTGTTAACAAAATAATAACATATTATGGTAAACCTACATCTGCAGACGCAAATTAGGAATTATTCTCCATGAATAGGAGAACTAAAGGATAAACAAACCTTTACATAATGACCCACATTCCATAAAATATCACGATGGGATCTTTTTTCAAGCTGAGTATAATGTTACATATACCGTCAAAATGACTGACACCAATATTCTCTTGATCAGTAGCTGTTTAAAATGTAGAGACAGTCTGTTCAAATATATCTGTATTTTTGTAATTAGACAATTTCATAGTAGTATTTAATATATACTGGATTCTTTTCAAATATAATCCTTTTTTTTGTTTTTTTGTTACTATAATCATTTCATTTTTTTGTAGGATTAAATAAACCAGTACCACATGGAGCAAGAACATTAAATCAGATAAGACTGACTAGAACTCTAGAGGATAGTATAAATAGGCTTGCATGCCTGTATCAAAATAATCATGCTTTTGATATTATCTTTACTCTTTAAGAAAAAGTCATGCAAACGTTAAAATAACAGAGGACAGTACAAGGGTGAGATCTAAATTAACCTGAGACTTTCATGTGTAAGATCTAAAAGCTTTTAAAGATCTAAAAAGGACAAAGTTATAATGACTGTTGTGCAAAATGTACAGAGGACTTAGATTAGCATTCTCACCTCCATTTTTAGTTTAGAAAAAACGGTTTTGATGACCAGACTTTGTTTATTGACTTGATGCTTGGTGTTAAGTCGACATACGCCGCTTCATCTTTCATTTCAGAACAAAGATAGGTTTTGTTTTGGTGACCTTCATTTAATTGCCAAACATTTTCATTGATTTAAATGCAAAAGATGCGTGGTCTTAATAATTTTATGATAGACAAGGATATGATATCAACTGGAATCCAACCTCCAAGATATTGTGTAGCAAGTAAAAATACGCATTGACATTAATGGGGTGATAACAGTTATTGGAATAATGACCGAGGTAAATCTAGAATCATTTGGCCCCACATTTTTGCAGCAGGCTTGGGGGCCAGCAGTAGGACTCAGAATATATTAGGAACATGTGTGCTGTGAAACTCACATATTACCTTGACCTCTATATGCCCTTAGATGTGCTTATGAAGCAATGAATCATGTCTGTCCAATAGAAATCCTTATATTTCAATGCCACAAACACAAAGAGCACACATGCATACATTTTTCCTCTCACACCCCCTCTAAAACACATTGAAAACACACTCCATTTTCAAGCTATTTAAATTATTCATGAAGCCTGAAAATCATTCAATCGCACACTACGCATGACCACTTTCAAACAGTCATGGATTAGCGGTATGGTCCTAGATTATAGGTCCTTATCAGCATATTCCTTACTTTGGTCTTCAGTTAAATGTGAGGAATTATGTTTGATAAAAGTAACATGCCTACTATTTGAGACAGCCTGGCTCCAAATCACTTAATTATTCTTTCTTGTTGACAACGTAGAAATATTGTAACCATCTTTAACACTCTGCATTGTATAGGGCAGAATCTAATTCTCTAGTAAACCTTGAATCTGGCATATTGGATTTGTATTAGACTCAGATCCTAGAGAAAACCCTGCGTTTGCATCCTATCCTGAAAAGAGCTGCACAATGCCCTAGTTTCCAAGGTTACCACCTAAGACGAAACAGTCATGAAATCAACTGAAGACTGCGCCGGATTCTACTTTGAGTGTAAACCCTGGGGCAGTACAAATGTACAGTTATGTAGTAAATGTGAAATGGCTACGTTTTAGGTCATTTAGTTTTTAGTTTGAGAGTGAAGAGGTGCATTGCAGCAACTGCCTTTCCAAACTACGCCCCCTTTGTGTTTACATTCAGCCAGTCTCAATCAAATTGCATTTTTTCCCCCCCATTCTCATCTCATGAAAAATGCTTCAGCAATGAACAACTACAGGCTAAAGGGAGATGAGGTTAGGAGCGGGGGGAGGGAAGGGTGAGAGAAGGGAGGGAAACAGGTAAAAAGGGTACGGAGTCTGGAAGAGTTATGACTATGTCTAAATTACCAGCTACTTCTGTTAGTGGGGGAGATAAAGAGAGACAAGGGATCAAACTAAGGGGTTAGAGAGAACAGCTAGAATACACAGGGCAGGGCATACCAACCTTTTAAGAGAGCGGTAACTTGACCTACAATCCCAAATACAATCTAGGGAGACAGAATTTGTGAGCAAGAGAGAAAAAAAAAGAAAAAGAAAAAAAAAATATGAGAAGTTGCGCGGGCATGGAAAAAGGGGCAACAAAAATGTAGGTAGATCATGGTTCCAAAAAGGTAATCCGCATTGCCACATCAGGATACCTTCCTTGTCTGGTGGGGGGTGCAACGCAAAGTTTTATTCTCCACCAGTAGGCCATCGTCAACATGGTAGTGCTTGGTTGTATTGAAGTCCATTACAGCTGTCCTTCTTAAAAATATATATATACACACACACACACGTGTATATATACAAAAAGAATGTAAAAATAATTAAAAATCCATCAAACAGTCAACTGAACTATGTTATCATTTCATGGAAGCCAGAAAGTCTTGTCATACAAAGAAATAATATCCACAAGGCCATCTTCAGTACTTTATTGATCACCCACAAGCAATAGGTCTCAAGGGGAAAAAGTGTATTTCTGTCATTTTCTATCATTGTCCAGCTCATCCTATTTCCATCTCAGTCTGAATATGTGGGAGTCACTTTGAGGAGGAGGAAGATTTGTTTCAACAGTCACACACAAAAAAAACGTTTCTCTGGGCGATAATCCAGGTGTATTCGGTTCATTTTCATTTCATCAACCTTTAAGACAGCTTATTATCCATGATTCTCCAAAGCAGATTAGTAAAGTGGTAAGCAGCTGTACTCTGGTGTCAGGCAGGAAATGATACAAAACCGATTGTATCCATGGTCCGGTGTGGTTCCAGATACAGGAATAAATCCACTGACAAAATGCAAGTATCTCCATTTGCATCGACAGTGCCATTTTCTGCAGGCACGGATTTCCATTGCTTTTTATTGATTTGTACAATCCCAAACGTACATCCAAGTACGTGCTTCAAGTGTGAGCTCTTCTCTCCGCTGCAACCACCAAATAAGTCTTTAAAAAAAAACACGAAAATAAAGGGGAGAAAAATACCCAACGGAAAAAAAAAGGTTTGGAAAAAATGCTCACTGTTTCTGTCATCTCTACGAAGTTGATCACCAGTAGAGGTCTCCCCGTAATTAATTGTAAAGCCCTATTACCAGACATAATCCAAAACAAAAACAAAAACCAACCCATACCTTTATTGCACAATAGAACATCCTTTTGAAGTTTGGCTCGGGATTAATCCAACAGGGGAATACATATCCTGGGTTAGGTTATCCACGTGTTTCCAGGCAACGAGGGAAGCACATAACGAAGGTGATGCAGAATGATCGAGGGCCCAATTTTTACTAATCCAAATACTAGTTAATGTGTCTTAAATGTGTAAATATGTAATCTTGGTTGTATTGTTACATGACAATAAAAAGGGTGATACATTAATCCACCAAGAAGGGCACCGTACTCCAGATTAGGGCGATCCCAGGAAAGGCCGCTGGACCAATCTCTCTCCAGCATCCAATAATCCTGGGGAATTTTTACGATATCCAATATATTGCCCCGTATTTTCCGCAACTGTGACATCCACCACACAGAATAGGTATAGCTCACAGATCAAGATCATCGCCAAAAGCCATAACGCTATTCGCAACACACATGGAAATACATTTGTGTGCGTAGTGTATAACATGCTCGTGTACAGTGCATCTTGGGGTCTAGTATAAGTATCAATCCATGAGTGATGACAACCCTCAGAAGATTTTTGAGGTGATCCCTAAAAGATTAATTCTTGAGTACGAACTTCTTTTATATTCCCTTTTTTCCTGTTTAACCCCCAAACAAGTAAATGAATAGATGGTGGAAAGATGCTTGGGGGTAAGGAGTTACAAGAAACCAAGGTCCCCCTGCCTTCAGAGAAACTTTGTCCACTTACCCGTCTAGTCTGCGTTCAAAGCGTCCCTCTCTGGTGTGGAGCGACGCAAGGGGCCCATACACCGGGCCCCCTGCCACTCTCGTGAACCCTGAAACCTCCCGGGCACGTGCACCTAAACTCAGACTATCGTCCAGGCCACGCGCAGCACTAGGGATCGTGCCCGGCTCATTGTAATCAGTGCGAAGGTCTCTGTCCCCCATCTTGTTGATAGAATTGTGAGCCTTTTGAGCACTTTTAATGTCCACAAAATCCACAAAGGCTGCAACTCCGCCTTCTGACCCTCGCTTTGGTAGAACCTTGACACTCTCAACACGTCCATATCTAGAGAATAAAAAAGGGGAGAAAATTATTAGCAGTTTACTTTTAATTATTGACTATTTTTAAACATGTCCCAATAGCAAAAAGTGGATAGTCAGTTGCATTAACATCTCCTTCTGTAAATGAATTATTCACATGACACTTTATTGATTAAACTAATCAAGCAACAAAGTTTGACATACTGACATGATCAATAGATGCATGTAGATGTATTGCAAGACTACTAACATGTCTCCACAAGAACTCATCAGGAAAGAGCTTTATGAGCCACCTGAACAAGGTTTTCTTCAAGGTCTGGGCAGATGTCTGAACACACGTGACATTCCTTGAAAGCTTCTTGCGTGTTTTCCTATTTCTTTTATGCAATTCAAAAGATCTATCAGTTAGGTATGCCCCAAGCCTCGTCGGTTTCTCAACGTATATGCGCTAAACAATACGTTTCCCGTATAGCTGAATGTCCGTGGGAGGTTTTGAACACGTGGGCCATTTCAGAAATAGACTTTTTACTCATTTGTATGCGTTAATGTCCGCTTCAACAATCGCTTGAGCGTATGCATTAATAGACGCACGTATGGATGGGTAAATAGTTTAAAATTGTAATGACAACTGCGACACAATAAAACAATAGGCTACATTGTTTTCGGTAAGTAAACATCAGGGCACGCTCACACGTTAAAGACACTAATATTCACATTTTCTCATAAACACAGAATGTGTGTCTAAAAACGAAATGTCACTAGCACTACATTTCATTTCAATTGTAAACATCAGCAAATTGCTGAAAATAACTCGTTTCGTTGCCCAGGACTCCGGAGGATAACTCCTGGAAAACTGCCCATAAATATATTGGTATGCCAGTTCCCACATTGAATAGCCTCTGACGCCATTTTAGAAAGCCGTTCACACTGCTTACTCATTCTGCCGTCCCCCATCTTCAGTGACTCCTATCACACATTGGGTTGTCATGCACCTGCATACTGACTCTTGTTACAATGCAGCTCGAGGGTCCGCTATAAACGCACTCCAAAATGTTCTCCTGCAAGCTCACCGCTCTCCTATTTAGCGTAGATAGTGTGTACATGGTGCCGCTTCAGCGCAACAGTGTTTTGAGAATATTTAGATTATGCAGATTTAGGCTTTATCTACACACATTTGTGGACCGTTTGCAAGTAAATACCAACACTTACAACATGAAAGACAGGCTTAAACCTATTAAACATGAATGTCATCGATATCTCAAAACGCGTAAAAAAGGATTTGGATTTCGGTTGGACCACCTAATTTGGATGTGCATTGGTCATTAGAAATGTGATACACATACAATGTTAATCTATTGACAAAGCACATGTCAAACGCGTCATACTTCAAAAATGATGATCAAGCTCGTGAAATTGTCCCTCGTTCTGTGCCTGTATCGTCAATTACAAATAGCAAAACGTAATACGGAAATCGTCTGCCAATTAGACTTGAATTCGTGCATACATTGACAGATTGGTGGGTTGTTATTTCATTGACAGCCACGAGGAGCGAGACAAGCGCTCCACATCAGTTAAATCCAGGTGGAGGTAAAACCAATGTTCCTATGTTCTGTTTTGACATTTAATCATGTACGATGACACTATCCGCATATGTGTCACATTGATTGATTTGGAATACTGTTGATCGAATCTGAGAGCCGTTAAGACTAATATGTGCAGAAGGCGCATTGTCCACAACACAATTCAAATGAGTTGAATTCTGAATGGACATACTGTAGAGGGGTACATTGAATCACAATCAACGTCCTAAAACTTAGCGTTCATACAAAGTTGCAAAAATGATCAGTTTTGCTCCCCACGCCCCTCAAGTATAACCTAAATTCTGCAACAATGTTGCAGAGTGACCACCATGAAGACTAGCGTGCGACACAGCTGTTGGTAGGTGACTAGCAACTGTCTGGGAAGAAAATTTTATTTAAAGTTCATGTTGGTCAGCCTACCGGAAGACGTATTATTGTTTCGCAAGCATACATTCATCGCACGTGGATAAGAGTTTCGCATTAACGGTAGATTGCTTGCATTCTAAACTCGCGATCTGGTGAAGCGCTAGCAACACGGCACAACTGGACAAGAGTCCACTTTGTCAGGCACAGGCAAGCAAATCCATTAAGTTCAGAGCTTGCTTTGCTCTGATGCAGCTTTAGCCAGCGTGTGATAAAGTAGGGTAATTAACTGCCAAGCTTGACTGGTCCTTTCCACCGCACTAGAAAGACTATTAAACGGCTGGGATAAAGACAGGTAAACGGTTAAGTTGAGCTATTGGGGGGTGTATACCTTGCCACCTCGCTTCCTCATGGTCAGAATTTTGAGAACAGTCGGAGCTGGTAAGCGCGAGCTGACACGACTGTCACTGGCAACGGCAATTCACCACAGTGGGATTCTTTGACTTTATTAGCGCGATGCTGAACACTAACTCTTTGTTACACTAAATAGGCTATGCAGCTGCAACGTTTACTCACCGTTTGAAGTGCTCAATGATTTTCTCTTCTCGAACATTTTCGGGTAAATTTCCCACCCATAGATGTCTGGTTTCCCGGACCATACTGTGCGCTCCTGTCCCCCGATCATACAGATGAGTTTGTATAGTCAATCCCTTCCAAAACGAAATAAAATGGAATTGTGCGCAGTAAAATACTGCATGTAAAGCATCGACGTATTGTTCTGACCTAATGTAACCATTAGGTTGAATCCTCGCACGCTGTTTTTGATTCTCTTTGCTATTCAAGCGCGATCTTGGTTTACGAGAACGCGCTCTATTACCGCTCCCGTGACAAGGCGCGTCCCTGACACCATGCGACCTTTGGCTGTCGAAAGAATGCTTGTAGCTACCTAAAAAGATGCAGCAACCTCGCTCGTAATGAGGCGCATACGGCGCACGCGTGGCATTGTGTGTGAACTATTTTTTTCTCTGTTCGATGAGATCGTTTTTCATCTTGCGCATGCGTCAGTCAATGTGTGAGCTTCGAATTTATGACACAGTAGACCTTATGGCATGGGGCCCATAGCAACATTGTGAGGTAGTGTTATGCATGACAAAATGACATGAAAAGGCCTTTGGTGATATGAATCTGCTATCAGTTCAATATTTTCAATTCGTCATTAATCACATCCTACGTATTTCTTTATGGTTGTATGAGTTTTCATGACAATAGCAAAAGTGACGTGCCTGATTGTTCGAATCTATTGATTAGTCCTACCAGCGATGAATAGCATTGATGAAGTAAATAATTATTCCTGAGCTTTTTGTGGATAGTAAACTAACTGGGAACATAACACGGTCAATGTCAATGACGGTGAACTTCTTCACAAACAAAACAAAATGTCACAAGTGTCATATTACATTATTTAAATAAAAATATTTAACATAAGTGGCGGGCCTGACCAGGTTGGTAAGAATTTCTCAGGTAATATAGAAGTCTTATACTTTGCCCTCTGTTTAATAATTAACTGCATAACAAGCATAACAAAGTCCATAAGTCCAAGATAGACGTCCTCTGTCAAAGGTAGATAAAAAACGGATTACTGCTGATGAAAAATAAACCCATCACCACTAAATCTTTTAATATTTTTTCAGAGAGGTAGATAATGGATGTTAATCCAATGTAAAGAATACCGATTAAGGGTTAACAAAGCGGTTTGAATAATAGCATTCAAAGGGAGCATTGCCTACAATCAATGTACGCATGCGCTACAATGCGGTAAAAGGAACTGAACAAACAAGCTGAAAGCGCATGCGACTGAAACCCCCATGACTGGCCACTGAGCAACAGACATTTCTGGAAAAAAAAAAGAAACAAAGAAACTGGTCTTTTTTCAGGAGAAGTAATGTAGATGCATTAAAATCTATATCGTAGTTTCATGATTGATGGAACCTCTTGGAAATGGTCTCGTTTCATCGAATCGAAATCTTTCTTCTGATTTAAAAGGAACTACTCAATAAAGTCTGCCATTACCCTTTGGATAGTACAATCTTTTGCTAAAGCAAACACTTTGGAATTACTTGATAACTAAATTCGTTTCTTGGTAATGCTCTTCTGGATTATTATGGATGTCTTTGTAGACCCCACTACTATTTCTTGCCGTGGAAGGAATAAGCGGGGAAGTAGTCAACACAAGTGGGAGATTGAAAATATAGCCTAATTCACAGTTACTTAAAATATACCACAACACGAATCTTTCTTGTCTGGTAACAAAAACGATTGCCAGGAGACGAATGATAGAATTGGCTAGACCACGTTAAGCGTTGATAGGGCGTTCCGTGACATATAAATGTTTGCTGATTTTTGGTATAAAGTTACCCTATTATGCGTATCGTCTACTTCATGGTTATTGTTGTAGCAAACTATATTTATTCTCTTAAGATACAGAACATTTTTTATAAAGAGCTTTATGCCAATCATTTGCAAGTCCATGTGTCTATCAAGTAAACTATTCAATCAATAGATTGTATTCGCATTGATATCGACGTCTTGTTCTTTGTATAACGCCATTTTGTGATTTTGCAAGCATTAACATTTGTTGTCAGCCATTTTGCCCTCTTCAATTCAAGCAGTCTTGCACTCTAGAACACTCAAGGCGGTTATAAAACGAGACTAGAGGCTACGTAGGAGTTTTAAGGCCACCGCCCCCCCCCCCTTTTTTTTTAAACGGATGGAATACAGACATTGATGTTCATGACATAGCTAATTGCTATGAATTGTTGCAAGTCTTTATTTGATAAAGATCTGTGTTGTAAAGCCCATGAGTTATCTTACATTGTCACACATTCGCCAGAGAGGAATAGTTAGCCAAAGCAAAGGAGAACGAGGATTATTAGAACCCATATGAGGATAGCTTACAGTACATTGAGCTGCTAGCTCCAACTCTGCTCTTTGATGTTTGTGTGCGTTTGGCTTGTAAAATTGCCACATTCAGGTTTGCAGGTGTACTTTCTTTCTAGGTTTCAACACATGCGTTCAAATGTTGTCAATTATATTCACGTGACAAACATGGAGCCCACTGTTGATATCTATAGAAAGATATGAGCCTCACGTTGAATATAAATTAAACTGATAGTAGGTTGAGCCCAGATAATTATCTCTTGTGCCTTGTGGTCTTTTGAATCCTCCAGTTCTCAGTGTCTGGTCTCGATAACGGCTAAGTCCTTCCTAAACAGAAATGGGGGGGGGGAGGCGGGGGGAGGGGGGGGGAGGGGGAGGGGGCGCGGGGGGCGGGGGGGGGGGGGGGGGGATTAAGTAAATGAATCAAACCACTTAATTAGCAGGCAGTGATTTGTGGCAGGATTGGCCCTTTCATGCTCACCTCTGATGTAGCATCCAAGAGATCTGTGGTGGGAATCAGACAGCCGGCTTCACCCAGGAAACACATGGATATGTGAATAACATCTGCCCAGCGCCCGATGGTCAGCATCAGCACCATTAACCCCCCAAGACGCACCCCCACTGTATTGAGAACAGCTTGACTGCTGGGCTGGCGATGCTGTTCCTCTGAGAAACGTTGAGAGAGTTGGCATCAGATTTCATGAAAATCTACAAAGTCTATATTGTTAAATGACAATCTGTCAACAAAAAAAGGTATGCGTTAAACATGACAGGGAGCTACCTCAGTCCAGCTCAGCTTTCCACACTAACTTTCAATAGGATGTCCTAACAGCCTCACTTCAAGCTTAGGCACTGCTTTTTATTATTTGGGCTACAGTTTGAAATGTTTTGTGCGATTATCATTCTCTCACCTTGCATGTACACTACCAGCAGTGTGTAGCAGATTGTCAGTGGTGTCCAGAACCTGAGTGCTTCTGTGGCAGAGAGGAAGTGTTTATTGATAACCGATATGGCAGCCACTGCAGCAACCGTGAACGTGATCATAAGGGCCTTGTTTAGAGACGGTAGAATAGAGCTGCCCGATGACAACAGGGAAATGCACACTCCGCAGTAGCGCTGGGAGCTGTGGAGTCTGTACAGTCTCTTGACATGGAGATGCAGGCGAACCGCTTGCTTGGCTAAGTAAGAGCTCAATGCTGCAGCCAGAAGCAAGCACAGCCAGCGTTGCGCCGCCCCCTCGTGGAGAAAGTGGAGACTGCAGCTGAGCGCACAGCCAAGAGAGAATTGGCACTGAACGAGCTGCTGTCGCAGAAACGTACTTGAGTCCTGCAGCGGGAAATTAAAAATATTTGGTGAAATATGACTTGGTATTTTAAAATATTATATTCCACAATTGTAAAAATTAAACGTACTCACAGGCCCAGCTGTAAACCAAGCGGAGACTGCTCTGAGGGTAAATTCCAAAACCACAAGGGAGGATACTCGAGAGCCCACAACAGAGATGATTCCTGTCAGGAACCAAAACTGAAGTTTTTCACCTATTCCATTTGTAATATTGCCTTGATGGCTAGATATCTTCTGGTCTGCTGGGTCTCTCTTGCTGGACTCATTCCTATGGAAGGCGTGAAAGACAAGTGCTTGAGTATATTAGACAAGGCAAGGCTAAATGGCCTACTTATATCGCTGATAATAAAGTATGCTGATAATAACAAGGCTGTCATCAAGCATGTGAATGTAAAACGCGTCCGATACACTTGGCAGGGGATTTTAGTAGGCCATATTTCCTATCATTGTGTATGCCTGGCCAAGGTAACATAATACAGACAAACTTTATAGGCTAAATTAAAAGTGTCACAGTAATTGCGCGAACATTACTAACTGACCTTTCAGAGTCCAAAAACAAGTGAACTCTCAACATGTTGCATAGTATTGATATTCCACATGCGCCCACAACTCCTGAATAAGAAGGAAAAAAACGAATTTGGATTGACGTCACCTGAGACACGCGGAACTTTTAGTTGCTGACAGATAGTTAACTTTTGTGAGAACACCTGGAGCATCGTAGTATAACAAAATCTCACCTTGTAGTAAACTCTCCAGAGGATTTGCGTCCAGCGAAAGCCATTCCGGTAAATTTGGGAGAAACGATGTTATAAATGAAAACATTGTGACTGCCGGTCCACGTAAAGTGGGCTTTAAATTCGACACACACAGAAAACGATTTTAACTAATCAAAACTCCAAGTAGCTATTATCTTGCCGTAGGCTAGTTGTCTAACTCAGGACCACCTGGTTTACGTTCTTCAATCCTCTACTGATTGAACTCTGGGATTGCTTGTGTCCATTTAGCCTAGGCTACTACTATGAATTAGCGTACAATCCTTGATCTGTGTTCTGCGTTTCAAAGGTCATTTGACAGCGTCAACCCAGTGAGACCATGACCATACCGACTTTATAAGCTTTGTCAGTTTCACACAGCCTACCACCTGGAATAACACGACGCATCCACGCATTAATTTTAAAAACATTTCCATGATTTTTTATTACGTCACCATGTAGCCTAAATTAAGATTGTTATTTTAATAGTAAACCCGTAAGTATATCCTCGTACCATTTTCAAGTATAGAAATCAATAAATAGAAAAAGAATTCAATATAATAGCCATTCATTTGCCTTCATCTGTCTTGACATTAAACATTTCTTGATAAAAGTCAGCACACATAGAATACATAGAAATGTGACTGACTATTCAGTGTAAAAATGGTGCTCTCAAAAGTGCAAAGTAGAAAGCCTATTTTATGTTAATAGAGTTATAGTTTTAGTTTCCACTTAAAGAATAGAAAGAAGATCACGTTAGCTTATTCTTGTGCAATTTGTGAGGTAGAGCGTTTAAACTGATTAATGATGATTGTTGAGGATTTCATAAAATTCCGCACATCTAAAATATTCGTTAAACAGAGAAACAGAATGGAATATCAACATCAGCCATCATTGTGTCGTAATGTTCTTCAAACTCTTCGTTTTCCTGCGGACTGAAATGGTTCTTCCAATCTCCGACTTCTCCTGTGAAAACACCACAGCGCGCGGAATGAAACGGGGTCAATATATGCGTGACCCTTGAGCTTCACAATCCCACAAAACCAACATACTCACCCTTCCTTAAGAACTCCGATGCCCGACGATCAAAAATGGTCTCTGGTATTGTAGAGTAGTTGGCCATGGGGTTTTCCTGCATTGCTGCAAAGGTCGTCATTTGCACGATGTTGTCAATCAGCTGTTCTGATGTCTTCTGTCCCAGGAATTCGGATATGCGACGAATCTCCTTGGCAGGGTTCTAATTAGCAAACGGAAGCGAGCAGAACTATTTAAATTAGCTGACCTTGTGTTGTTTACATGGAGATTATGTTCTTCTTGAAAAAGATAGGTTTGTTTTGAATTCTCCATGGAAATTTCAATTAAATATGACTTGACCTTCTTCATATCCTCAAAGAAAAGATAAAGGATGGGTTTGTTTTCTCTCTCCTTCCAGTAGCCTTTCACATGGTCGTACCAGGAGCCCCACCCTACTGCAGCAAACAAGAAGAAAAAATAAACATCTGAAGAAATAAATATAACAAAAAGACATAACTTGACAGTGGCATAACTGGCTAACGAGTGTTTGGAAGACTTACACTGTCCTTTCATGAACTTCTGCAGGTACTGTTGCCAGGGTCCGGGCTCTGGCTGAACTAGATTCATCCGATCAAAATGAAAATACGACACCACGTTGTCCTTAGCATTGCGTGCCACGTAGATGATCTTAACGGATAACATAAACATGTGGTTTAAGTTGACGCGCATGCTGTCCGTCTGCATCGTTAAGGCCTTCCTGGAGGAGTGCCGCTTATGTCGACTATCATCTCTCACCTTGCAGCCTGCATCCCAGAATGTTTTAGGAACGAGCTGAATAGGGAGATGAGTCTTAATGACGCGAGGTGGTTCCATCTTCTCTAACTGTGTAATCCCTACAGATAAGAAGATCATGCATGATAGAACTATAAACGGGGGTGCAGGGCAGCACTTTATATCATATCATTGTTTATTTTTGACCATCCTGACCATGCTAGACCAAAGAAAACTTATGCACTGCAGATATAACACAGCACTGACCAGACAAAGAAGGATCGGGGGCAGTCATCTCTAGGAAAGGCATTCGAACATGTGTCGGGGCACGTCTGGCTATCTCTGCATCCCCTTGATTTATGATCAGATCCACGATCTCCTGAGTCCACGTGGTTCCTAGTGTAAAGTAGATGACACGAGCTGTAGCTTGTACTCATCGCACACGTTGCGTCTACTTTAGTTTGCTACATTTCCTTACCCGCTTTTGGATATGTGGCAATTAGCAAGTCCTCTGGGAATGCTTTGAATTTCTCAACTCTGTCCCAGTTTGTCACGATTGGCTCTAACAATGGTATTCCTTGAATTTCTTTCAGAGAGGAACGGGTCCTGAAGTCTGGCTAAGGCACAGTTGTACAACAGATTTCAGTCAATTATTTTAATTTTATTAACAGTCATTTCGGTCACATTGCTTAAATCCCGTCCCAATAAGGTATGATGATTGGTTGTGATTGGTATGAGTAAGACTGGAATTTCCCATGCCATTGATTAAGAAAATTACTGGTAACTAGGGCAACAAGTTTATACACTGAGGTTACCCATTTAATTAAGGATATTGAATCGTCTTATTCGTCAATTTACGCCTCCCACATGACCATCAAGTGGATTTGATTAGACATGTCCTCTTAACAGTATCATGTAGTAGGCTACCTGTCTACTTACCTTTGACTGATCATTGTTTGCCATCTGATCTATTTCGTAGGTTGTAGCCAATTGTCGTATTTTTTTGCTATAAAGCAGACGTATACAGGTTTCGTGTTTAGGTGAACGTTTATTTCCGTTTCCGCTGTTATTGCTTCACGAGGCATTACAAACTTACTCACCTTCGTTGTATGGCCGAGTGTAGTAGGCAAAACTTTCCATTTTGAACAGCTTGGGTTTCAGACTTTCTATACAAGTTTGAGTTGCAACTTTGCTGGAAAATCCAGTCACGTGAAAGTCCGTATAATTAGACCTTGTCAAAGTACTTCATTCTAACTAGACAAGCTCTAATATTAAAGCGAATCTGTTGGTCTGTAGTTTGTGTAGACATAAGCATGTATGATCATTTAATTGTCAGTTTATGAGTTACTTAATATACCATGAGCCATACAAATAACATAATAAAGAGTTGGAGCTATTTATAGTTAAGGATAAGATAGCTAACGCTGGACTACTTACATCGCCGTCTCATAATGATGTCAGTGAAGCAAGGGGCGGATTTGCGCGGAGCCCACGAGAGCAAACTCCCTAGCAGCGTGTCTGAAAGAATGAAACATGGATGATGAGGTTGCCGAAAGTTGGGAGGAAGCCGCAGACAGTGGGGTAAGAACTAACAGTTGTGTAGGGGGGAACAGTATAGTCTAGTTTCCCAAGCTTAAAGAAATACACGTTTTGACAAAAGCTTTGTCCAACGTCACCACATTTAATCGTCTCATGCCATGGTTGCAATCATTGTAGCCAGTTAGCGAACGGTTCAGACTATTTCCTGAAATAGAAACGTTTCGTGTACATTTTACTTGCGTTCCATTGGTCTTTTTTAATTAGAATTGTTAAATGGTAAAGTCTCAAGTACCATGTGTTTTGGAAACACGTCACTGAAATGTTTACCGTACAAATGGTAGTTCATTTGATGTGAATTGTGGCTAGCTGGTAGCTATATTGCTAGCTAACAAACGTTACTTGGCCGTCTCGTGGGACTAGCTATAGACTAGTTCTATTTCAGGATGTAGACTGGGCCTACTAGGTAGAGCTAGCTAACTTGTACTTATGTAGCATTTCAGTATCTTACATAGACTAGCTAGCTAACGAGGTTGGTGAGCGGGGCCAGAAATGGAAGACGAGTGGGACCATGTTATTTTTAGACATAGTTAGAGGTGCGTAGTAGCGTTTAAGTTCACTTGTATTGGCGGTTCTCTCAAATGCAAAGCAGGCTAACTAGCTAGCTTTCGGTTCACGCTGACATCAAGTTTTAGCGGTTGTGCTATCAAGCAACAATAACTCTGTCTGTGAAACAACTTGTAATTGACGGCCAGTTCGGTAGAATAGGTCGTTGGGCTGGCGTGGGGGGCCGCAATCTGGCAGCAGGCAGGTAGTTAGTTAGTTCTAATGTGTTTCTAGCCACCTAGCAAGCCAACTTGGTATGAAACGATCAGTATTGAGCTATGAAGCTAGCTAGCTAGCTACACACGATCAATTTAGCCCAGATCCACTTCAACTGAAGAGAACGAGTTGACATTTACTGAATCAGTATGTTACGTTTGTAGCTTGGCAATAAGTTCGTGTTAGCGCTTTAACAAATGAAAACGGCTAATATTTTTCACCAACATCAAGTTTTTCTGAAGTTGTCCAAGGGTTTTACATGTGATTTCGGATCACCTTCGTGAATCATTCTATTTGTAAAAGTTGATCAACCATCGTACATGTGGATAGATCATTACTAGTTTTTGTCTCCAGTTATTCAGTGGTGCTGGTGTCCCCCAAGCTAACGTTGAGCTTAGCCACAGCTTGGCGCTATCATCTTGATGTATAAATAACTTGAAATTGAATCCAACTCTCCATAGTTTCCAGTCTTTTACCGCTCACCACCAACACACCGCTCTAACACGTTACGTGTGTTCTGATCAGACATTAATGATTCTTTTTGTTTTTGTGTGAAACGCAGGAAATGGAAAGAAGATTAGAACAGAAGCTTAAGATCAGCCAGAGAGAGAGGTAAGCAGTGAAACACAAGTAGAAACGATCCAACAGAGAGAACTCTCAACAGACCACCAGACATGCAACCCTGTAGTCAAATCAAAATGTAATTGTATAGCCCTTTTTACACACAATGTCACTAAAAGGTTCGCATATGCCCATAATTCTGACCCTCAAACAACCTAAACTCTCAAGGAAGACGAAGGAAACTCCCCTTAGTAAACTTTCCAATATCGCGGCCCAAGTTCCATTGGTTTCCAACACTCTCTGGCCCCGTCTGTATCACAGGGTATCCAGCAGCAACACCTCACATTCGCCGTTGAAGACAGCCATCGTGATCCAGGACGACTCCCTCCCCGCAGCCCCCCCGCCTCAGATCCGCATCCTGAAGAGACCCTCCAGTAACGGGTCGTTAGGGTCCCCCTCATCCCAGAACAGGCCCACGCCGCAGGTGAAGTCCTTGGCCCAGCGCGAGGCAGAGTATGCCGAGGCCAGAAAGAGAATATTGGGGAGCGCGTCTCCCGAAGAATCGCCTCAAGAGAAGTCTAACGCAGAAAGGTAAACTGGTCAATTCACCTGCTGTCATCAGCTGCAGCGCTAGTGTAACTAGCTTGACGTGTAACTCACAGTTGTTACCACGAGCTGTCACGATGCAGAGAACAAGCACGTTAGGGTAGTACGCGTTTGGGGAAACGTTTTGTCTGTGAAGAAGCATTTAATGATTGGAGGATTGAAAGCATGTCGGTTCACACATACATGTTGTTGTCTTTCTACCACAGCGGCAGACAAGGGCGCACCAACTCTGCTCATCCTTTAGATGAGTCAAGATCAACCAATCAGGCTGTCCGCCAACCAGCAGGCCCTGATGGCACACAAGGTTTCCGCCAGCACAGATAAGAGGCTGTGAGAGCCGCGAGAGAGCTGGAGAGGAATATCAAATGACCCCCCCTAGGAAAGGGGAATTTCTATAAAGAAAAAGAAAAATGACTTTCTTCAGTGAGTACAAATGCATATGCCCTTACTCCCGAATCCCACTTTTTAATGTGGATGGGATGGGAGGTGGCGGAAAATGCATGGAGGTACTTTGTGTACATTTGGAAAAAACACGCGCTCTCTCTCCGCCCTCCAAGCCCCCCTGCCCCCCTGACACTGTGATAAAGGACAATTTCTGGAATCGGTTCACTGTGATGATCCCTTTAAGAAACCCCAGCGATATCCACACCTTACCAGGTAGTTCTGTTCTTCTGTCCTCTCATCTGGCAACCACGTCGTCGTGGGAAACCTAAGGGAATGACGAGTTTTCGCTCACGGATACCTTCACAAAAAGCCCACGTGTGGCAGAGAAGGCAGGAAGTATCAATCGGTCCTTAGCAAAGCTATAACTGGAGGGATGGGAAACAGTATCATCTTGTCCTAGCAATAATACAGAAATATCACTAAATCCCCTGCCTATACAGCCTACAGCTTTGTCCATTTTTTTTTAATTTGTCAAATGTTGTCCCACGTAGTTTTTTTTTTTTTCTTCCTTTTGATTTACATTATCGGTAATATTATCTACTTTGCCATTTGTTTTTAAATTGAGGGTGGTGTGTGTGTTTTGGAAGTTTAGTTTTCTGATCAGTTCTGTTTACGATTTGTCTTTTTTTTATTGAGCTTTTCTGGCGTCTTCCTTGGACTGTCCTGATTTCTATCTAAAAGAGAAAAAGAACTTTAAAAAGTGAACAAAATGATGGACACGAGATTGCGGATTTCAATCCATTTTAAGCAGTTTTCTGCCTTTTTGTGTGATATAGGTAGGTAATGTCGGAGCAGTATTTTAATCCAAATAAACTACAACCCTTCAACATTTAAATCATGCTGTAAATATCGGTTGATTTGAACGCAATCTTTTCAGATTGTACTGGTAGGAAATGGCAGGGTGGGCCAAATAAGGAATGAATTAACTGCTGTACCTTTTCGGACGCTTCTTTCACTGTCAGCTGTGTTCATTTCTTAATGTCCTTCACTGAAGTAGGAACTCAGGTGCTTGTGGATGAGACCGAATGAGGTGTTCCATGATTGTAAAGTCGGAGGGATTGAGGATGTGTTCAGGCCATTGGCGCTTGCCAATTACATCACTAAGTACAATTGAGTGAGTTTGTGCTTGTAAAAACAAGTTATAAGTCAAGGTGTACCTAAATTCATCCCTGTGATATGTAGAGATTGAATTGACAATACAAATGATTTGGAATTGGTATTTCACTGGAAGTAATAGCATTTTGTGTACCTTCGATGGAACCAAGTTTTTTCATGAACATGCTTCGACTGTGGAGGATATTAGGCAAGGAAAAGACTGTTCTCCATGTCACATCTGAAACAGATACTGTACTGCTGTTCAATGTGTGAACATGGGGGTGGGAGGGGGTCACGTCACATGCCCCTTGAATATGTTCCCAAATGTTCTAAGAATGCATGATGTTTGGTATGAGAGAAAGCAACGAATGCCAGTCCAAGTTTATCAGGTGGTTATATTCTCTGCTTGTATTCCCACCACTATACCCATGGTGTACTGTTGTGTAGAGGTGTAACACCACTCCCTAGGGTCATGCGTAGTCTGAAGTCTCTGGGTCATTCAGTTGGCATGTTACTTGACACTCGAAATACTAAAGCAATGTGTTTAACACGTGCTCCAGAATAGGTTTCTTAATCTGACCTAGAGTCATGTTAATCAAGCATCCGTTCTTTGTTTGGAGTGTTCAATAACATTTAGCCTCTGAATATTCATAGTTTTTCTCAGTGTGATGTCACAATAAGCCTGAATGTGGTCGTGGGTTAACCATAAGTGACCATGTTAAGGCATGCACAGTGTAGAAACTGAAAGTCTTGTTTTAAATTGGCTCAATTCAGGTAGTGCCTACTTTTTCGTGCCTATGGATGACCTGTTTTCTATGAGTGAAAAACTATGAATATTTCATGAGGAGCCCTTAAATACTGTAAGGGGAATTCTTGTAGTCTTCTCAGTACTGACAAACAGCCATTTGGGAGTCAGGGAAAAGATCTACAGGGTTTGACGTACCCTGAGCGAGAACCTAAAACTGCCTGTAAATACTGATTTAATAAAAATGATTTGTAAAACAATTGAAGTTGTTCAACTCTGGTACTAAAAGTTTTGGTTGAAACATTTGTTCCATCATTGATTTGACTTCATTTGTGGCAGCACTGCACCAAATGTTTTTGAATCGCATAACAATATAAAAATAGGCTTTATTGATAAGGTTTTAACACATGATTGCACTGTTACAGCCAGTGGTACAATACTGCACATACTGTCCAGAAATGTACATACAGTACTGTTTTGGTCCACAAAGTCCTGTGGGTGTGGCTCAAAGACCTGTGGCACTATGGTTCGTAAGACTGTCCAATTAGAGGCAAGGTGCTAGCTCAGGCCAATCACTGTGCACTGGGGTGAGGATAGAGATTGGTTCAGTGGGGGCCAGGATGGTGTGTCTGAAAGCACAACGTCCAGACGCTTATACAGTTTCTTGGACTCACGCTTCCTTTTGACCATGCGTAGACAGCTGACCAGGCCTGTGTCTATCAGCACCTGCAAGAGAAAAGGCAGAGAGACATCGACTGTGAGATAAAGCATTTCATTCACACACCCTTAGGATCCCTTAGGCGCTGTTCAGCAGACATGGATTAAGCCTAGTCCTAAAGTCAGAGACATTCAATGAAGTTCTGCTTTTAAAAAGTTCTTTAGTATCGGACTGGGCTTGAATCCATGTCTGGGAAACGGAGCCTCAGAACCCAAAACAACATCCCAAAATATTCAGTTGGGTAAGAGTGATATCTGGGATACGGTACCTCCAGGAGGAAGCAGGTGATGAAGTTAAGCGCAGCCATGGCAACCAGTAGCAGTTTGAAATTGATGTCCCGGAAGTTATAGAGCTGGAGGACATTTTGAATAGCCACAGGAGGGTACAAGACCAACCAGTTCATCAAGGCAAGCAAGAGGAGGATTAGAAAGAAGAAGACCACTGAGGAAAAACAAACAAGAAAAACACGTTAAGATGTCGTCAGTTGTCAGCAGGTTGTCCATTGATTCAGATTCATTCCACAGAAATATATCAGTGATCTGACCTCAACTCATCTTGTTTAATGTCACGACTAGACAGGGTTAAATCGTATGATTGTTATGCGAGTTAAGAATAGCAGGGTGGATTTACTTAAATCGATCAGCAACAATTGACAGCCGCAATGTAGAGACTTTTTGTGTGTGTTTAACATAGCAATAAGAACGTTTGATTGTAGAGTTCAAATTTCAGATAGAATTTTTGGCATCTGATTTTTCTATTTGAATTTCTGAGAATTTAATTTTACTTTTCAAATGTGAGCAACCTAAATTTCCAAACCTCCAAAAAACAACCTTTCAACCCTTATGCTCTCTTCGTATTCTGCAACTCTCCCTGTCCTAAGGGTCAAAAAGGCCCCACCTTCAGCTCTGCAATAAAGCATGTTAATTTTTACCTTTTTACCCTCTTGGGCATTGAAATGTGCCCAAGAGGGTACAGCCATGTGCAGCCATGCACATGAATCAGAAAGATTTAGTTTTAGTCTGAGGTCAATCAAGCACATACAATCTAAATATCTCATTGTGGGTGTGCGTGTGTGTGCATTTAACATAGTTTCGGGTCATTATGACCCCCAAAGAGAACAAAAGGGTTAAATAGAGACTCTCACCATTGTAATACAGAGGTTTCTTGTATGGGTAGCCTTTGGTCACTACCACAGCCATGATGATGTACTGGTAGCCTGATAAGGCAAACACACTTGTATCCTCCATGTTGGGTAAATTATCCGCCCCTGCTTTTGTTGAATTGAGAGGAACAAACCTAAGAAAATAAGGAAGAGAGTGCATGCAAATGTTCCATTACCATGATCAAACAGATATGCCTTCTCTCAATCTTTACACGAAAGCCACTGGGGGAAAAACAAGTAACGATCCTAAAAAGTTCAAAAGCTTATTCAAGTGCCCGGAGTAGGAATTTTAACAGGAATGTTCCTGCCGAAACAAGTTGAGGTCTTACCAGTCCTGAGAGGTGGTGATGAACAGAGCTCCCAGCTGTCCCAGGATGAGCAGGCAGGTGTGCAGGAACAGGCTGGCCAGGACGGGCAGCGCTAGCAGGCGAGCAGGAGGCCTCTGGGGATGCAGCTCTGAGCTGGGCCCTCCCTGACCCATCACGATCGCCAGCAGGGTCACCAGGAACATGTCCACAAACAGGAACTGCAGCTCTCCCAGGTTGGTTTTCACCTGGATGGGCAAAATGGTGGAGGGAATCACAAACACAACACAGCACACAGCATTCCAACTGTGGACGTCGACAATTACAATACAAAGGCATGACAGACAACACGCACACCTACGCTACTCACAGTGTAAAGGATGAGGACAGAGCTGAACTGAATCAGGCTGTACAAGGCCATGTATTTGAAGAGACTGAAGGAAGTCACCAAAGAGCACCTGCCTTCCCTATCCGGAGTAGGAAAGAGGCCGTTAATGTGACGTTATCCAAACGAGGACACAATGTCAGGAGGATGGCTGTGTAGCTGTCAGAGAAATGAAGGATGTGACCTGTGACCTGCCGAGCCCTCACCTGATGAGCAGGGGTACACAGCTGATGTTGTCAGACTTGGAGGTGAAGGGCGAGGCGACGGACGCCTCAGCCTCGGACAGAGACACGCCCACATCCGCCGCTCTCAGAGCCCCGCAGTCATTGGCTCCATCTCCGCACATGCCCACACGGTAGCTACGCGCAACAGAGGGGCAGAGGAAGGGGAGAGGAGGGACTTGAAACTATGTCCTTACCCTGTACGATTTCTGTCCTTGATGAGGACAAATGTTGCCTCGTCTTCTAACTTGTGTTCTCATCTTAACTGTGATAAAGCAGGTAGGTGAAACCTTTAAGCTTGAACTCTAGACCAGCAGTGCTGCGACTGAGTGCTTCAAGTAAGTGCTGTGGGAAGGTGATGGATGACGATGCGGATGTGATGGATGACAATGCAGGTGCACAAGTCATTCCTGGTTATCTACCACTAGACATCATTCTCTTGCTCGCTTGCTCTCTTATTCTCTCGCTCTCCTGCTCTATGGTACTCTTGCTCTCTCGTTCCCCCTTGTTCTCTCACTCTCTTGCTCTCTCTTTCCCTTGTTCTCTCTCTTGCTCTCTCTTTCCCTTGTTCTCTCACTCTCTTGCTCTCTCTTTCCCTTGTTCTCTCACTCTCTTGCTCTCTCTTTCCCTTGTTCTCTTTCCCTTGTTCTCTCTCTTGCTCTCTCTTTCCCTTGTTCTCTCTCTTGCTCTCTCTTTCCCTTGTTCTCTCTCTCTTGCTCTCTCTTTCCCTTGTTCTCTCTCTCTCTTGCTCTCTTTCCCTTGTTCTCTGTCTCTTGCTCTCTCTTTCCCTTGTTCTCTCTCTCTCTTGCTCTCTCTTTCCCTTGTTCTCTCGCTGTCTCGTTCTCTTGCTCTCTCGCCCTCTTTTTCTCTTGCTCCTCTTGTTCTCTAGCTCTCTCGGTCTCTCATTTTCCTTGGTCACTCGCCCTCTCATTCTCTCGCCCTCTCACTCTCGTTCCCTTGTTGACTCATTCTCTCGCTCTCTTACTTTAGTTTCTGCAGTTCCTGTACCAGCTGCGTCTTCTGTTCAGGGGCCATCCGGGCGAAGATTGTGCCCCTCATCAACACCTGCAGTCACGACACAAAACACGGCGTTGCATCATCTGAATGAATCACTGTCTATGTTTACAATGCGTGCCATTCTGTTAGGCAGCAACATAATCACCCATAATCAGTGTGAATAAATGAATACTATAGTCATATAATAGTGAATAGAAATGAAGTATGGTGCATCGTTACAGTACACAGCTAAGAAAACAAGTTATAACTTAAGATACGGACGATGAATTGGAATAATTTCTTTACCTTTGGCAAGTATTCAGGAAAATGGTCACACAGGGCAGAGAAGGATCTGCCATTGATGGCCAAGTGGTAGTTCATGCCACTCTGGTACAAACCCTGAGTAAGAGGCGATGGAAAGAAACAAACACGTACAAATCAGCCTATAATTCTTCCTTTTTCCGGTGATCTTGCCAGCTTTTAATCTGTGCGCAGAAAGCAGACGATAATACATGACGTGTCCTAGCAGCATTCCAGCTCCGAAGCAGCTTCATGGAAAATGACTGTAATATGGAAGTTCCTACCATTGGTGACGTCATCGGAGCTAATTAAGTGAGATTCTGAGATGATTACAGCGAGTGGCAGTGCCTCCTAGACAGTCGATTCCAAAGAACTAACGATCCAAGTAAAACGTCCCCCGAATCTCTCAACACGACTTTCTTGATTACCACCGAGTTTAAAATCAAATGATTTCCAGCCCGACGAACTACGACGACAAACCTGCGTAACAACTTCCGAGTCCTGGCTAGAGGTGGCCCCTCCCTCTCCCAGATGGAATCTCAGAGCGGGTCTTGACTCGGCCGTGTGGGGGGTGGCGTGGACGAAGATCACCCTCTCGTCCGTACCCACCATCTCACAGCTCCGCGCCACGTTGACGGCGGTCAGAATGTTGTCACCTGCAGTGCCAACGAACGCACCCCTCCTGAAGTTGTTTAGCTACTCTCAGAGATACGCATCATATCTACAGATAGGAGTGTGTGTTTGATCGTTGAAAGTAAACCATAAAGTACTCTAATCTAACCGAGTGAGATTGAAAAAGCGCTGGATACCAAGAGCTTACTTGCGTACCTGTGATCATGACTGTGCGAATGTTCGCTTTTCTCAGAGTTTTGATGACCTTTGCACTCTCGGGCTTCACAAGGTTTTTCATCACCAGTAAACCCAGGAACTGCATGTCTCTCTCCAACTCCTCTCTGAGGAAGGACAACCCACATCATTGCATTAATGACAGTTGAAAGTGAAACAATCCTGGAAACAAAAACTAAAAAAACGCAGAGCTGAGACCGATCAACATGCTTTACCCACCGTTCAACTGTTTTCAGATCAGTCTGCCCGTCTAGGATTTTACATCCGAGTGCGAGCACCCTGAAGCCATCGCTGGCAAACTGACGAAGCGTGTTCGAAAACTCTGCAGGCACTGAAACACACATGGAAAAAAATATATAATGGTTACACATGAACCGGAGCGCTACCTGGCGGTAAACTCACAGCAACACAGGGTTCCTCTCTTGTTCTCTGTTACCGCTTTCTTTCAGGCACAGACTGGCCACCATCTCAGGTGCTCCTTTGATGAAGCCCAGCACAGTTTGTCCCCCTGCGGCCACCGTCACCACACTCATTCTCTGGAGGGAGGATGAGAACGGGTAGCGCCGCACAATAGCGATGGACTCACTCGGGGGCTGACGGAGGAAAGAAGAGAGGAGGGACAAGTCGTTGATGACCCGAGGAGATAAACGATGTGCACTCTGGATATAGAAAGTAACCGCTGCGCCCTTTTTAAAAGTTCGCCTTTTGCCGTCTTGCAGTCGGACAGTGGAGAGGGAGTACTTAAGTCATCGTTGACAAAGCTTCTTTCAGATGTTTCCACCAAGAACAAGATGTTTCTCACCATGGCCTCAGCCTGGGGCTGCTGAGAAGGTGGTCTCATCACTGCCAACACTCTCTGACCTCCTAACTCCTCCAACATCTCATCTTCTGGCTCCTCCAACTCCTGGAACAGAGGCAGGCTTTAGTTCTTTGGGCCAACACTGCCCACAAGCAAACACACTACCAGTCAAACGTTTGGACCGAGCCTCCCATTCAAATGAATAGGACAATGTGTCCAAACGTTTGACAAGTAAGACCGTTGTTCAGTACCAACGTGGTGACACGACAAACGCTGCCCCTTTGCAGCATAACGTCTCAAACGTGTCTCACCCATCCAGTGGACTCGATCATCTTGAGCTCCAAGGGGTCTCCCAGGGGCTGGCCCCCAAGGAGCACCACGCTGTGGCAGCAGGCCAGGGCCCACAGTAAGGGCCCGGGGGGAAGGAGCTGGGGATTGGGGACAAGGTCAGAGAACCCGGCCCCTCTGCCCTCCATCACCCCCCAAACATCCAGTCCCTCTTCCGTCAGAGTGCCAGTCTGGAGATGAGGAAGGAGAGAGAGACGGAAACAGCGTGAGCGCAAAATGTTACAAATTATTATTTTTTTAAACGAACCGTTCCGTCCATTTTGTTTGTCCTGTTTCAACTGACCTTGTCGAAGCAGAAGAGGGAGATCTTCCCGCATATGTTAATGCGTGGAGGGCTAATGCAAAACACCCCCTGCTTCTTCAGCCGCCTCTGGGCGTAGATGGTTCCTGTGGTGATGGCGGCAGGCAGGGCAGGAGGAACAACTATGGTCACGATATCCAAGACCCGGATCACGCGCTCCCACCACTCAGCCTACAAAAAACATGATTCTATATTTAGCTCAATATTTATACTAAGTCATGACTGGGTGTCAGATTAATTATTATCATATTTGAAATGTGCCTTTCTTGCACTCCAGGTGTTAAAGTACAGCAAGAAACGGTCATGATCTACAATAACAATGAGAGCAGACAGTTAAATGAACAATTCAAAAGCTGATTAAAAGGATACTTTTAAAGCAAATGGTTCAAACAGTGAAGCAAAGATGCATTTCTGATGTAAACAGGTCGTTTGTTCTGCAGTTCAGGAGCAGTGCTTGAGAAAGCTCACCCAGCCATGCTTTTACATTGGCAGAGAGACTGGTACACTGTGACATGAATCAGCTCATCCAAAAGATCAGGAGGGGAAATGAGGTGAAGGAAGGAAGTCACAAAGGAAATCGGTGGCCAGCCCCCATGACCTGCTTTCGAGGCTAGCATAAGATTGTTTTTCAAAGCAAGCATATGCAAATGATCAAAGCTGTCCAACCTTTTCAAACTTTAACTTCATGACACATAATTACACTCACATTAGTTCTGCTTAGGACCACAGAGCTGTATATTGTGCCCATCAGCGCTGAAAGAGAACGATATGAAAGTTGACTTTTAAAGCCATGCGATACAAGTTTGAGTCATCAGAGACGGCCATGCTCATCAGCAGTTGAGCGAAAAATGTCCTTATTTGTAGGAGACATCAGATCACATTCCTAAATGAATAACCCTCATCTTTCCCATGTTCTTCTATTAGTTCTTACCCACAATCCCCAGGATGAGCAAGAACTTGGAGGCATCTTTGTAGAAGTGAAAGCTGATTGGCTGGGGGTAGAGGATGGAGCTTATTAAGTCCCCTTTTGCTGTAAAGAACCCTAAAGTACAACACAATCAAGACGAACAGAGAACAAAACAGTAAGCAGAAACTCACACAACAGTCGACCACAATTATTCAGTTTTAAGGGTACAGGTAGAGTCAAAAATGTTCCCTGTGGAACACAAATGTTAACTTGTGCCTGTACCCCATGACTCATATACAGTACGAGCAATCTAGGGGACACTCCACCTGAATAAGTCACCTTACCCGTGTTTGTAACGACAGCGATGACCCCTCCCCCGCCTGGCCCCGCCCCCTTGGCCTGGATGAGCTGTGTGCCGCAGTACAGGGTGTGTCTTCGCTGGACCTCAGGGTTGTACTGCCCCCCGCCTGGCGGCAGGGCGGTCTTCATCACAGGAACGCCCTCACCTGGGCACACCAGGGGGGAGGGGGGCGGGCGTTAGAGGAGGTTTGTTCAACCCCCACCAGAGAGGAAGTGGACGAACTGTTGCGAGCCAAGACTGGGCTAAGTATCTCATGTCAGACTTTTGTGTTTCAGTCGTAGACTTTGGTGACTGTTAACGTCTGATGTGATTGGACACACGAGTCAATAAAGGTTTCCCATCATCCTGCTATGTTATGTCAAACTGTTTCCACTATAACCAATGATACTGTGCATGACCAAATACATCCTGCATGACCAACATACTGTGAACAATCATATTGTGCATGACCAACATACTGTGAACGATCATGTTCCAATAAACCAGTCACACTGTGAATGCTCATATACTGCTCCACCAATCATAACGTGATCGATTATATACTGCTCGACCAATCACACTGTGAATGCTCATATACTGCTCGACCAATCACACTGTGAACGATCATATTCTGCTCCACCAATCATAACGTGATCGATTATATACTGCTCGACCAATCACACTGTGAACAATCATATTCTGCTCCACCAATCATAACGTGATCGATTATATACTGCTCGACCAATCATACTGTGAATGATCATACTGTGCATGCCTCGAGTCTGCCTCACCTGTGAGCATGCTCTCGTTGACCAGACACTCCCCTGTCAGCAGGGCGGCATCACAGGGCAGCTCCAGCCCCTCCTGTGGGATCACCAGACAGTCTCCTGGGACCAGCTCCAGCGAACTCACGCTCTCCTCCTCCGCTGGGAAAGGAACAAATAATGACACTCATCAGCCTCCATCTCAGGTCTCAGGTAAGCCGCATCCCACATCCGCCAGCAGGCGAATGTGCCCCGACCGGCTGTGTGGACTCTCCGGGTGGAGAAGGTAGAGAATAAACAAAAGGTTTGAGGAAGCATGACTCACCACCGAGGCCTCTGCGTACTGTGACATGACTGATGAGGCGGGCCATGCTACGGAGAGTGCTGCTTTGCTAAGGGAGAAACAAAAAAACAGACATGAAATCAATCGTGTGTCGAACTGCGACACATCTGTCATAAAATAAGGAAATGAGATCCAAAATATTTTGGCCCGTTGCTTTTCAACCGCGACAGCAGTCGCACAAACGAATGAGATGTGTCATGCGAAGCGCGTGGTTCACAGTCCCTTACCCTGCGGATCTCGTAGAGAGAGATACCGATCGATGCTAAGGAGATGACAAGTATGCAGACAGCATAGTAGTAGTAGTGGTCTATCATCCATAGGGTTACACTGAACACTTGGAACATGTAGAATGGGTTGAGGACCTGGAGAGATCAACAGAGCGGAACAATGAAAGACAGACAGGTACGGCAGAAGGTGTCCCTACTTCTGTCGATTTACTAAGTCAATTTATACGACAAAGCATGAGTGTATGAAAAAGGAAATATACATATACACCTGATCCCCCACTACATCTGTTCCACATGTCAACAGAACCTCTGACTAATGCCCCTCACCTCCTCAAGTAGCAGCTGAAGATAAGACTTCACAGGTACTTCTATTAGGTTGGGGCCATAGACCTTCTGCCTGTAAGATTAAGAGGCTGTTGGGGTTAAATAATGGATGATAACAGATGGGGGGAGTAAAATGAGGAGTAGGGAGGGTAGGGTGGGTCAAGCATACCTAGAGCTCTGCTCCTGGCAACTAAGACCCTCCTGGTAACGGTGAAGATCGCCACATGACCAGTCCTCATTGAGGACACTGAAAAGGAGGAGAAAATCAGAATCTAAGCCAGCAACCTTTCAAACCAGCAAGACACTGACACACACAAGAAAACTTTTTCCCCCCTGAAAAAACCCTCTTTTTTCAAATAACTTTGTTTCATCTTTTTAAAACCTTGTTGAAAATATATTTTATGATGACATCCTTTCATACTTTGGGCAGCCTGTCTTACATTCATACAAGCAAGATCAGGCTAATTTGATTTTAATGCATCATCAACCTACCTAACCCGACAGAAAGCTCCCTTCCTGGCCATCCAAACATACCGCAAACCCTCAAACAGGTAGTATCGTAGCAGCACTTTCTAAAAGACAGGAAGCAAACAACCCAAAAGAGCTACGTGTTAGGTCTGAGCAGATCAATACAAACTTCCTGAACTGACACAGGCCATTCTCTCACCTCTTCTTTGTGTAATTGTACATTGTCTCTCCATTCATTCTCCTCTATCTCTCCCCCCGCGTGGTCCATACTGCACGGCGAGAAATGAAGAAAAGTGAAGAACACGATAGGATTGTGTGTTCTAGGAAAATAGATTAAGAGCCTACCACCATTACGATTACGAGGTGTTCCTTGTTGATTTTTGTTGAACATTTATTTGCAGTTCTCCTATTTTACGGTTAGAAATGTGTCAAACGTGCTACAGTGCGACAGATTAGGATACACTGCTAACCTGCCCTCCTCCATCTCCTCTGTGAGAACTTTCACCACATATTGTTGGCCAAAACTGTCCTGAGAAAAAGAAACACAAGACTCCAAAATGAACGATGGCCTAGCCTCCTCACACAGTAACTGCAAAATAATCTTACGCAAGCAAGTTACATCATAACCAACTCCACTTTTTTTGTGGCTTTGGCTGTCTGCTTACCTTTAAAAGAAGGACGTCTGCCATTGCTAGCGGGCAGGACTGGCAACGGCAGCGGACACTTAGGCGCGGCCGCCATCGGAAAACAAGCAGTAGCAGGCCGAGGGACAACACAGCCCCGAAGCGGCATAGCCAGACACGCCAGCGCACCCACCTGTAGCCCTGAACATCCTGGTAAACACATCCATAATCGGTTTGTGATTTGACTAAATACCGTTTTATAAACCCTTATGCTCCCTTCACATTCTGCAACTCTCCCTGTCCTAAGGGTCCAAAAGGCCCCACCTTCAAACCTGAAATAAAGCAGGTTAATTACATTTTTAATCCTGTAACCTCTGGCATCGAAATTGGGCAGCCATGCTGCACATGAATCAGAAAGATTTAGTTTTGTCTGTGTTCAATCAAGCCCTTACAGTCGAAATGTCTCATCGTGGGTGTGCATGAGTATGTATTAAACATAGTTTCAGGTCATTCTGATCCCAGATGAGTGGACAAGGGTTAAATGTATTACTGCTACTAAATACAATGATATTGGTCTTACAAGCAGTGCATAGGCTACAATAACTTAGTAGACAGCCACCTAAATAAATAAAAAACAGGAGGCACTCGGAAAATATATATAAAAACTCCAATACCATGGCGGGATGAGAATAAACGATTCGTTCACAACCAAAACTAAGCCTCCAGAAATAAAACAAAGTCTTCGTCAGGGAATCCAAAAGTATTGTTGACGTTATCACGTCATACCCACCATGTGTGACTCGGGGCGGTAGTGTGGGTCTCGAGGACACGGAGTGGGAAGGCCGCTCCGAGGCTCCTCCGCAAAACCTTTGAAACATCATTTTCATTAGAGATACGTCCGAGCCCCAAAACTGCACACAATCAACCATGTATACGTATGTATATGTAGACTATTGCAAACAGCTTGTTGGAGAACGGATCCAGCTAATGTCAAGAAAGGGTTTATTGTCGATTGAGGGTGGTAATTCGAAACTAATAGACCACTTTTATTGTATCGTTCTTTGTCTGAACGTGAAACGAGAAACAGAGTTGAGCTTTTCACGCGGGTTACATTTGATGTATTTATATTTATATTTTCAAGTTAAACTAACTACAAAAATCAATAATAGACTAATAGGGTTAACTATTCTGAACCGATGTAGTTCATTATATTTAATAATGAAATTGGATGATGAGATTTAGATAGCAAAATCTACGGTAGATCTACCCCTAAAGAGAGCAATAAATAATACATCGTTTTTAGTAGGCTTATCGCTCTCCCATCAAACAGGAGAATTCAGCACAAGTGCAACGTGTATCTTATCAATCCTTGAAGAACAATACAACTTCCGGGCACATTAGACAAACGTAAACCTTTTTTTCTACAGATACACACCAGTCGGTCAATAATATCTAACTGCAGATACTTTCTTACCGTCAATGCGAATTCATTGATATATTTATATCCGCAACTGGTATAAACCGACTTTCACGTTCACTTCGGTCGTGGTGTAGTCGCCCGTTTTAAAAAGGTTACGCCTGTGTTTACCTTCCTGTACACCTGCCTCCACTGCATCCACCTGATCTGACCGAATCCTAATGTGGACCTATGCAGGTGGGGCTAAAGTTTGCGGCTCATTTAAAATAATCGTTTGGATGACAAACGAGTCAATGTAATGTAGATATACTCATAGTTAGTATATTTGACGTTGGCATCCAGTAAACACTCCACATTTTAATTTGAATGTAGCTAAAACCATTCACCGCGCATACTACCTTTGATCCTTCCAGCAACAGGTCACCACACTAGAAATCACTGCAATATGGAACTAATCTATTTTCTAACAGGAACAAACGTGTTTCACTGTTGACTAGAGCAACTCCTGTTATTAGACCATGGTTTAATCTGATACAGTTCATTTTAGGAACAGTTTCCCAAATATGAATTAAGACTAATCCCAAAACAAGAGAAACATTCAAAGATTTCCTTTGAAAACTGTATTTGTCTCGAACTATATCTTAATCCATGTCAGGGGGAAAAGCACTAGCCTATAATTAGCCTAGTCTTTGTTTGGTAAGTTGTAAAGCCATGGCATCATCTGGCATCAACTTCCAACTTTGTAGCAACCAAGTACCAAGGCCACACCAATAGACCATCAAAACGTCATTCAGAAGGGAAATACAGGCAGTTTAATGTCATAGTGATGAAGATTGCCTCGACTTTACCTTTATGCAAACCAATATAGTATCTACACCAATGGCCCTCGGCATGTTCTGCATTCACTGACTGCCTAAACCTGAGAGATTTATTTTGTGAATGTGTGTATTACATAACGGATGTGTGTATTACATAACAGTTTACCACTACATGTATTTTGTGTGTTATTCTTGTCAGGATAACTTGGCCTGATTTTGTAACTAAATGGAATGGAAAAGCTGAAAATGTAAGTGCATGACGGTCATCTGAGCTACAAAAAAAAAAAAATACTGCCCTTGTGGAAAATGACCTCAGCAAAATATCCGAAGAAACGCCTGACACTATCTCGCTCTCAGCTCTCCATTTCTCTTCCTCTTCGATGTTTCGAAACGGGAGCTATTTCTCTTCCATATACATATGACCCACTACCCTGCTCTGAGAAATAACGCCATCCTACCAATTGCTGGTTAGACTTGAAAAACTTGCCAGAGGAGAGTTCAAGTCAGATTTCTCTTATGGTTTCGATCAATTACATGACAAAAGCATGAGACAACAATGCATTTGTCAAATGATAATTGACATAAGAAAAGATACTCAGATAGCGTTCTGGCAAATCTGGCAACAGGACTATAGGTCAGACTAGATAAGAAACACTGAATTCAAGGACAGCAATGCAAGAAATGCTGAACCAGCAATCAGTTATTGTATGAATTGTAGCCATCAGGAGATATTTTATATTTCAGCTCCATGTGGTATTTGTTAATGTAGATACACACCGCAATTTCACACACACCGGCAGTATTTGCAAGACTCAGATCAGACAGCGAACAGCTGGCTAACAACAATGATAGCCTCCCGATTGACAAAATTAGGCCTCGTCATTTATGAAAGGGTATTTTTCCATTACGGCACTCCTAAAACTCACCATTTATCTCCATTGTTTAGTGAGACTAGCTTCACATTTAAGACCAAGAGTGGCCAGTCTCACATGTACAGCTTGGCCATATCCATTAGTTACCCGCTACCTCTCGCTTAGATCTTGATGTGACACTAGCGCCAGCATTTCTACGGAAAGCCGTAAGCATCATATGGTTCAGTTTCACCTTATTGTTCGGTTTCCCGTATAGATGACTATGGTATTGTTGACAGATACCGTGGAGGACATGTATTAGTCTATGCGTCAAAAAGTTATAATAAAGTTATAATAATATCATAATATTCTATGCAAGACCCATTAGGTGGATTTTAAATAGAAAGGTTGTCAATTTGTTGGTTAATTAATTGAAAAGCATTGAGTCAACATAGCTAATTTAGTGGCATTTTTTGTTAATTTAAAAACCTTTTATGTAAAATGTGTAATATTTAGATGTAGCTAAAAGTCTTATATAAGAAAATTCTTAAGAAAATAGTATTTTTTACAATACATTTGACAGGACACAGGAAATGTTACAGTTACATCAATTTTTAATTGACACTGAGTTGTTTAACATTAAACTAAAACAATGATACATTTGGTACTTCACATAATTAATAGAAGTGCTCTTAAATAATATTTACAAGTTACAGAATATTCTGCCAGTTGTCCTTCAGCATTATCAAAGCCACACACATAATCCACTGAGCAAACAAACACGTAATGCTGGTCCAATAGCTTTCCATCACATCATGATGTCACCCTAAAGATCTGGTACTTAATTTAGTATCATCAAACACTGTGTGTTACTCCTTATAAGGATAAAACTTCTCCTTTCCTTCTCTTCTACTCCCTTCGTAGCATTGTTAGCTTCCTGTGCTGCACACATCCACTGTCACAGGCATCAAGTCTCCTGTACAGCGGGGTTAAGCCCATTTTCACAACAGGCATGATGTTTGTGACACCACAACTCGTTTTATTATCTTTTAAACATTTTTTTTAAATGTACTTGACTTGAAAGTCAAGCGTGCAATGAAAGTTTCAGCATTGACTTAAGCATCTATAATTTAATTTAAGTTAGAAATTTGGACGTTGACGGCGTTCACAAGTTAGCTGACTTCTTCTCCTTGTAGGTCGCCATCATTTTCTTGATCTCTGCAATAGCTTTTCCTGGGTTGAGTCCCTTTAAAAAGAGTGAATCAAACGGCAGGTTAGATAATGATGGACAATGATGCAACCAGTGATACATGACTATTATATGTTATATTTACCTAGTTTGATGTTTTAGATTTAACATACATTTTCATTCAAATGCTTACAGTGGTTTTTCTGAGAGTGTCTGTGGGTGTGTGTACCCTAGGGAAGGTCTGAGTGTGTGTATGTGTGTGTGTACCTTAAGGCAGGTCTGAGTGTCTGTGTGTGTACCTTAGGGCAGGTCTTAGTGTGTGTGTGTGTGTGTATTTGTATGGGTACCTTAGGGCAGGTCTTAGTGTGTATGTGTGTGTGCATGTGTGTATCTTAAGGCAGGTCTTAGTGTGTGTGTGTGTGTGTATCTTAGGGCAGGTCTTAGTGTGTATGTGTGTGTGTGTGTGTGTGTACCTTAGGGCAGGTCTTAGTGTGTGTGCGTGTGTGTGTGTGTACCTTAGGGCAGGTCT
Organism: Plecoglossus altivelis; assembly: GCA_036571765.1. Classification (NCBI taxonomy): domain Eukaryota; kingdom Metazoa; phylum Chordata; class Actinopteri; order Osmeriformes; family Plecoglossidae; genus Plecoglossus; species Plecoglossus altivelis. The sequence continues at coordinate 4,755,114 of BROE01000021.1, read as the reverse complement.
TAGTGTGTGTGCGTGTGTGTGTGTGTGTACCTTAGGGCAGGTCTTGGTGTGTGTGCGTGTGTGTGTGTGTGTGTACCTTAGGACAGGTCTTGGTGCAGTTCATGATGGTGTGACAGCGGTAGAGGGAAAAGGGGTCCTGCAGTTTGGACAGACGCTCCTCCGTGAACTCATCACGAGAGTCGATCATCCAACGATAAGCCTGTTTAGGTACAAATTAAAGATTAGGAAACAAGATTACAAAAAACCTCATCATAATTACAGATTAGAAAACATGGTTGCAAAAAAAAAGCATCACAATTACAGATGATGTGACACGTTTACAAAAAAATGCATCATAATTACAGATTAAGCAACATGGTTAGAAAAAAAACACATAATTACTACGGCCGAACGAAATTATAACAAACGTACGTTCCCTCATTATACTGTCAACCATTTAAATAACACTAAATGAATAGGTTGGGAGATAGATTGCGAAGGCTAACTGACAAATACAAACCTGCATGAGTACAGCAGGTCCCAGGTACTTGTCTCCGTTCCACCAGTAGCTGGGGCAGCTGGTACTACAGCAGGCACACAGAATACACTCGTACAGACCGTCCTATTTCACAGAGGGCAGATGAACAGACGTAGAGATCCCTTTTAGATTAGCATCATATTGAACCGTACATTGTGTTCCTGTCAGGGTCGGAATGGGACTGAAAAACGGCCCGGGACTTTTAAAACGCAGACCGGCCTACGACTGCGTATTATTATTATTTTTAATCATTACTTAGACCGGCCGTTCAGGAAATCTCCCAACAGCCTGTATGACCGTATTTCCTGTTGTCAGACTGAAAGAAGAGGAATCTTTAAACTAACCAGTTTTTGCCTGTCTTCTACTGATTGGTGGTACTGCTCTTTGCCCTCTTGTGATTCGTCCTTCTTCTTCAGGAAGGGCTCGATGGATTTATACTGTGCATAGAAGTTGCTCATGTCCTGAGGTACATCACACACACACACACAAACACACATACACACACACACAAACACAAGCCCCATGAGGTCTTCAGATGCATCATATCATATTACTAAGCACAACAGTAAAGTCTATAAAATGATTCATTTTTGTGATAATTTTACATTAAGTTTCTTAACACATTAATAGAAGATCGTTTTTTCACCAGCACTCACCGGCACCAGATCTTTGACGACGTACATGTGTGGAAGGGGGTAGATTTTGGTCGCTTTGCTTGTATTGGAATCTATTTTGTTTAGGCAAGCCAATGTGTTGCCTCCATTGATGTTCATGGCACATGAGCCACAAATACCTAAGTAGAAAATATACCGGAGTTATTGAAACTGTAAAGACAGATGAAAGATTTGCTTATTTCGAGCCATGATCGCGTCAATAACATCACAATCATGTGTGATGTAGTATTTGATTTGATCAATTATTATTATTCATATTATTATCATTTATTATTATTATTATTATGTTATTATACATTGAGCACTCTCTGTGTGTATATACCTTCTCGGCAAGAACGTCTAAAAGTAAGAGTGGGGTCCATCTCGTTCTTGATTTTAATGAGGGCATCCAGTACCATAGGTCCACAGCTAGAGAGATAAAGACAACCAGAGCTGAAACACAGCATTTGACTGACAGGACCTTCTGAAAACAGGTAACCTTTCACCTCTTGGAGGTTTTTTTTTAAACCCCATTTCCCTCTGTGGATGTCACTCACTTGTTGAGGTCGATCTCATAGGTCTGCATGCGTGGCTTATCACCGTTTGTGTCAGGATCCCAGCGGTAGATCTGGAATTTCTTTATCCTGGGCTGAGGAGCAGGGGCTGCTGCTGTTTGGGCCCAGCGCACCATCTGGAAGAAACACAGAAACGTGGATCAGTAACCTTGGACAGGTGTCAGAGTAGACCTACAGTGCAGTGATTTTCTCTTATTGTTTTTTTATTATTCTCAGAGTCAATCGGAAATTTTCTTTTCTTTGATTGTTATTGAATGTGGGTTTTTTGTGCAGTCTATGGTTATATTCAGTTAGAAGGACTTGTTACTTTTCAATGTATTGCTAAGTTAGCTGAACAACAACATATGTATTACGGTTTATTTATGTCATGTGTTGGCCCTGCGGGTATGGCTTCTCTGTACTGTAGTTTTGTAATCCTATACCTGCATGAGTACATTTTTGCCTTTCATAACAAGTCTTAGTCGCCCTCTAGTGGTAAGTAGAGGACATTACCCTTAGAAATTACATCACAGCACAATTTCAAGTTACCTAACTAACATTGTAGACACATTGGGTTAGGGCATTTTACCCTTCAACATGTACATTTATTTCAATAAAGTATTTAAATTACAGAACAGTTGTGTAGCCTGAATTTTATTTTAAAAAGCAACTTGATATGTGGTACATTTCCAATGTGTCATATAGTTGTGCAACATTCTGACAAAGGACAACTCAAACATTCTGTGTTGAGGTCTGAAGTCGCAGTGGTTAGACTATCAAACTGTCCAAACTCGTTTAATTATGAAATAATATCCAATCGTATGCCATACAATTTAGTGATTTCAAGTTCACTGAAGTATAAGAAGCCAATATCATGTTGCGTGAGGCAAATACAGGCACGAATCAAGCAAGTGATCCATTTGATAGTAATAATACTTTATATTAATTCTCATTTACTTACCACCATTGCGCCGGCATTCTTTAACGCAACTGCTTTTCGTCCAACGGAGATGCACACCACCGACATATTGCTGATACCGAGTCAATATTTTACCGACTGTTCAAGACAGAGAAACTCCTGTCTTTTTACCGACCCGCCTGCCTGTGCTCGACGTGGTATTTTGACGTCAGTAATCACGCTGCCTTCACCAAAGGGTTACCAAACCTATGGAGAACATAGAGGATATTATATAACGACCTCTTGTACAACGCTCATTGCTCTAAAGGTTGGAAGGTTATTGTGTACATTTGACCTTGACTTTGTAAAAGCAGATATTATAATGACCAGATAGACAATAGGCTACTAACGACAAAATTTTCCGCATATGACCCAATGATAAATATATCCAAACCCCAACAAATTTAGTTTATTTCTACTATTCGACTATTTAGGAGATAATTTTGTTCATGATATCTGTTCTTAAAGACGCTGTAGAACAGCAGACTCTAAAATGACAACTAGTGAGTTGACGACGAGAGACAAATCTACTGATGGGTGTTTCGCTATTGAATAGCCTACAAGGATGCTCTAACTAGAGACGTGTTGTGTTGTTTTCCTATAGACAAAGGAACTCTTAACGGTGTAAGTTTTTTATTGTTTGGTAACTAGGTTTGAAGAAACCAAAGTACGCTATGCCAAGACCTTGTCCTTGTTTTCAGTCATGTCATAATTCATCTTATGTAGTTTACAGGTACAATGTAAATAGTTCTTACACTTTCATACAGAATTTGATTCAACAATAACTTAGAATAAGCGTAGCTTCCATTTGCGTCGTATGAGTATTCCTACGTAAACCGATACGTTTATGGTTCCATTCCAAATCCCGCCCCACAATGTCTTGCGCTTGCGTAGTGAGTCGCTCCCAACGCGTGGCTGACTGTATGTGTGTAGCTACACTGTGCAGGAGAGGAGGAATTTACCAAGAAACTCTGGACCCTCCGACCACGGAAGCAGCACGAGGGGCGAAAATACTCCATTGAGCAAGCATGTCGTGGCTCTTCGGATGGAGAAAAGGATCGGGTACTCCCCCGGCGGATGACCAAACGACGTCCACCCCAGCCGAAGGTGGTTCGGGGGGTTCGGGAGGAGATAAGCCCAAGGACAAATGGAGTAACTTCGACCCAACTGGACTTGAACGAGCAGCGAAGGCAGCAAGAGAACTTGATAAATCACGTAGGTATTGTTTTAGTAATGGTGTAGTAAAGAAATCGATGTGTTGAACCTGCAACACTTAAGGTTGCCAGGATTTTTTGCAAGACTTAGTTCAGGATCAGATGTTGCAAACAGTTGCTTAGAAATCCATCAGACACAGTCTAAAAAGGATCTATAGGCTATTAATGACACGCTTTGCAACAGTGCATCCGTACCTTGCATAGAATTTAGTTTATTACACTCATTCCGTGTAGAATGAGCTTGACAGCACAAAGACAGGTGTCATTTGCAACAGGCTCTTTTTTGGGGGGCGTGTCGATGAAGAGTACAAAGTGTCCCTGTTGGAAGTAGTGGCCGGCCGTAGCTCTGGTTCAGGGATCACATCACAAGGCCCTGTGCGTTGAAATGTTCATGTGTGTCTGTTGTTTGTGTTGCCCACACGGGGCAGTATATATTTAGCCTATGGACGTGTGTGGTGCTCGCATGGCACATAGTGTCCTATATGTGTGCATGCGTGCACTGACGTTAGGCGTTTGCCTACTGTCGAAGAACAAGGTTCAAAGCTCAACGATGTGAAATGATCTAAGTGTTCGGAAAGTGCTATACCCTATAGAGTGTGTATTCAGTTATTAATGTATACATATAATGTATTCATAATGTTATCAGTTGGAAATATTCCAAATATATGAAGTTAATTACGTTCTTAACTGTGTTTTTACCTCAACTCTAGGCCATGCAAAAGAAGCACTGGATCTTGCTCGCATGCAGGAGCAGTCGGTACAATTGGAGCATCAGAGTAAAGTGAAGGTTGGTTGGATTTTTCCAAACACGTTTAAATCCTACGAACAACACTTTCGAACATGCATAAATCGCCAAACACATTCTCCACCTCAAGACTCTAGAGTTTTCAGTGACCATGCTGATTCCGACCGGAAGGTTCCGTGTTAGTTCTTGCCTTTGGACTCAGAGATAATGTGAATTCTCTGTGGAAAGTCTACCCATGCCCACAGCCTCTGCTCTCCTTTGTGTAGGAGTACGAGGCTGCCTTGGAGCAACTGAAGGGGGAGCAGATCCGACTGCAGGGAGAAGAGAGGAGGAAAACACTCAACGAGGAGACGAAACAAAACCAAGCGGTATGGAAGTTCTTGTGTTAACAGTCTAAACACCAGATGTCTCTCACTCTCACTCTCTCTCTCTCTCTCTCTCACTCCCTCACTCTCTCTCTCTCTCTCTCACTCTCTCTCTCTCTCTCTCACTCTGTCACTCTCTGTCTGTCTCTCTCTGTCTCACTCTCGGTCTCTCACTCTCTCTCTCTCTCACTCCCTCTCTCTCACTCACTCACTGTCTCGCTCCCAGTGTTTTGTAGACCAGTTATTGAAGTGTTATTGTGGGAAATGTCCCCCTGAAATTTGTCAAATGCTCTATTGTAACCTATAGAGGGCGCAATACCAAGACAAACTTGCCAGACAGAGATATGAGGATCAACTCCGGCAACAGGTAAGCACTCATAAATACAAACATGGTTAAATCCCTGTACTAATCACCTTCCTGATGAAATAACATTCAGCTTTTCTTCTGCTCAAATCGAGAGTCAAATGACGAAATTCGAACCTTGACCCTTTGTCCTTGCCTTTTTACACAATGACCTGCAAAAGCACGCGGCTAGTCTGTCTAGTCTGGGGGTGTCAAACCCTGGTCCTCGAGAGCAGCAGTCCTGAAGGTTTTCGATGTTTTCTTTGCCCCCGAACACCTGATTCTAACGAATGGGTTGCTATCAAGCTCTGTAGAAGCCTGATAACGACCCTTCTTTAGAATCAGGTGTGCTGGAGCAGGGAAACATCGAAAACCTTCAGGACAGCGGCCCTCGAGGACCAGGGTTTGATACCCCTGGTCCAGTCTGTCTATCTCTACCGGACGTTTAATAGTCTGCTTTTATCCATAGCAACTTCTTAACGAGGAGAACTTGCGCAAACAAGAGGAGTCCGTTATGAAGCAGGAAGCCATGAGGAAAGGTGAGGTGAACAAAGATGGCCCCATGCCGATGACACCGGTCATTTTTCCTCCTAACATTTATTATACCACCTATCCAGATGCTTCATAACTATGTACTGTGCTGTTTCCAGCTGTTGCCCTGCACGTACCTACTCAGGAACGCACGCTCACTTCATCTCTGTTTTCCCACCAGCCACCATCGAGCATGAGATGGACCTGCGACACAAGAACGAGCTGCTTCGCGTGGAGGCAGAGGCCAAAGCTCGAGCCAAGGTGGAGCGAGAGAACGCAGACCTGATCCGAGAACAGATCCGACTGAAAGCGGCAGAACACAGGCAGACGGTTCTGGAGTCCATAAGGTGATCATACAAAAGCATGACCCGGCACCGGACTCTTAAGATTACATTTGCTGGAGGGCGGCGCTACAATCACGAGGCTCGCCTTTTTGCCGTGAAATTTCATTAGTCAAGTGGCAACGTATTTTCACAGTCTGTTTGGGGCGAATACTCGATCATATAATCTTAGAATTCTTGGAGGAATGTGGATATCAGAAAGGAAGCCCTGAGCGTTGTTTAGGAAACAGAGGACAGTGCATTATGGGATTGACAGGATCAGAGACGGGTTTACTCCACACTAGCCTCTTCCTGGTGGGTGTTTAAATAGGTAGAAAACTAAGTGTCCTTGGTAGTGCTGGTGGCTGGCTAGAGTGCTACTGGTTCAGACATTTGATCACATTGCTGTCCTTTTTCATTTGAGATGATAATGGAAGCAGCGAGTGTGATAATTATGTTTTGTTCGTGGCAGGACTGCTGGAACAGTGTTTGGGGAAGGATTCATGGCCTTTGTATCCGACTGGGACAAACTCACCGCCACGGTAACAAGTTAATCCCTCTCTCCTCACCCCTCGCTTATCTCGCATCACCTTGAAGCATTTATTAGGACTCACAAACGTGTCAATAAAGTTAATACAAATACTTCAAAAGGGAATCGTCTTTTCTCTAGTTATCCTCACCGAGTACTCACTCATCAAGTTCCAACGTGTGTTTTACTGAATCTCTGTGCAGGTGGCTGGCTTTACCTTGCTGGCAGTTGGCGTCTACTCTGCCAGGAACGCCACGGGCGTGGCTGGACGCTACATCGAGGCCCGCCTAGGAAAGCCCTCCCTGGTCAGAGAGACCTCCAGGATCACAGTTGGCGAGGCCATCAAGCACCCCATAAAGGTGAACCGTCTGTCTTTTTATTCATGGACCTGGCGCTTCTATCCCAAGTTGTCAAACTTTGAATGTTTAATACGCCTTTATGTTGCACGCTGGATGAAGATTGAAAAGTAAACCTAACCTTTGATTTATCCTACGTCAGACAACGAAGCGTCTAAGGAGCAGACCGCAGGACGCCCTGGAGGGTGTAGTTCTCAGTGTGAGTACTCCTCCGCACACAACCCGTCTAAAAGCTGCAACAACGTCTGCTTGGAAATGCTACATCGCCACATTTTCTAAATAACATCAGAAAAAATCCCTTTGGCTCGTTTTCGTCCCCCTTATCCGCCGTCTCATTTGGTCTGCCGTGTCTCCCCTGCCCTGGCGCAGCCCTCTCTGGAGGAACGTGTGAGAGACATCGCCATCGCCACTCGTAACACCAGGCAGAACAAGGGCCTGTACAGGAACATCCTGATGTACGGACCACCTGGGACAGGCAAGACCCTCTTTGCCAAGGTATACCAAGTCATTTTCAGTAACAGGAGGAGGGAGCACAGTGCATGACCTACAGTGGAATTGGCCATTAAAGTAGAGGTAGAGTGACAGTTAGGGAAGATGAGGATAAATTAGCTATATCGTTACAGTCTTTTTCTTTGGGAAAATTCCTTCTTTAAAAGAAAAGGAATTGTGCTGTTCTGTTACTTTCCTGACTTGATGATGCGTCACCCTGCAGAAACTGGCGCTCCATTCTGGGATGGACTACGCCATCATGACGGGAGGAGACGTCGCTCCTATGGGCCGTGACGGGGTGACAGCCATGCACAAGGTCTTCGACTGGGCCGGAACAAGCAGGCGCGGGTAAGGATTCCTCTTCTTGACCCGACACTGCCCCTTGTCGAAGGGTTCGTCCGTTAAGGCTTAAGACACTGGTGGTTCATCTTAGATACTGGTGTCATCTGGGCTACCTGCTAAACTACAGGTGAGCACAAAGTAGATTGTTGGTTTAACTCCCATCTCTCGGACGAACACGAGCCTCGTCATTAGAATTTGGTTCTGTAACATCTCCTAGCAACCACTATGGTGTTCACAACAACTAACTCTCTCTCTCTCCTTTTTCATCCTTATCGCTGTAGCCTCCTGCTGTTCGTAGACGAAGCTGATGCATTCCTGCGTAAACGATCCACTGTGAGTTCTACAACAGCTGGCAGTTCGTGTTTGCAGCTAACAGTTAGCTCATTTGCTCATGAATTATTTATTTGCCAGTTTCATATTTCTGCTGCTTTAGGCTCAGTCTACGCTGTAGCCTCCATTGTTGTAATAGTTTTTTTGGGGGGTGGTGGTATGTGGGGGGGTTTTCAGGAGAAAATCAGTGAGGACCTCCGAGCCACCCTAAACGCATTCCTTTACCGCACCGGAGAACAGAGTAACAAGTTAGTAACAGCCCTCGTCTCTGTATCATTCGATATGCGCCGTCAAGCGTGAAAAGGTCACCTCTTTGACTGAGAAGGTCATTGACTGCCTTTTAAATAATCCTATTTTACCTCTCCAGGTTTATGCTGGTGTTGGCAAGTAACCAGCCGGAGCAGTTTGACTGGGCAATAAACGACCGTATTGATGAGATTGTAAACTTCGCCCTCCCTGGACTGGAGGAGAGGGAGAGACTGGTCCGTCTGTACTTTGACAGATTTGTACTGGGGCCGGCCACTGTAGGCAGACAGTGAGTACTCTTCCATCTTCTATGGTCTCTAGTCCTCGTTTGTGCTTCCCTCTTTTCACAGAAGCTAAAATCTGAATTATACAAAGGCTACGTTGACAATATAAGCTCCAGTCACGTGTCTTGTTCACAGTTGTCACTTGAAAATCAAGAAATATCCCTGTTAAGTGTTAAGTGTGAACATATAAGTGTTAAGCGAGACTTTTCAACAGCGGGTTGTAGTAAATGGGGTGTGGATTGTCTTTGAACGCTGGTCTAATGCAGAGCTTGCTGTCTTGATCTACAGGAGGTTGAAGCTGGCCCAGTTTGATTATGGACAGAAGTGTTCTGACATCGCGGCGCGTGCAGTGGGCATGTCCGGGCGGGAGATTTCTAAGCTGGGCGTGGCCTGGCAGGTGAGTGCACAATAACCTCTTTTTTTAACCTTTGACCCTTAGTAAAACACTTCCTGAATGAAAATGTGTGTGAAAAGAAAATCCAAATACCTCAAAGTATCTTCTCTTCACCCTCTTCTCCACAAGGCTGCTGCGTACTCTTCAGAAGACGGCATCTTGACCGAAGCCATGATCGATTCCAGAGTTGAAGACGCCATCAAGCAACATGCCCAGAAAATGGACTGGCTGCACATGGAAGGCGGTGGCGAAAGTAGCAAAACCGGCATTGTGATCCCCAAAGAAGACGGCGTCATCGGCTTCACAGCGGTTCAGGAAGCCGCGCCGCTAGCCCAAGCGGCCGTCCCATTGGCTCAGACATCAGCCCCACTCATCCAGGAAGTGCTTCCAGTCGTGGAGGCGATGATCTCCAGCGCCCAGGCCGCAGCAGCAGCTGAGCCAGCGCAGGAAGTCCAGGCTGCAGCCATCATTGAAGAGGCGGCCACCCTGGTTAAGGAATCTGCTGCCCTCTCTGTGGCCGAGGCCGCGGCTCAGACGGTTGAAACCGTCGTGGAGACGGCGTCCGCCGCCCCGTTGGTCCAGGAGGTGGAGGCCGTCCCGGTAGTGCCAGAGGAGCCTGCGGCTGCAGCTGCTGTCCAGGAAGCCGTGGTTCCCGAAGTGAAGCTGGTGGAGTTGGATGTGACGGCGGAGGTCAGGGAGACTGAAACACTGGTGGATCCAGCCCCCGTCATCAAAGATGAGGCCGCTGTCACTCCAGCTGTCCAGGAGATGGAGGCCACAGCAGTAACCAAGGAGGTTGATGCCGTTATCGCCGAGGCAGAGGCCACAGCTCCTGCTGCTGCTCAGGAGGTCACCACAGAGTCAGAAACCACTGTCACCAAAGCAACCGAGGTTGCCAAGGAGGCTGAGGTCATAATTGCAGATGTTGCTAAGGAAGCTGAATCTGTAACTGGAGAAGTTACAAAGGAGGCTGAGCCAATAGTAGCTGAGGTTGCAAAGGAGGCTGAGCCAATAGTAGCTGAGGTTGCAAAGGAGGCTGAGCCAATAATCGCTGACGTTGCAAAGGAGGCTGAGGTTGCAACAGAGGCTGAGGTTGCAAAGGAGGCTGAGCCAGTAGTAGCTGAGGTTGCAAAGGAGGCTGAGCCAATAGTAGCTGAGGTTGCAAAGGAGGCTGAGCCAATAGTAGCTGAGGTTGCAAAGGAGGCTGAACCAATAGTAGCTGAGGTTGCAAAGGAGGCTGAACCAATAATCGCTGAGGTTGCAAAGGAGGCTGAGTTTGCAAAGGAGGCTGAGGTTGCAAAGGAGGCTGAGGTTGCAAAGGAGGCTGAGGTTGCAAAGGAGGCTGAGGTTGCAATAGAGGCTGAGGTTGCAAAGGAGGCTGAGGTTGCAAAGGAGGCTGAGCCAATAGTAGCTGAGGTTGCAAAGGAGGCTGAGGTTGCAAAGGAGGCTGAGGTTGCAAAGGAGGCTGAGGTTGCAAAGGAGGCTGAGGTTGCAAAGGAGGCTGAGCCAATAGCAGCTGAGGTTGCAAAGGAGGCTGAGCCAATAGCAGCTGAGGTTACAAAGGAGGCTGAGCCAATAGCAGCTGAAGTTACAAAGGAGGCTGATGTTGCAAAGGAGGCTGAGCCAATAGTAGCTGAGGTTGCAAAGGAGGCTGAGCCAATAGCAGCTGAGGTTACAAAGGAGGCTGAGCCAATAGCAGCTGAAGTTGCAAAGGAGGCTGAGCCAACAGTAGCTGAGGTTGTAAAAGAGGACCCTGTTCCTAAAGAGTCAGCAGTCCCCGTAACCCCGGAGGCAGAGGTCGCAGCAACCCCCGTATCCCCGGAGGCAGAGGCCGCAACAGCCCCTGTAACCTCGGAAACGGAGGCTGCAGCAGCCCCCGTAACCCCAGAGACAGAGGTCGCTGCTTCTAAGGTTGATACAGAAACTGTCATTGCCAAGGACTCTGAGGCTACTGAAACTACAGTCACCAAGGACTCTGTTGCCACAGCAACACCTGCCTCTCAGGAGGCAGATGCCAGTAAAGCTGACAAACCTGCTGCTAAAGATGAGGGTGGGGATGACCCAGACAAACCGAAAGATCCCCCGAAGAAATGGTTTAAATGGTGAAACTGATGAAGCTATGGGTCAGGGAGAGAGAACATGAATTACAAATCAACAAGATGTACTGTTTTGATGGATTATCTGTCATTGTGATTAAAGGGCTTTTGATGTTGGTATCAGCTCATGCCTTATTGCACTTCTCAGACCTTGTATTGAAGTCGGGTGAAAGAATATGCTGATAGATTTGCTAAGGAAAAGAGGAATGATTGACCTTCAGACCTGCTTAAGTACGTACAGCTGTCATGTCAAACGAGCATGGCTATCTTTACATTCCAACATATACGTTGACCCATTATGTTACATGGCTTGCTTCTAAAATTGACAATTGCTACCCTGCTGGTTAAAGATAAATACTGTATCATGAATCCTGTTCTGAGAACCCTCTGACGTTGTCTAACCACTGCATTTCAACAAAAAGCCTGAACACCCTGATGTTGAGGGATTGACGCATTCAAACGTTAGGGGTCACTGTTGTGCTTCAATGGCACTTTTAATAAAACAGACATTTCATCCTCACAACAGCAAATGTCTGGACACAGAGGGGGAGGGGGGACCGAGCAAGGGTTCCCTCTACTGATAGGCTGGTTGCTTCTGATAAGGATGAGGGAATTGGATCTAGCGAATCGGGAAGTGCTATTGGACATGATATTGGGAAGACGAGGGAAGCACTGAATGGTCTCTTGTCTCATCTTGGCTGGCATTAATTTCTCCTCTCATTTCTCATAAAACTATATTATAACAGCACAGAGAACGCAGATCACAGGCATAGGCTCCCCTCCCCCTCTTATATATACAAGTAAAATTAATACATTCATTTAATTCACTAAGTAACAAAGCTAATTAATCTGTGTTTTTTTTTTGTCGCAGAAATCACACGGTTCGTTTCCAGTCTTCTGCCGTCTCTTAACGTTCTGTTTTTCTCCACACAGCCCATCAGGTTTACTCTAACACAATCCCTCCCCCCCGCCCTTTCCTCGCACCCTTTCAAATCCCACACCCATATATTTATAATTATTTACAGAAGCAGCAACGTAATCATCCAGTCACAAAATGTTTAAACCCTACCCCCCATCCCGTTCATCAATCCCTTTTCTAACAAGTCAAATACACTCCAACCCCAAAAGAAAAAAAAAAGATTTATAATCATGGCATCCATCTCTCTCCACCCATTTCATACACTGTTACCCTGTTCTAAAAGAGCATGCCAAGATTCAACACATGAACACATAAAATGTCTATACAGAAAACACCCTTAAAAAGGTTTTTTCCCCCATCCATCAATAGTGGACATAAGACAATATTTCAGTGGCGACTATCATGTTCTTCCTTCTCTGCTTGAGTTGTGGGTTGGTTGTTTTCTGACGTTCGTCAGTCAGGTCGTAAGAAAGTTCCGTCTTGGTGTGGGGGTGGTGGTGGTGGTGGTGGAGGGAGGGTGTTATGAACAGTGACAGGGCAGTTTTCAAGGGTCTCTGAGGCAGCAGTTGGCCATGGGGCAGTTTGGGGTGTGGAGTGGGGCGGGGGGGAGGGGAGGTGGTTGGGGGTCTCGTTTAAAAGTCAGAGGTGGCGGGGGCTGGGGTGGCCGTTGTGGTAGAGCTTCTGCTTGATGTGGACCATGTTGCCGCTAGAGTCTTCCAACTGTCTGAGCTGGGCGCGGCGACGAAGGTCTCGAAGGTTGCAGAACTGGGGCAGCCACGACCAGGAAGGGGTGTCTGGGAGAGCGGAGAGAACGAGGGGAGAGTGGAGAGAGGGGGGAGAGAAGACAGAGGGGGGAGAATGAAGAGAACGAGGGGAGAGGGGGGAGAGTAGACAGAGGGGGGAGAATGAAGAGAACGGGAGAGAACGAAGAGAATGGGGGAGAGTGGAGAGAGAGGAAGGACATGTGAAATCAGTGAGGCAAAGATATCAAAACATAAATAATATTTATTACCTGAATCTCTATTGAATATTTAAAAAAGACAGTAGAAAAAAAACATAATGCTGTATTCACAACTATTAAGCCTAATACATACATTTTGGAAATATAATACAGATTTGTGTAATTTAATATGTTAAGGGTTATTTTTGTATCACAAAATTCCTGCCAAATCTGTGAAGTGAGAAAAGTGAGTAAAACACATAAGAAAATGGATTGTGGAAGCAGCTACAGGATAGGGGGCATTACGCTATTGGATGAGCTGAGAATTAATCTATTAGAGTGCATTCAATGCCCAAGTAAACTTCAGACCTACACTACTCTGTAATAAATGTCCTTAGTTGATGCTCTATCTTTGAATTGATCGTGTTTGTTGTACACTATACGGTAATTTACCTGTGCATGGGGTCGTTATGTTGATCAGGTTTTTAATTAAAATAGGCTCATCTCAATTGGACTAACCTGGTGAAATAAAGGTTGATTCTATATAAAATATAAAACCATAAACATATAATAAAACCACAAGAATGTGTAACACAGTGAACAACCTTTAACATTCCAACCACTCCACGCCATTCCAGTCTGTTTTGGGCTTCTTCCAAACTGTGATTTCCATTGAAATCTTAAAACAGGAACTGAAACTAAACGATCCAGATTTTCTCCCTGGAGCCATGAGTGTGCGGCACAGTGTGTGTTTGAGTAGAAGTGCAGGGATTTGTCTGTGTCAGGCTGGAACGTAGCTGGCACAGCAGGGCCCACAGAGACAGGAGGGAGGGTCCCAGACAGCACACCCACTAGCAAATGGCCCCGCTGGAGGGAGGACGGAGGGAGGGAGGACTGGGGGGAGGTAGGACTGGGTGGAGGAGGCAGGTGGTGGGGAGGGGATGGGAGGGAGGGAGAGAGGGAGAGAGGGAGGGAGGGAGGGGAGTTATTTATAGCTGTGAATGGGTATGCAATCCACAAGGACTGTTCTGAAGGGTATCCAAAGGAAAAGAGAAAACGAGACAGGTTCCTCTTCTCATTTGAATAAAAGGATGGAGAGATGGAGATGGAGTCAGGAGAAAAATTAAAATGGTAATGTAATGCAGAAAATGGGGGTGAGGGCAGAAATATAAAGGACTTTTGTGCAGGCAGGAAGGGAGAACTGCTTATGCCAAGTCATCATTTCCCCCCCTTTTTTGTTATCTTTTTGTTTTTCTATTTTGTTATATTAAATGTATTTCCAAAAGAAGACATGGGTGCCAGAGGAAAAAAGCATAAGATATTCATGGCAAGATACAAAAAGAAAAACGACCACATCTTCACCAATGAGAGGCTGTGTAAAGAAAATGGATTGGGGAGTAGATTCAATAACTGAATGGAGAAGGGAAGAGGCTGAGGCTGTAGATGGAATTACAAAAAGAAAAAAAGAATCAATGTGCACCTCAATGCTGTGTGTGTATGTGTGTATGAGTGTGTGTGTGTGTATGTGTGTGTATATGTGTGTATGTAAGCGAACATGTTTCTCCCCGTGCCCGCCATTCCAGCTGCTCACTCTTGTTCTATTTATAGCTTCCATGGAGAGACAACGTGTGTGTGTGAGAGAAATAGCGTGGGTGTGGGTGTGTGTGTGTGTGTGTGTGTGTGTGTGTGTGAGAGAGAGAGAGAGAGAGAGAGAGAGAGAGAGAGAGAGAGAGAGCGTGGGTAGGTGGGGATGTGTGTGTATGTGAGAGAGAGCGAGAGCAAGCGTGGGTGTGTGTGAGAGAGAGAGAAAATGAGAGAGTGAGAGAGAGAGAAAATGAGAGAAAGAGAGAGGGAGCGCGGGTGGGGGTGGGGAAGTGACAGTATCTCCAACACCACCCCCCACCCCACTTCTCGCTCCGTCAGACTCACCTTCACTCCCCCATCTCAGGCAGGCTAAACGACTCTGACCTGCCATCAACGTCACAGCCCAACACACCATCAGAGAGAGGCATTCCCTGCATTCTCTAGGACCCCAGTGCTTAGAAACAGCTATAAGCATCACTCGACAGCTAAAGGTAATGCATATGGATGGAGGCTTTCAACCGGTCATTTTGTTTTCTGGATGTGTGGTACGTAATGTGCCAACGCCACAGCGGGGATGGTGTATCGACTTGCAGCTGCTCTGCTATACTGTACGTTTGCGTCTACATACTGTCAACACAAGGGGCTGACATTTTTTGGTGTGGTTGATAATGTAAGCTCCATGGTCTCTATTCAGTGCCGACTTAGATCCAAGATAAATTCGAACACATGTCTGAAATGTAAAGCATCGATCTTTTTCACTGTAAAGTAAAAGGCGCTTTACTGTGCAAATCACCCTTCCCCCAGCATTATGTGGTGATTTTAATGGAATTAATTGGTTATTAATATAACTTGACACCTACTAGAGATGCACTTAGCTGTGGGGAACATTTTAAGGAGCTCCTCTGTGCTTCCGGAACATATAGGTCATGGAGGCTATGTCAGCACCGACAACTTAAGGTACTGTACCGAACCTTTGTCGGGTCTGAGAGATCTGGAACTCCTCACAATTCAGGAATTCCTCCAGTGTTCCAAATTCTAAGACGGTTCAGGAAAAAGCTGCTTTTCTGTTGTTTTAGAGTGCTAATAGATCCAGTCCAAATCCAAATGTATAGGTCTTATTTTAGACAGAAAGGTGCACAAGAGAAAATGGATGTTTATGGAATATTCAAACAGATACATAAGAGGAAAAGACTGGAGGAGATGAATAGGATGATTCTCGGGCACTTTCACACTTGCACGATCATGGTCATCGATGCGTACCCTTCCAATGTACAGAAATATATAGCTGTGCTGGCAACAAGGAATGTTTTACCGAAACCATTTCTGAGTTTTGTAATAGTCTATATTTCGCCTACGTGGTTGCACAGTTATCAATGTGTCCTGCACTATGTCTTTCACTGGTTCAGTAAATCCAATCTGAAACCTTAGCGCAACTGCCAAGTATAAGGTAGATATACAGCGGGCATCCTCTGCATCGAAACATTTCTGTTTGTAATATAAACAAGAATCCAACCGCTTTATCAATACAACCATTTCATCCTGGTGGGTGGGAGGTGGGCGTGGCCGTTTCTTTTCATTTTCTGACACCTTTCCAGAAATGTTACCTGAGTAGCGGATTCATCCCTGCACTGTGCCACACTTCGTACAGCCATTTTGCCGTCGATCGACCCAGAGCATCACCATGGTATTGAGCTGGTTGACTCACCATAGTAACGACTGGCCCTCCAGGCCCTGACGGCACAGTGTAACACTCCGTCCAGCCACAGCAGGAGCCAGCTAATGCAGAACCCTAGCAACAGGCCCAGCATTAAGTCCATCTCCTGCTTGGTCACGCTGTCACTGACAAAGTAGTTCTCTGAAGAGTCCACCAGAGAGTGGTCTCCATCGTATGGGATCACATAGTGGACGTGATGCCTGTAGAAAGATGGAAGGAAGGGTTAGCTTGCTGTTACTGGAAATCGGAAAGGAGAATAGAAGGGAAATAATATGTATATCCGTTGTTGTTGTGTTTTTTTTGATGAAGGCACATTTAAAGAGGTGATAGTAAGAGATGAGAGAGACAAAGATTATAAGGACAAAGATGTCAAAAGGAAAGTGCCGTGTATTGGAGAAAGGAGGTGGAGTCATGAACTATCAAGTGACTGTTTGACTGCAACAGAACACAATGTGAGTGTGAGAACTGTGGATGTTACAGCGCTGATGTCACCTTTTTTCCTTCTTCTCATCGAACCCAGAGACTTTCTCCAACAGCAGTTTCAAACACAAATACAAACAAAACTGGACCCGGTGGCATGTCGAAATCCCTTTTTTTACACACGCTCATAATCCTCATCCACTTACTGTGAATCCGTCATAGTGACATTGACCATGTACTGACCACCATTCACCAATCAAACTGACGCCAAGGGACACTTGTTCCTCTTAACAGCCAACGACCGAATCGTACCCCCGCGGTGACTGGAAGGCCAAGCCCCCTGTCATCCAGCAGTAAAGGGCCTCCTCTCTCCCAGGCCGTCTCCGCTGCCAAATGAAATGACGGTGGCCGTGTCCTCAAGCTTGATTAGGTGTGCACCCGCCAACGCGATGACGCCTCAAAACCTCATGTAACGAAAAAGGTAGACTCAGCATCCAAGCTCAGGTGCGCATTCCCTTTTCGTCTCGTCTATTCCACTTAACGTTCGCCCTCGGAGTGTAAACATCTTACGTAAAACTCCAGGTGACTCTCACTCAAGAGCTTTTCCAGGTCAGTGGAAGACGACCGTTTGACAGTGAATACCCTGGACTACAAGTGTCGTTTGCAGTGAACTGACAGTTGCAATATCAGTATAGCTCCGTTTTGAAGCCCTTAGATATCAATGGTATGGTGAAACGTATATGTGTCACCAAACTTGAATAAGCAAAATATTGCATTAAAAGTGAAGAAGGGAATAAAATAACCATATACATGTGTGAGTATCTAACTTGATGACAAGAACCCCAGCCCTGATAGACAAATCCACAGTGATACACAACGCAGGCACAGGGGCATTAAAAAAGGGCATTGAGAAAAGTATTACTCCA
This sequence comes from Plecoglossus altivelis, assembly GCA_036571765.1. Classification (NCBI taxonomy): domain Eukaryota; kingdom Metazoa; phylum Chordata; class Actinopteri; order Osmeriformes; family Plecoglossidae; genus Plecoglossus; species Plecoglossus altivelis. The sequence goes on along the minus strand of BROE01000021.1, from coordinate 4,737,345 downwards.
CAAATCACGTCTCCAACCTTGGCCTGTCCATGGTACATAATGGCCAAGATACATACCCTGCAAAAGCCTCTAAAAGTGTTGGGAGTATTAGAGAGCTGCCTCACAAAAAAAGCTTTTCCTAGATTATCCTTCTATGACAATGCTAATCTCACCAATACCTGATGACCCATATCTGGATGTCAGACTCAACCTGGACACAACACAAAATGGCATTACTCTAACACCATGACAGCTAGGTAAATGCCTGTTCGTGGATAATTTACCGAATCGATAAACCAAATGCTATGTACATTGACCACAGACCGACCTTTGCATACAGCCTTATGTAGGTTACGATATATAGGCAACCAGGACCTTCAACGGCCGTCCTGATCTGACAAGTCATACCTTAATACCCTAATAACAGTTAAAGCTGTGTGCGTCTTCACTACATCACACGGCTGTGCACAAACCTACCAGAACACGGTTGCCATACCCTTAATCAAGATAGGACACTTCACTTAAAACACAAACAAGATGAGAGACAACCAGGCCACCGACTCTATGACTAAGATCTCTGTCCTAATTTAAATCTTTAAATCAATCTCCGGATTTTGTGTAAATACCGCTTTGTTTGTGTATTGTTTATACTACTGTTTATAGTCGGCCTAAATAATGGGTGGTTTTGATAAACACTAGATAATTACAACTTGATATATGCCTGGGCTGTCCAAACCCTCACATTACAGAAGTCCTTTTTTCAAGCATGTATCAGGTTGAATTTCCCGTCCTCATAATCAGTGGGTAATTGGCTAATCACTATTGGCTTATTATTACAGTTCTGTCAGATAAGAAAAACTGAAAACGCACTTGATGGTCGAAAGCCTACCAACTGTATGAGCTACAAGCGTTCAAAAGGATCCCTTATTTATCATAATTCATTACATATTTATGGCTCCAGCACACCTTCGTATGCAGTAAAAAACGGAATCACTGCTAGCCTACATTGAGACCGTCAAACACTGCATCGTAAACAAGCCTTATATCGTGAGACACAACCCACGGATTAAATCACATTCGACATCAATTAGTTAGTATTTCACGGGATTACGCATTGAGGATGCTATGTTACATTTAAGGGCTTGTGAGAGCGGCTCATCTGCACATATCATTCCAGAGGCCTATTGAGCAATTATAATTTGACAGAGAAAATCCCAGCGTTTTTCACGCTGCCCCTTCGTGTGATATGTGTCACACATTATTTTCTAACCAATTATTGTGTGCTGTTTGGTTTTTACCTTCCACAGTTGCAATGACAGACGCGGTCTTCTCCTCGTAGATGCGGTAAGATGTAGTTGTGAAAGCGATCCAGTAGTGCGTTCATGTCCATTAAACAGGCTATTGCCTGCAAAGAACCATTCGAGTCAACTGGGACATGACAAGCACTATTTCCAACATAGCATAATTATGACCTGGCATGGCAGTCAGTTTCAAAGAAAATAGGAAAAGCTACTGGAAATCCAGTAGAATTATTTGGAAAACACTCTTCCTCCAAAATGGACTGGGGATTACTTATTTATGATAGTCCTGGTTAATTATAGGTAAGCTAGCCCACTTTAAAAAGGCCAACGATCTGTTTCTCATTCAAAAATGTGTTTATTTATCCGAGGCCTATTCCTAAGTTTTCAACCGATGTGGTGCTCAGTGAGATAATTCATGATGTTGTTGAAATAAAATAAACATCTTACCATAACAACTGAAGCACCAAGAATCATAAAAATCATGGTGGTTGTGATCATATGCATCAAAACTTCCAAACTATCCGCTGTGCTCAAGCCTCCTCTACCCGCGGCACTGCAAACGCTCCGGCTGGGCTCTAGGCACTCTGTCCCGGGAGGAGACGCTCATTGAGGCGCCCTGACTACACCTGACTCTCCGTCCCTTTAAACTCGCCAGATTGGTGTGCAATGAAACGGCGTAGCTGCAGGAGCTGAGCCGGCCCGGTGTCCTCCTTCCTCCCCCCCCCCCCCACCCCGTTTGACACAAGCTCTCACTAGCCTTCACTCTCTTCTCCCCATACAGCAACGTGTCGATTCAATGTTGCGGACCGGGTCGTGAATAGTTGCGCGTTGCGCTGCGCCGGGTTTGGCTGAACGAAGGTGCTGGCTAGGAGTCTTTCCAGGCACCGTGATAACAGCTTAAACAGCGCTCTTTTCCCGAAACGCTACGATCCCATTCAAAAAAATTCTGCAAACATGAAAAGGGGTTAGCCGGTCGTTGAATAGGGATATCCTCCGGGGTTATGGGCGCCTCAAGACGGCTCGTTATTCCCACCGTACAATTAGTTAATTGACGAGTTATCGATAAATAGGAGCCTCCATCGATGAACACTCAATTGCTCTTGCCTATAGCCTAGATATTTCAAATAATTGCAATATTACGTTTCATGGCAGTCCTTGTCTTCTTGGTACACAGAAATGGCTTGGTAACATCGATCAAACTGAATCGAGACATAGAACCAGTCGGAACTGGACCCACCCTACCCTCAGTCCAGTTGAGATCAGGCAACGGCAACTGCATCAACGCCCGGAGACAGACATGCATGATTATCCCATCTTGTCTTATCGCAGCCAGAAGCATCCACCGCCACCATCCCTTTGCGCGCGCGCGTGTGTGTATGTGTGTTTTTGTGGGCGGGAGATATCCTACGGAGAGAAGATGAGAACGGAAAATATGTTTATCTCCTGCATTTCTCTGATGCGAATATTCAGATTCGGTCGACCAGATAATTCTAATTACGTTTGCAACGGTGTACTTTCTATACTTTTTTCTACGCGTTTAAAATAACCATCGCCACATACCTCTGTCCCTCTCTCTCTCTGTCTCTCTCGGTCTCTCTCTCTCTCTCTCTCTGCCTCTCTCTCTCTCTTTCTCTCTTTCTCTCTGTGTCTCTCTCTCTCTAGACGTTGCAGTTAATTTTCAGATTCTGCGCCATTTCGCCGGGCTGTGTTCATATATACACAAGCTTGCCAATTTAGCTTTTGAATTCCTTGCATTTGTCACTCATGATCATATAAAATCATACAAAATTCAAAACAATTCTTACATGTTCTGACGCATACTTCATTCTCAAGATCGGTCACTACATCCTCAGGAGCTCCGTTCATCTAGAACAAACTGAGATTTTCATAATATTAAACATTACCCCAGGGTAAATGTCAAAAAGTAGGCTGTATCCCAAACGTCTCAATCCTCCAAATCAGTTTAACGTGATTGAAAATCAACACACTGCAAGAAAACGCATGTTAGTGGAAGGAAGTAGTAACACCCTATATGTTTCCTCTTTATTCCCCCCCTGTGTGTTGTACTTCGAGAAGTTAGACTCTTGGTTGGCATCCGGCCGCGTGGGGCCACTGACAGTTCAGGACCCTGGACAGTATCCATTGGCGGTAGTCGATTGGCCAAAGCTGTTATACAGAAACCAATGGATATCTTCCTCCTCGTGGGTTGGAACAAATTGGTTAAAAGAGCGGGCAACGTTGCGTCTTTAGTATTGCACACAGTTCAGTCCATTTGAAAAGATTCAAATGAGAAAAACCTTGTTTTCTTGATTTCATTTTTATTTAGCATTCTGCAGTATTTCCATGTGCCATCATATAGCCTATACAGACTTGGACATGATTTTGACCTGATTTACTTCAGTTTGTAGCCAATAAAACTGCAGTAACATGTCACTTAGATTCTGTCTTCCAGTATTTTTATTCTCATCCTGTTACTGTTGCATTTTTATGTCCCGGGGCTGTTTTTTTACTGACTGTAATGCTGGTGTGCAACACAGAAAACACACACACACACACGCACACACACACACACACACTCTCTCTCTCTCTCTCTCTCTCTCTCTCTCTCTCTCTCTCTCTCTCTCTCTCCCATCTACCCACTCCTCCCCCACACACATTCTCTCCAACGACATGTTGTCATAAGAAGGATTGGTGAAAAGGATGGAACAGATTTTTTGAGAGGAGAGTGGAGGAAAAGAGAAAAGAGAGTGATGATGGGGGCCTGTTTTCCTTCAAAACACATAACTCACCTCCCACCTTATCCTGAGTCATACATTGAAACACACAGCTTGACAACATGACTCAAAGCTTGATGTTTTGACTGTCAGGCGTCAGCCAATACTTCACTTTCTTATTGAGTTGATATTGCAAACCCAGACTACCTTTTTACAGCACGCCTTCTGTTAACTTACTGGCTTTGTCTGAACTTGAATAGAATATATTTAGAAGAGGCTTCTGTCCTCTTACTTCAGATCGTGCTTTATCCATGCAGTCTTTAAGAGCAGGGCTAGGCACAGTCGAAGATTGAACTGTCACATAGAAAATCTTGCCCAAAAGTATCTGAGAAAATCTACAACTATAGTTAATTCAACCATTTTTAAAATCATATTTACGATTATGTCATAATTACACTTAGAGTATCAGTTGTCTCTAGGTTTTCGGCTAATATTAACTTAGCGATTGTGGACAGAAATTCATCAGCAAACAGAAAGTGGAGGATGACACAACATTTGGTCCACTTAACGTACCGTACTTTCATTACGAATCCGGAAGAATCTTTGGGGAAAGGATTGTAAACAAAACTCACGAGCCCGTACTTGGTTAGCTTAGTTTAAGTAAGATATTCTTAAGTCTTTGTCAGTTGTCGACATATCCAACAAACTGTGGAATGTGAGTTATTTGAACTAGTAACTGGCTAGCTATATAAATTGTATGTTAAAATAAGGAATAACTTGGTGTGTTGTGTTACGGTCAAAACAGTGGTTTCGTTGTAATCTGCCAGCTAGCTAACCTAGCTGTTAACTTTGGAGCTAGCGTAGGCTACTCGCCATAGCATGCCCACTAACTAACCGCATTAATCAACGAAATATGGTAAATGGCATCGTGCCGGTCACATTTCCTTCTTTGTACGCTAGTAATGTTGCAGTTCTATTGGTTGATCCGGTGTAATTTAACTTGCCCTTTTAGCTAAATCCACATCTAACCAGTTAATGTAGCGCTCGCTAGACTACGTTGTTAGTACTGCCGTACTTGTTCAATACAGTATGTAAATTAACATGACAGCTGCATGCTTACCAATTATACGCATACTGACAACTATACTGAATGTAGTTTGTCGAGTAAATCATATACATAGTTGTACTCTGTTGTGAAGTAATTCTTGTCTGGCTGTGTGGTAATACAGTTGCACGATTCTCTTCAAACAAATGTTAACTTTCTATCAAATCTGCCTTCCAACCAGGTTTTGATCTTTAAGGAACTCAGTGGTCTCCATCCGCCAGTGATTAGGAGATCTGCATCTATTGCACAGTGCTAGTATAGATCTACATCTCCCTCACATCCGTGGAGACAGCAGTAAGCCATGTCCAGGAAGCAAACAGGAAAGCCTGTGCGTGGCAACAGGAAGTGCGACGCGGAGCGCAAGCGGGACGAGCGCGCCGCGCGGCGAGCCATAGCCAAGGACCGCAAGAACCGCCCTCAAGACGGCGACGACGGCGAGGAGTTCGTCAGCTTCTCCAATCAGCTTCAAGCTCTGGGGCTCAAGCTTAGAGAGGTTCCTGGAGACGGGTGAGGTCACACCGCAGCATCGCCACGCTGTGGTTCATCCCTCAGTCTGCTATTGTAGTGTTGTTAACTAGTGTCTCTGCTGGGCTGGCTGTAGGAACTGCCTGTTCCGGGCTCTGGGGGACCAGCTGGAGGGCCACTCCCGAGGGCACCTCCGTCTGCGGCAGGAGACGGTGCAGTACATGATGTCACACCGGCACGACTTTGAGCCCTTCGTAGAGGATGACATGCCGTTTGCTCAGCATCGTAAGGAGAACGACCTCAACTAAACCAATTTCTGGCCGAAAAAGCACAATCTGTAATCTGCTGTAATGCGTGGCAGAGAAAGTAAGGTCAGATTTTAGTGTGTGTGCGTGCGTGCGCGTGCGTATGTGTGCGCGTGTGTGTGGTGAGGGGGTAATTGTAATAATGACCAGGTTAAAACCTAGTGGATTCAATATAGCAGCGTTAAAAGACAACCGTCACAGTGTTATGTAGAAAAGTGTTAAGTCACTCACAAGCGTTCGGTTCATTATTCTGTCACTTTCATTTTCTCCCAGTGTCCAACCTCTCCCAGCCCGGTACTTTTGCTGGCAATGATGCCATCGTGGCTTTTGCCCGCAGCCAACAGCTTAAAGTCGTCATTCATCAGCTGAATACTCCATTGTGGGAGGTAGGAAACAATAGCTGTATCCACCACCCTTTTTATGGCCAGAGGCATATATTCATTGTCCAAGACATATATAGATAAGTGCTGGTAACCTTGAAACACACATAGAATATCCCAATGACGCTGTACAACAAAGTCACGTTGAACTTACATTGTTTTTGTTACAAATGCAGGAACGTTTCAGATATGACTTGTAGTTTGATACAGATGCCAATAGTGATGCTTCTTGATCTCGTACAGATAAACGGTGTGGAGAAGCAAGTTTGTAGAGAGCTCCACATTGCCTATCGCTACGGCGACCATTACGACAGTGTGCGACCCATTGGTGACAACTCAGAGAGCCCTGCTCTACTGCGTATTGAGGTAGGCCCTTCAACTCACGTCAGCCAACCCCTCTGTAGAGTAACTAAATCCTGCCTTGTGTTGTGGCTCGGACGTACGAGCCACAATCGATCTACGAGCAATGGTAATTAAACATGCTAATTAATAATACAATAATATATGAATATATATAAAAGAATATATGAAGACTAAATATGAAGACTAAATAAAAACTGCCATGATACCACTTCACTTCATTAGTATCATGATGCTGAAGTAAGAAATCAAACTACAGTAGTAGTTTTTTGACATGTACTGTAAATGACACATAACTAGGCAGGACTTTGATATACTAATAATTCCGATTCTGTCAAGTGAAGGTCTTGTGAAAGGGAATTTCAGCATGTGTGAAATCCTTAACCCTCATGCTCTCATCGTATTCTGCAACTCCCCCTGTCCTAAGGGTCAAAAAGGCCCCACCTTCAACCCTGAAATAAAGCAGGTTTATTACATTTTTACCCTGTATCCTTTTGGGCACTGCAGTATGCCACTATGCTGCTCATGAGTCAGAAAGATTTTGTTTTGTCTTAGTTCATTCAAGCACATACAATCTAAATGTCTCATTGTAGGTCTGCGTGGGTGTGAATTTAACGTAGTTTCGGGTCATTCTGACCCCCGAAGAGAGCACAAGGTTGAAGTCAACATATTTAATCTTTCAGAATCTCCAGAAAGCCATAGGGCATCAGCGTGAGTTTGGGGACGGTCAGAGAGACGAGGGGAAGGCCCCCTCACCCAGCCCCTCTGAAGAGGACACTGTGATCCTGAGCTCCCTCAAGAACAGGGGGATGTACTGTGAGGAACCTTCCTGTGAGATCCACCTTACTGTGAAGAGACCACCCCCCTTTGGAGGCAATCCCGTGTGTAACTGTTTCTTTCTCTGCATCGTTCAGGTGAGGAGGAGAATCTGTTCCAGCTGAGTGCTGCCACCATTAATGCCGAGTGGCTGATGGAAGCTGAGCTCACAACCCATTCCTGCCAAGGCCAGTGTGCCTCTGGGTTTTGCTCTGCCTGTCAGGGTGAACCAACAGAGTGCACTGACAACAAAAGACCACCAGAGGGAAGCAAATCCCACAAACCCAAGGTATGCCAAGTCCACAACTAGGGCTGGGCGATATATCAAATATGAGAGATAATATTTTGATCATTTTGATGACGATAAAACAATAAATATCGCCCAGTCCACACAGCATTCCCTTCTAGTATTCCCAAACTGTGACAGGAAGAGTTTCGTCAACACCTAGTTTGATATTCTGTAGTTTCGTCAACACCTGGTTTGATATTCTGTAGTCCGACCCTCCTCACTGCAGTGTTCAATCCTCTCAGGTGTCCAACAAGCAGCGTAAAGAGCAGCAGCGGCTAGAGAAGAAGAAGAGACAGGAGGAGAGACATCGCCAGAAGGTTGTCCAGGGCAAAGGAGCGACAGACCAGAATCAGAACCTGCCAGAACCGGTTACTCTAGTACCAGCTCTCAACACACTCAGTATATAACATAGAACAGAATGGCCCAATAGAACTAGAAATAGGAGGAAGATGACAATGTTTTGCACATTCAATCAACTTCAATCATATTGGATGATGTTTCCCCCCTCAAAAAAAAAAGAAAATGCATTTTTTTTGGCAATTGTACAGTGCCTGTGAAGAGCGTGCGTGCGTGTTTGTGTGGGAGTGTGTGTGTGCGGGGGGGGGGGGCGTGTGTGTGGGGGCACGCGCGTGCATGTGCAAGTAGATGTTGACATGTGTTTGTGTTAGTCAGCAATCGTGTTCTTAAGGTTTGTTTGCTACATGGTTGGGCTCTTCATAGACATGCTGTCTAGACTCCTCTGATGCTGGTGAACAAGGAAAGGTTTTCACAAATGACCAGACAGTATCATGGGCTTCTCTGTCTCCTTTGAATTGAGTTTTTTCTCTGTTTCTAGCCAAAGAGAAAGCAAAAAAATAAAATAAAGATATGTTAATTAAAGATTGTTATGCATACTGTCTGATATGGTGTGGAATGCTGCAATAAATCTAAGTCTTTTCAGTTATCAGTTTGTTTCGTTATTAATGTTTGTTTTGTTTTTATTCAGCTTTTTTTAAAGTGGCCTTTCTTCAACAGTTCTGCTTGCAGCCCTAAATCTAACAGGTTGTCAGGGACTCAAGTTCAATACCTGGCTTCCTGATTTGCCTGACACGAAATGAAGTATCGTTACTCCAACTGATGCTAACCTTTTTCTTGGTATGAATGAGGACTCAAATAAGACAACGGTAACTAAGAACACGTTTACCACCTTAGGAGAAGATTCAGATAGGAAGGAGCCAGGTAGAAACAGAGACAGGCAAAGTTTGATCAGGTGAGTGAGATCAAGGGAGGAAAAGACAGGCAGACAAAAACTGGTTGAACGGAGGCATGCCACGCAGGCAGCACAGAGCCAGGCTGAACAGAGGTGCTGCAACAGGAGGTGGGTGTAAATGGCAGGCCTTGCAGAAGCAGCCTGAACAGAGGCTGGCAGAGCTAAGGGAGGCAGGGAAGAGGCAGGCCGGAGAGAGGCAGGATGAGTAGAGGTGGGGACGATGGAAAGAGAGGATGCAGAAGCATGTAGAGCACTATAAGGCACAGCAGACATTGGAGAAGATTAAGACGAAAAGTTGCAGGAGACCAGGACCGAGTGTGTGTCCATCAGAGAGGAGTGCTGGATGACCTACTTGAGGTAAGATTAGACCTCAAAATGTTGGACTCTACCAGGTTAATTGGTTCAGAGGGGAGTTTTCTGGCTGTAGGAATGGTAGAAACGTGTCTTGTGTGTGAGGTGTTCCACTATCAGTGCAGCAACAATGTCCTTATCTCCCACACAGACAACGGATGTCGACTAGCCCGTCTGCCAAACTCCAGCACCCCTCCCAACGGTTAAAGGTAGAACATCCCAATTGAGCCTCACCACCACCACCCTAACCAGCACCACCATCATCACCAACACCTTCATCATCACCACCCCTACCATCACCAACATCACCACCACCATCATCACCACCACCACCGACTCCCTGGATGCTGAAACCAGGCACAGTGAGGTCGAGTCACACACCTACGCACACACACCTTTTCACACAGCCACTAACAGCTACATCCTGGCCTTCAACCACACATTAGCCAACCAGGTCCTGCACGCACTATATATCCGGTGAGGAGGGTTCGCCTTCCATAATATTAGAGTTAGCGGAAACACTTTTCCTGGCTGGGGATGCAAGGCTGAGAAAAAAACTAAAGAAACAGCTGGAACATACAGACAGTTGAAACAGACAGCTGGAACAGACAGTTGGAACATACAGCTGAACAGAGAGACAGTTGGAACAGACAGTTGGAACATACAGCTGAACAGACAGACAGTTTGAACAGATAGACAGACAGTTGGAACAGACAGCTGGAACAGAAAGACAGTTGGAACAGACAGACAGACAGCTGGAACAGACAGCTGGAACAGACAGCTGGAACTGACCAAGAAAAAAACACATCTAGATTAAAGCTAAATTGGGGAGATAAAAAATGAAAGTTATGAAAGGTTGGCAAAAAAAAAGGATAGGAACGACATGAAGGAGAAAAACGCAGGAGAACGATTGGAAATGGATTCAAGGCCAACAAGAGATGGCTTCTTTGAGAACATAAATAGGGTCTTTAATTTCAACTGATAATAGAGACTTTCCATGTACAGTGACACCAACAGTGTTAAACATCAGAGACTGTCCTCTTTCCAGGCATCGCCATGACAGCAAGGATTCTTGTGCTGACCCCTTCCAAACAAGAAAGTGAAACATCTACATCATTGTTCATTAGCCAGTTGGATGACTGGCACAGTTAACTTTTAACAATTAGACCAACGTGAAAAAAGACCACCAAAAATGTTTTTGAACGAGTTGATGATTTTCAACAATTCTCACATGAAATATAATAAAATACAAAAGACTAAATAAAGTTGGTTATATAGTATCTTGCTTTCTTCGCATGTCCAACTGATAGAAGTGGGCGAACATCCTTGTAATTTGTAAGAACAAACTGAATAAACCGAATAATCCAACAGTGGACTATTGCCAAAACGTACGTGTCAACTAATTTGCATAGAGTATCACGAAATCCTTAGACAAAATAGTTTGGTAAAATGTAGTTCAGAATACTAAATTCAGTCTGACCTTTAAGCGACCAATTTTCCAATATTGCCTGAAGAGGGCAGTAGAGCACTTAAAAAATTCAAATCTTTGCTTCCAGACTTCATGTTAAAAGACAGACCAACATCACTGAAAATGATCATGAACTATATCTATTAACCTGTCTGCTTAATGTTTCTTTATATCAGAAAACACAGTCTGTGCAAACAATCAAAAAATAGCACCTTTGTATCTTAAAACATCTAAAACGCAGTGTGTGCAAGTACGTGAAGGCATGTGGCAGGTCTGTTTGTAATTTGTCTTCCGTTCCTAGTGCTATAAAGCCCTCTCTCATTAGAGATTTTGTGTTCACATGCCCTTCAATTATACTCTTAGATCACAGACATGCATTCACACACACAACCAATGATACATGATATGTAGTGAGATAGAAATTATATGTGCATTGAATAAATAGGATGTTTTTAAAAATCTTCCCTTACTAGACCCTTCTTGAACTGAAAAAGCAAAATTATTTTATATTCTAGCTTTCTCCGCGTTAGAAGCCTACATAAACAAACACACAGTGAGATTACAGGTTTTAAAACACGTACAACATCGACTACAATGTGAAATTAAAAAGCAAGAAGTCTTCGGTTTTTGCAGACGCCGGCATCGTTACTTTTCTTAGAACGCTCCAAAGTGTCTATTCCACACAAGTACTCTGCAGGCCACAATCTTACAAATGGTGTCCGGGAAGGAGTGTGTGAAAGAGGAGAGTGCGAAAAAAGCATGCTGAAAAGCAAAGAGTCGGCTTCGACTCCACCACTCCTCGCCATCCCTTCGATGGCTGGCCTTGTTTGATCAGCCAAGAGAAGTGTTGCTAGGATCTGTGGCCGTAGGCAAAGGCGTCTGTGGTGACAGAGAAAGCAAGAGAGACAGTTTTAGTGAAACAATATCAAAGGTCACTCTGTGGCATACTGTGTTGTGTTGGGTAGTTTCCATGGAAACGGCCTTCCTCCTACTATCCTCACCCGACTGAAATTGCGCAGAGCAGCAGATTCCCTCGCCGCGGGCCGTCCGGTAGACGGGCGATACGCAAACCCGGGCGGCGGGTGGCAGGTGTGTGAGGCGGGTTGACAGGGAGCTGGAGGGCAGGTAGAGAGAGGAGTGTTTGGGCCCGGCTGAAGAGCCTCTCTGGTCCTGGCCCTCCCAGGTCAACCAGTAACCTCTCAGACTCTGGGCATTGGGCTTCCAGTCCACCTGGACAGAGTCGCTGCCCACCTTGGTCAACTGCAGGTCGGCTAGGGCTGGCGTCACTGGAGAATGGGGGAAGCGTGTACAAAGGGTGATGTGAGGTTTGAGCGTGACAGGGAAAGATGGAGAGAAAAAGAAGGGAAGAAATAAGAGATTTAACTTCGTCATTTAATTGATCTTTAGTTCAAAACCAAACCCAAGGGAGTTAGCGAGGTCTTCATTCAAGTATCGACTGAGAGTAGAAATACAAGCCAAAAAGCAGTTAAGCTGTGAACCCCTCCCTCTATTTAGAAAAGAAGGATTAAAGGATTGTAAGATGATCCCTAACCCAGCTTCCAAGACCCGCCTTTCCCACCAGGCTCCTCACCTTCCTGAGTGCACATCTTCACCGACATGGCCCTCTCCTTCCCAGAGGAGTGGCGGGCACTCACGGTGACCAGGTACTGAGTGTCGGGCTGCAGGTTTGTCAGAACCGTGGAGTTCTGCCATCGGCCCGTGGTGACCGTGTGAAGCTTCCCCCCAGGCAGAGCAGAGTACTCCACCTGGTAGCTGTGCACAGTCTCAGGCTGCAGGGGGCCCCAACTCACCCTCACAGAGTTCGCCCCCGACTCGGAGACAGTCACCGTGGCGGGGCTCATCACCTCTGACAGGGGACAGAGGGAAGGAGACAGACGGCAGGACACAGGACACAGAAGACAGGAGACAGAGGTAAGGAGATAGGAGGCAGGAGACAGAGGGAAGGAGATAGGAGGCAGGAGACAGAGGGAAGGAGAGAGACGGCAGGACACAGGACACAGGAGACAGGGGACAGAGGGAAGGAGATAGGAGGCAGGAGACAGAGGGAAGGAGAGAGACGGCAGGACACAGGAGACAGGAGACAGGGGACAGGGGGCAGGAGATAGGAGGCAGGATACAGGACACAGGAGGAAGGAGATAGGGGACAGGAGACAGAGGGAAGGACACAGGAGGCAAGAGGCAGGGGGAAGGAGACAGATGGCAGGGCACAGGAGACAGGAGGTAGGGGTAGGAGACAGGGGGGAGGGTGAAACCATTTAGAAGGGAAGTAAAGATGAGAGATTTTTCCTTGGTGAACAACAGTCCACTTGAATGTTCCTAAAAGCTGATTAAAGCAATAATTATCTAACACTCAGCAGAACTGAGTTAATTATTGCACAGAAATTACAAACTACTTGAAAGCATTTGAACTAAGTGCTTGAGTGGGGGTTCATTTTATTCGTCTGTCCCAATGGTATCAATGCAGTAGATAAGATAAATCAAGTGCATACAAGTGTTTTACGGGAGTAATCTCCAACTCAAATAGACTGATGGCATACATTATAAACTATAGTTGCTACGTCCACTTGTAGTGTAGCTATTGAGGGCAAACATACCTGGCTTTGTAGTGAAGTTGACGGAGAGTGAGTTTGACAAATGTTCGTTAGACTCAGGGGTCAGTGTGGCTGTATAGGTTGTGTCCGGCTTCAGACCAGTTAGTTTGACGTCGCTGGCGTCACCCGGCCTGGTTAGTCTCTGGTATTGACCGCCGCTGGTACTGGGGCTGGTGCCAGTACTGCCAACGCCCCCTCCACCCACAGTGCCAGTAGGAACTGGTCCATACCGGATCTCGTAGTAACCGGTCAGACCGCTTAATACCGGCCTCCACTGTAGCACGGCGGTGTTGGTGGACACATCTCGGACCTGAAGCCGTTCGGCCCGGATGATCTCTGATTGGATGAGAAACAGGAAGTGAAAGAATGGGGGTTTACGGGTCTAAACTGGAGCACACTCCCGACAGTGAGACATCTGATGTTTCCAGTATCACGTGGTGATGCTCTCATATAATCAACTACAGATATAATTATAATTATAACCACACTTCACACCTGTGGGAGGATGCATGTGAAGCACACTAAGGGTTCTACCAGACAGACATTACAGAAGAGAGACACATATAAGCCCCACAGACAGACAGATATAATATCCACAGACAGGCAGATATAAGATCCACAGACAGACAGATTTAAACCCTACAGACAGACAGATTTAAACCCTACAGACAGACACATTTAAACCCTACAGACAGACAGATGTAACCCTACAGACAGACTTAAGCCATACAGACAGACAGACAAACTGACATACAGACAGACAGACAGACAGACAGACAGACAGACAGACAGACAGACAGACAGAACAGAACAGAACAGAACAGAACAGAACAGACAGGGGACTGCAAACACATTCAAAGCCCATGTGGCAAAACCACTCAAAATAGACAGCCCAGTTTGGATGGTGCCCCTGCTACCCGACAGCCAACCACCCAGAAGAGGTCTCTCTGTGTAAACGATATCCGCAGAAGAGCGGGAAACCGGACGCATTTCCTCCATGCGCCATGTCTTACTGCTACATAGACTGACTTTACTGTCCATGGGTGCATTATGGTTGCTACCCTATCTATCCCGAGAAATACTCTCCTATTTATATCTACGTCTGGCACTCCAGGGGGGCACAGGAGAGAAGGAGGGAGGATGGCGGTGAAGGGAATGGGACCGGGGTTAAATAATTTCTATATTAATAGCCCCAACTCTCTCCTTACAGTCTGTCTCACAGACACACACACACAGACACATACGGTATCATCTTTCCCTTTTTCACTGTGAGTCTCTGAGAGTGTGTGGTATTATAGCGCGAGTGTGAAAAAGCTGCAGTGGACCGACAGCAAGGAGAAGAGGAAGGTCTGACTCAGGTGCAGGCAATTAAGGAAATGACATGCAGGGTAATCAAAGATTTAAATTGCGACATGGATTATGCAAATAAGGACATTTTCCAATTGAAATTGTGTCGGCTTCAATTATGGAGACATCCCCTGGCTTTAGAAAGCAGAAGCTAAGCTGCTTTACGGAAATTCTTAACATGAATAAGTAATCCATTCAGAGGATGCACTGAAGTTTACGGTAGGCCTAAATATTACCTCGGCAATACACACACACAAACACACTCACTCACAGACAACAACAACTCACCAATGATGGCGTCCCTCAGGTCCTCTGTGATGATACTCATGTCATCGATGTCAACAAAGTACAGATGTGACTCCACAGGGGGGCTCACTACCTGACGCAGGACCTGATAGTTCCCGTGGCCTGTGGACACCACCAACACCGCCACGCCCTCCTGTCGCAGCTCCTCCATTGGTCCAATCACATCTCCCGGTTTCACTCCATCCGTCAGCCATACCAGCACCCTGGGCAGTCCGGGCCTCGCCCCTCCTGCCCCTCCAGGCCTCAGCACCGAATCCTGGGCCATCCTTAAGGCCTCCTCCGTGTTGGTGTCGCCCCCTAGAGGCCTGATGCTCTTGATCGCCGACTGGAGACCAGCTTGCGTGTTAAAGAAGTTGAAGCCAAACTCAAGGCGGGGTTGGGTGCCCACCTGCAGCAGTCCTACTCTGACCTGGTCCTCACCCAATGAGAACGGGAGGAGGAGTTCGGACAGGAAGCTGAGCATTCGGGTGTGCTCATAGGACGAGACACTGCCCGAGGAGTCCAATAAAAAGAGAACGTCACCCTCGCAACAGTTGAGCACTGGGAGGAAGAGAGAAAGGGAGAAAGGGAACACCATTTAACCAGAGGAAAACAGGTTTATTCACCAATAAAAATGGACTCCATTGCCTCAGTGGAACTGTTCCATTATACAGCCAGCGTAACTCAGTGGAACTGTTGTTTACAGGTAGTTTGTACTTACAGTGATAGGATAATCATGAGGGAACTGTGTGGTCTTGCTCACCAAGTACCATAAACACAGGTGGAGTGGTAAGAACATTACCACATATTTACAGGCTTAAGTATAATCCCAGCACCTCGTGATGCAACTATATGAAGAGAATATTCAACAAGCATTTAACCAGCTCAAAATCCTCCTTCCTCCCTCAACTTTTTCCACTGGTCTCCTCCCTACACACAGGCACACACACACACAGGCACACACACACACAGGCACACACACACATACACAATTTCCCTTTCTCGCTATCCACCTCCTTGGAATAACACAGTCACTCAGTCATTAAAATCTTTACAGCGAAGCCTTAAGCCTAAAAGCAGGAGTCGGCCAAGACGGAGCAGGGAGGCGTGAGCAGGCATAGGAGAGGAAGCAAGTGAGAAACAAGCAATTACGGAGATAAGAACGGATCAAAGCAAGCGAAGGAAACGGCAAACAGGGGCTGAAGATGCCAGGACAACTCGTGAAGGAGTTGGGCAGATACGTGTCATTTCTCACGCTGCCATCAAAACAAGCGCAGAGGAAGAAAACTGTTTCCACATTTCATATAAGAAGCAGCAGGGACTCCGTAGGAAGACAGAAAGGGGATGGAAGGAGAGAGGGGGATGACATAACTGTATTAAGAGGAGAGTGGGGAGTGAAGAGGGAGTGGCAGACCAGCCAGGCTACTGGGTATTGGTGTGAGGGAGGGAGAGAGAAAGAAAGGGTTAGGGGGAGGTATGCATTGGCTGTTCCATCCGAGAGAAAAGAAGGAATGTACCAGAGCGAAAAAAGCTGAGGGAGAGAAAGTAGGAGAGACACAGAGACTGTGTGTGTCTGTGTGTGATTGAACTGGTTCCAGTGCATTGTACCCACAAAGGCAATATTAGTGAAATCACATAACTGACGTGTGCATGCCTGCAGTCCAGACCTCAGCTCCTCGCTGGAGAGTTCATTGTTTTCTTTGGACACCTCTCAAGAGAATTTCTTAACGCTTTACAATAATGTTAAATAAAGAGGTTCCACTGATAAGAGCTGTGTTGAGAGAAGTGCGCTGAGGCATGTATGAACAAACACACGCGAACATTCTCTACTGCCTCCTTAAAATGTCCTACATTTGTCATATTGTTTGGACTTTGCACTGCAGCATCATAAGTGGGAGGGGCAAGATCTACCAAGCACATATGGCCTCTTGGTTTGTGGTCATACCTCGTTCTCAGCCTCTCTGGGCATGGGTGTTTATCTAATAGCAAATGTTTGGACCTAACATTTAGTAGCAGAGTTCAACTCTGAGAGAGTCTTGGGGAGGGCTTTCCAAATGGAACCCATCTCTGTCATCATGATTAGCTTCTATTGCAAGAGGCTGAGCTCATGAATCATGACATTCATGAATCGTGGAAGCAAACAGCAACTTGCTGGCCCCAGTCCAGGGTGTACCCTGCCTATGGCCTGAAGTTACTGGGTTAGGCTCCAGTCACCCGTGACCCCAAATGGGAACAAGCGGCACTGCAATCCCTCCCAGGGATCAGCAGTAGAAAATTTATGTATGTGTATGGAAGTAAACAGCTTTGGTGGTCTAGGAAACAAATAGAGTCATGAACTTTTGCCTTTTAAATGGAATCATGGATAAAGTGCTCACACGTGCTTTCTTAGTAGGTGATGGACTGTTTGGTAGATATTGTGTACACGTGTGTACACACATATATACATAAATATATAGTTCACACAGGTCGGGTCTGCTATAGATGTACATACAGAAACTTGGCACTTCCTTATCAGGAGCTAAAGCACTCCAAAGCTGTATGATGCTTAAGTCACATGACCAGTGAATGCTCACATCTTCAGTCCGGAGGGAAGAGGTGTATCCACGACCCTTCAAAGTTAAAATAGTCTTTATCTTTATCAAAAGCTTAGGGCATAAGTAATTTGCGTGTTAATTTAGTCAAATCCCCTCTGGTCTCTATAAATGGAAGAGGCTTTGAGTAGACCGCTGATCTGTACACACTGAGTCACGCTGTTAAACCCACACCGTCAGACTCGAGTTGAGTCACAACCAAGTTTAACTTTTAAGCGCTGTGATAGGTTATATTCCGAATCTGCAAGGGTGGGACCCTACTCTTTCAATACTGGTAATCAACTGCCTATTCACAATAATTACGTGAATAATACTATTTAAAAAAATAAAGCGACAAGATTGTTGTGACTAGCACTAAACTATACCTTTTCCAGGTTATTTATGTTTGTCGGGTGTTTCAGAAGTACGTTGTGGCTTGAGACTCCGGTTTCTCTTTTGTACCCTAACGCCCCCCCCCCCCCCCCCCCCCCCCCCAGGTACCACGACAAACCACCTTCATACTCCTGCTTCAGGTGGGTTCTGAGCAATCGACGACCGCAGGAACACGCAGGACAGCATGCATGTCCACAAAAATCGACTCTCCATCGTCGGTAAAGTTTTGGATCAAAATCAACGACACGAACAATAACTCAGGTTACCCCTTCACCGCTGATCCACCTATTCCTCACAGACTGAACTATTCATATCACAAAATGTTACATTATTCCGACGTTTACCCTTGGTGACTCTATAGTTTGAGCTTGTTGTTCAGTTCCAGCCTGACAATACGTTATCACCCTTGAAACTTATACCAACTTGACGTTTGAGTGTATCCACTGAAGCGCGGCCACAGGTTCTCTTTCGAACGAAACAACTACAATCTCGTCCCCCCCCCAGGTACCCCATCGCAAACCACCTTCAATACTCACCTGCTTCAGGTGGGTTCTGAGCAATCGACGACCGCAGGAACACGCAGGACAGCATGCATGTCCACAAAAATCGACTCTCCATCGTCGGTAAAGTTTTGGATCAAAATCAACGACACGAACAATAACTCAGGTTACCCCTTCACCGCTGATCCACCTATTCCTCACAGACTGAACTATTCATATCACAAAATGTTACATTATTCCGACGTTTACCCTTGGTGACTCTATAGTTTGAGCTTGTTGTTCAGTTCCAGCCTGACAATACGTTATTACAAACTACAATGACGGTTGATTATATTCCACTGAGCGCGCAAGGTGCCTTGAACGAAACAAACTAACTTGCGTCCGCGTGTACAGATCCCAGTGCAGCCCATTGAGAAGTCCTTCCGATTCCAAACCTTTTCCCCTCCCTCCCTATCCTACTTGCTTCTCCCTCCTCTTTTTCCCGTCTTACAAGTAACTCAGAATAGCGGTGGCCTATCCTAGAGACATCCTTTAGGCTTGAGTCCATTTCTCCCAACAACATTCCAGTTCTCGTTACGTTTGACCATGAGAAAAAACAGCACCTGTTCTTTTTAAATAGGGTAACGATTCGGCTCTGTATCATGCGCCTGATAACCCAATGCAAAATGTAGGACAGCTCTAAACTAACTTAATTAACAATTGAATAAATGCAAAGCCATTTTGTAATGCGTGAAACTTATCATTGGCTGACCAGAGGCACAACCACATTCAGTTCTTCCATTAAAGTTAATGAGAAAATGGTAGCCTGGGTAAAAGTGGGCAGAGAGCCCATTAAATAATGGACCACATTCAAGCATGTACTGTCTTAGATGTCAGCAGTTTGCCCCCCCAAAAAAACCCTGCTCCATAAAAAGGAAAGAAGAGAAAACTCAGTGAAAGAAAACAATTTAAAGAGCGAAATCAAAGAAAGAGAAAGATCGAGTAGGAGGGAGCGATAGAGGAAATGGGATTTACAAGTGGGATTGAACAAAGGTCAGGATTCCTCCCAGACTCCACATGCTGTCCAATATTTCTATTGTGCCTTTGAGACATTGACTACACCCCATGCACACACACGCAGACACACACACCTAGAAACTAAACACTGTTACACAATGTGTGATTTTCATTGCAGTCCTGGAATAACATCTCACTGACAATGAACTGCACACTGCTAGCGATAGATACTTGATCCCAGACTAAACCCCATGTCAGAAACACACAGACAGCATCACCTTTGCTTGTGTGTAGTTTCTGGTTAGGGACTGTATCCTTGTTTCAAAGAGGTTTATGTTTCTCCGGCATGAGGTCCTGTGGCTGTTCTGCCCTCTTAACCGGTTGTTGACTCTTTACACTGTGTTCAGATGGAAGTCCTGCTCTTTGAATTGTCCTGTGAGCTGTAAATCAGTTAGGAATCCCCACCTGGAATAGCTTTGGATGGTATGTGTGTTTGTGCGTGTGTGTGTGTGTGTGTGCGTGAATACAGGCCTGTAAAAGTGTGTACGTCTACATATCCAGGTGTGAGATGTGTGCAAGCGTAAATGTGCGTTATGTGACTTTTACAGCTGATGTACCGTAATACATTTACTGCTGATGACCGACAAGTAGTCGGTGTTAACATCTGTATAAACATACTGTAAACTGATTTAAAATCCAATTATGTGTGTGTATATATATATATAACCTCATGAGTTACTGAGAGAAAATTGAAAATAGTTCTCATTCTGCATAACTTAATAAGTCAACACAATTCTTCTCTGTCATCCATGTGTTAGATTAGGCAACCTGAAGGGATGGTCTGTTTTTAGTTATTTGCACATTCCTCTGCAATCCCCGTGGAGCGATAGTAAAGCTTTCATGAGATGCGCATTTCGCTCCGCATCAGTTTCACCAGAGTGTAACGTGCAAGGACGAAGTGAGCCCAAGTGGACTCTGTCTGCAGTAAGCAAGGCGACAGGACCACAGGAGACAGGACAGGCAGTAGGACAGAAGGGCTGGATTGGAGGAAGCCGCCATGATATGTTATAAGCTTGTTGGTCGTGTGTGACAAGGACATGGAAATATAGAGAAGTTGTTTTTTGTTGTAGTTCTGTTATGAGATAGGAGGGATGGTTTTAGTAAACAAATCTGAAACACTTGAGATTTATCCAAGTGAGTAGCCAGAGTAATTGGGATTCATGCACTCCCTCGATACATTGGCACATGGCAGCGCTCATGCTGCACTTTACCATAGAGACTAGAGCTGAAGCTAATTTGGCACCAAGGTGGAAAACCCATTTCAGTAGTTAAGTGAATTCTCCACTTCTCACAGTGCCAGTCCCCCTTCCCCCCCCCCCCCCACCAAAGTCTTTGGCATGTTTGTGGCATTTGAGGTTTATAGCGTGCGATGGTTGGTGGAGTTGTGTGAATTAAGAGGTGAAGTGTTGACTTTTTCCTTACTTCTCTGGATGAAACCCAAACCAGCGTGCGGAGAGAGATAAAACGTATTACAGCGATGAAGGAGAACTTTGAAACGTGGAATATTGAAAGGTGAGGACTGGAGATGTCGATGCAGTGGTAATTAAAGACGAGATACCATAAAAATACAGACAGGGTGTCTGATTACAATAGAGGTTAATAGTCAAAATACTCGAGTAAATCTCTTGCTGGATGTCACAAGCAAATGAAAAATCTCAAACTGCCAAGAGAAGCCAACAATCCTACTTCGCTGAAGTGCTCCAGTTTCTGACGCCAGACATAAATAAAAGCTGTTAAAGTAAACTTGGAATACAACAGAGGGAAGTCAGATGGGTTTCCCATCACTGTGCTTTGTTGAGGTTTGTAATCACCAAAATGCCCACTGTCTTCCTGACCAGCCTTGAACCCTCCGTTCCTGCGTCAACTCTTACTTCCTGTTCTTCATGTGTCAGCATCCTGTCTATTTCTTCCATCTGCAAAACATTGTTGCCAAGGTTGTTTGTGAGGTGATGGATTTCAAAAATGTGTTTCTGCGTGCTCCTAATGCTGTTAATTTAACGGTCCAAAGTATGACCAAGGGTTACAGACAAAAATGTAAAGCTTTTAAGACAAGGCCTTCGTGTTCATTGCAAAGCACAAATGAAACTTTCAGGGGGAAAATCCTGACGCAGTACAGGATATCCCATCACGTTCTAAAGCCAAAGCGAACAAATCATAGGGAACTTATCCATCTTCAAGTTTCTTAAACAAAGTTGACAGGTTACACTAACCATCTACAGTGAAGAGTACTCCGAACACAGTTACTCAAAGACTCAAAAACGAAAGTATTTATTTGAGCTAAGGGGAAGGAAACATAAGTATGTACGTACTGTGTAATGTGACCAAATGACAGACACATTCATTGAACATGTTGAAACATCTGCTTTGCTATACCCAGCTATGAGTATTCCCACCAGCCAAGCAGCCAACACCCTCAATGTAATATTGCTATTTTCCATCGTGAAGGATTACAGTCTTTTTGGATTTTGCCAAGGTTGTCTCATGGAAGTTTTCTCTGACGCTGTTTTGGCCGCTCGGGAAAGGGCACCAATGACAATGGTGCTATTGTGACTGGAGTAATACTACAATGGCTATCTTCACAATTTGGGTCTAATAACCACAAACGTATTAGGAAACATATTCATGTGCTATAACTAAAAGTACATGTAACAGCTAGACACAGATTATGTCTTTGCAAACGATTGATTTACCCCTTCATTTAAATGAGGCCCACACAGTGCAAGACGTAAGGAGAATATGCAAAGATTTGCAGACATTGTTAAACATTGACGAGGCTGATTGAATCAGTGACTTGAAAGCAAACAAATGTCAATTTTCGTTGCTCAATATATTGATCTTGAATCCCAACAAATGTTAAACCTTGTGTGCCTTGCAAACAAATGTGAAATACTAAAGCCCATTTTTTTCCAGTGATGAGTAAAGGTCAGTGATGTGATTCATTCATGTAACAGTCCAGCAATATCTGACTCCTGTCTAACAGGCTCTAGGAGAGGGACTGGCATAGCAAGTGTAACCGATCAAGCTAGGAAACTTGCAAACGCACACACAGCCCACACATACTCTCCACACACTTGAACAGAGCTCAGCTCTGTGAAAATTGTTTATATCAATGTTCACATTTCAAAGATTCCTCCAAGGCCTCACAAACTCTCTCTGTCTCTCTCTCTCTGTCTGTCTCTCTCTCTTTGCCTCTCTCTGTCTTTCTGTCCCTCTCCTTCTGTCTCTCTGCCCTCTCTCTGTCTCTCTCTCTCACTGCCTTTCTGTCTGTCTGTTTCTCACTCTCTCTGCTCTCCTCTGTCTAGGTCCACATATTCTTTCTATCTTTTCTCACAATATAACATCATTGAACCTTTTTCACAATTCATGATCCTTTCATTTATTGATTTTCCTTTCTTTTCCTTGTTTCTGTTTTGCTTTGACTGGTTCGACCAGTACAATTTCTCAGCATGTCTTGGCATTGTACATCGCAGCTGCATGTTCAATTCTCTCCGCAGTCTGTAATATCATGACCCTTATTGCTCACATACTCCCTTTGGTGTCACAGCTGCCTTCCACCCTTAGTTACGCTTATGCATATTGTACACACTCACAAACACACATCTTTTCATACCCAAGACACACTTTCTCACGAGTCCTTGAAGCAATTCCCTGAGGTTTTCATGAAGAAATAGCCCGTATTGTCTGTATGTGGATTTTTCGACATTGTTTTTTCTCTTTGTTTCTTTACTTTAACTGAGCGGAAGCAGAGCAGGGAGTGTTTTCTTTGTGATAGGTGAGCTTTGATGGTCTGCCAAGGCTCCCCCACCCTGGATCTGTCCTGACAGATTCCTCAGCGGATGTATATGCGCCTACAATTAACCTGTGGCACGTCTACGTTTTAGTATCTTAAAATCCGATGAAAAAAGCATCCTAACTGAGTGCATGTGTCTGCGAGGGAGGGAGGGATAGAAAGATAAACAAAGAAGGGAAGAAGGAAAAACGAAGAGAAAGGGAAAACGAGAGGGAAGAAAAGACAGATACCCTATGAGCGCACATATGCCTGTGAGATTGTGTGGATGCGTGTGTGTCAGCCAGTCTCAGGCCTCTCGCCAGATGTGATGAGTTCCGTCACGCGCTGACTCTTCACCTTAATGACAGGGGGTTAACAGTCGGTGTACGCAGGCCATCCTGCCTGCTAACCACCACCTAGGATTCATTTGCTACTCTCCTTCAAGTTGTCTCTCTGCCACTTCACTTTCTGTCTTTCATTCTGCATCGCTCTTGTTTAACCTCCCCCCATCTTTGTTTCGCTCGGCCTATCTCTTTCTCTCTCTCTGTCTCTGCCTTCCATAGCTTTCTTCCTTCTTCATGGCCCAAGGGGCGATAAAAAGAATCTTTCTGACTTGTTTCAACTTCATTCCTCTTGTCAAGGTGACAGAAATGTGCGGGAGGTGAAAAGAGGCATAGCATTGTCTGTCAGTGATATGGTACCAGGGGGCTGTGTTTGAACTTGTCTTCCATGACGGTCTCTGTCTACCTGTCTGCAGTTGATGACTAATCCATCTCCGTGGTGAGCGCATAGCATGACAGGGTATGTCGCATAGCTTAAGCAGGAGGGGAAATGGCAGTTCTAACCCCAGGGTGATAGGGTGATAAGAGACGAGGAAGCTTAAAGCTGAAAGGGTTTATCCTGCCACTCACACAGGAAGTAAAAACAACTCACCTACCAAATGCATTTTTGTTTGTTTTATTATGTTTTAAATTGCCAATGTATTTTACAACATTGAGTAATCCATCTTCAACAGTAGCAGCCTAAGGGGATGGTGAATTTGAAGAATTTAACCTTGACACAAATGTCTCCATTAACTCAGTGTATTACAATGTTCAGGTCACAGTGCTATGCAAAGTTTGCACTTTGAACTGCATTGAACTGACCATTACTAATCAGGAAAGCATTAAGCCTATTCAAGTTTCTATTTTTTCATCGTCTTTTCCACCCAGTAAACCATTTTTTTCATGGTCAACATTAGATACCAGGTGTGCCACACATAGCAGAGTCGACCTTGATTGCTGGTGCGTAATATCTGCATGCTCGTACCGAAAAGACTGCGTTGTGGAACAATATTGAACATGAATGCAGACACTGACAAACGGAATGCAAAGCCAAATTTTCTCTTTAATCACCCACAGGCATTTTTGATGGGTCCACTTGAAAGCAGTTCAATGATTAGCTCCCGCTGTGAACAGAGACCACAGAACAAGGCTCTGGAGAGTTTCCGTGGTCTGTTCACACAGAGCCCAAAATACTCCGTGTATAAATACGGCAAATGTAAGCCTATCACACGTTTCAAAGCATTATTTGTATTTTTTATTCTTCAAATAAATTAATAATGAAGAAATGTTTATAATAAAACCCCCTCATAACAACATAAACAGGATGCTTAGCAAAGAGACGCAAAATAGACATCACGTAGGCTGGAAGATTCCACACTGACACAGCAGGATATTCATCTGACAAAGTACCTAGGTTGTACTAACAGTTTCCTCCTCAGATGAAGGCCTTGAATACTTGTGCCACCCCCGCACTTTCCTGTGTTTCCCAATAGGCCTCCGCTTGCATTAGTCTTAACTGTACCGAAAGATGATATGAACCTGCTAAACATGAGAAAGATCTGAAGCACTGAATGTCTAAGACAGTCCGTCTTCCATCACACTTCTATGCTGAATTGGTGTTAAATATCTCGTCTATTCTCTTAGTGACCTTGTATTATTGTATATTTCTCGTCTACTATGTATTGTATGGGACCCACGAGAGCCTTCTTACTCTTGCGTTACCGCGTCACGACCTGCATTCATTGTAGAATTCTTACATATATGTCCGTATCCATACAAACCGGCTTTAGGCGTAGAAAGAAGTGGTGAACATAGGAGCCCTTTATTAGTTGTCTACACATTCTCATTTTCAATGTTTAGAGATGATTCAGTCCCAGGTGGACAACAAATACACACACAGCACTAGAGCCAGGCATGACATAAGATAATGTGTCACAGTTGTTTAAGCACATAATGTTTAATATAAATAAATTATTAACTTCAGTGAACATTCTATCAGGGGCAAAGCTAAACTGGTTAGTCCCGTCAACCTTCGCTTCAAAATTAATGTATGTAACACTTACATCTACCGGTCAATAACGGTACTTCGCTGCGCTGAGTTCAGTCAATTAACCAACATATAGATTTGTATGTGTGATTTTCTGTATGGGAAAGACTGTATCTTTATTTATAAATGTTTATTGCTGCACCGTTGTGGACCAGTCTGATGTATTGCAAAATAGTTCACAACATGGGATATATACTGCAGTCATAAAAAAATATTATTCTGTTAAAAATCTAACCCCAGATCATTTAGGCCATGTTTTACTAATCTGTAAGGCTAACTATGCAGCCACAATGCTCCAAGTGCCAAACAGTTGCTACCATGGAGCAAGGCAGAAGTCAACAAGAATAATAATCTTTATATACTGTATATAACATCTTAATAATATACTAATAATCTTTATATACTGCATATATATATAAAGTTTGCATCATTGATGAGCACTTTTTGGGTAGCAAAATATTTAGAATATTTTTTTGTGTCTTTGAAACATAAGTAGGCCTATCTGTACTTCTACTTAAGTGAAGGATATGTGTCCTTTGCCATTTCTGATGAAATACAATGATACATATACATTATACATATACATTAAATATATATGAATAGTCATTGTTTCTCGATTGTTGCGGGAAAAACGTTGCTCAGTTTTGCAATCTTGAACACGGTCGTAGTACGTTGCGTCTCATCATGTGAGAGAGAAGCTTGCTAGTAGTGGACGTGGACGTCAAAAGTTGATAACAAAGTTCAGTTAGCTACAGTGATCACCATGCTATCCCGCGAAGAAACAGCATAACTGCTGGCTATGGAGGCAGATAAAGAGAATTTGGGATCAGTCCTGGCCCCAGGTTATTATATAATGACAACTTTTGTTTTTATATACTTTAATCTTGACCCGTTACGCGTGAGTAGCGAATGCACGTCGTTACTGTGTCAGAGAATGGGGCTTGTTTCTGCGTATTGCTTAGTAGCTAAATTAGCTTAGCTTAGAAAGTTAACAGCTGTTATTGTTGTTGGCCTACAGTGCACATGCCTTAGCAGCTTCCTTTGTCGATTATTTGAATTGATTGTTCTTAACTTACATATTACGCAGGTCAGTGACACATGTGTTATTAACCAGACAGTATTTGAGACAGATGAGAATGACGTTGACAAATCCGGACTAGTACGAGTCGGCATGATCAAGTATTTAGCAGACTGTTTTACAATTGGGACCATCCGTTTTTTAAACTATCTGGAACTATTTCAACATTTTGCAAAATAGAGTTAGTAAGTGACTCCTAAATGATAATACAGTATCCACATCTCATCAAGACATCACCCCGTCCCGTTTACATTAATGTGCACGCATGTTGTGCAAGAGTCATGCAATTCCATAGAGCAATTCCAATGCATTCAACGTTGAGCGCAAGCATTCGTAGTCTGTTGACTCTTCACTTCTCTGACCTGCCTTAAGCATTTTCTATGTTTACCGTCCTTGTTCAAGGCAAACACAATGGTTGTTTTGTTGTCGTTCACAACCATATTTGACTGCAAACTTCACATTCATAATGTGTCTATTCAGATCTAGAAGGAAAGGAGCCAGCTCTAGCTAGTCATGAGAATTCGGGCCCAGAAGCAGTGATTGGTAGGCAGCTCAGCGAACCAGGGCGCTTTGCCTACGCTGGACTCTGTGGGGTGTCCCTGGGCCAGTTGTTCCCAGGTGCAGAGAACAGGTGAGTCTTCTGTCAGTGTCTCAATCAACCCACATTACCCCTTCTGTTTGTCTAACACTGTGGCTCATAGGGTGGTCTAGATCATTTGGGAGACCACTGGAAGTGTCTTCTTGAGGTCAGTGTAGCTAGCCAGTCATGGGGAGAGTGCTCTGTGTTTTGTAGGTGCTTCCGGGAGCAGTATCTGCAGGGCCTAGTGGCCTGGCTTGGCTTAGATGAGTCTGTCATGCCTGTCATGGGGGCCTTCTTAGCAGGACTGGGCTTCGAGGGTAGCGACACCTTCCTCTCCATCCTACAGGCGGAACCACTACTGTCTGCTGGAGCGACTCCTATCACGCAGGTGAGTTACCACAAGTGACGATGCTGCTGATTCTTGGCTGACCTTGCAGGTGCTAAAGTGTCTGTGGGGTTGATGTGTGAAGCAGCTTCTTACCATCACTAAGCCACCTTCCACTCTGGAAACCAAATAACTTGTGCTGGAATTTATGTCATTTCATTTAGGCTTTTTCATTCACTGGCATGGATGATCTCACAGAGTTTGTTTCTAATAATCACCCTTCCTTGCTTTCCCTTTCCTTTTTCTGTTCTCTCTCTCTATCTCTCGTTCTATCTCTCTCTATTTCTCGTTCTATCTCTCTCTATCTCTCGTTCTATCTCTCTCTCCCCCCCTCCCTCCTGTTTTGTGACAGGACCTGGTTTCCTTCTCTGTCAAAGACGGTAAGGGTCTTCTGTGAAGCTGTCCTCTGTTTTAGTTTCCCATTGGCCTGCCAGTATTTAACCGGTCTTGACCCTCCTCTGTGCTCCTCCAGGCCAGTATGATGCCAGGTCTCGGGTCCTCATCCGCCATATCAGCTGCCTGCTCCGGGTGTCCCCTCAGCATCTGGAGGAGTTTGAGGAGTCTCTGGGGGAGAGGCTGAGGGAGCGAGTTGAGGAGAGCGAGTAAGTGAGGGAGGGGAGGAAGGTGGAGATGGTTGGATGGATGGAGGTTTTTCCCTAACTTGATGCAGCGTTTTACGTTTGCAAGTAGCAGGATGATTTGTAACTTCTGTAAATATTCAGCGTCGTCTCCCTTTTTGTCACTGCTTTCCGTTTGGATGACCGCAGTAAGTTGTCGCATTTCTTGATGCAGTGCTGCATGTTAGAGGTGGTGATGTTATTGTTGTTGTTTTGTATAGATGCTGTAATACATTGATGAATGTATATTGTTGTTTTTTTTGTTTTGTTCTGGCAGAGAGGAGTCATCTCGACGTCAGAGGAAGGAGAGAGGGCGCAAACTACGTCGCTACCTTCTCATTGGCTTAGCCACTGTGGGCGGAGGAACTGTGATAGGTCAGTGCTGATGAGCGTTGCCAGAGATTGGTTTCACACCCATAACAACATTCCTCATACACATATCCAGGAAGTAAAGTGTATTTCCCCAGTGATAATATGGTGCACAATTGGTGTGCAATATTTGTAGTTTTAGTTAAGGTTAGTATCTTATACCATACCTACAGTGTCCTGTCCTCGCTTGTTTCAGGGGTGACTGGGGGACTGGCAGCGCCTCTGATGGCTGCGGGCGCAGGGGCTGTGCTGGGTGCCGGGGGGGCAGCAGCTCTGGGTTCAGCTACTGGCATCGCCATCATAGCGTCCCTGTTCGGAGCAGCGGGGGCCGGTCTGACTGGTGAGTCAGAGAGGCTGGGGGACATGAGATGGTGTCTGTCAGAGTATGTTCTAATTGTGCGTGGTTAAAAGGGCAGTCTCTCTCATTCGTCGTCTCTCTCTTTCTCCTCCTCCTGTCTCTCTCTTTCTCCTCCCCCTGCCTCTCTCTTTCTCCTCCCCCTGTCTCTCTCTTTCTCCTCCCCCTGTCTCTCTCTTTCTCCTCCCCCTGTCTCTCTCTTTTTCCTCCCCCTGTCTATCTCTTTAGGCTACAAGATGAATAAGCGAGTGGGAGCGATAGAAGAGTTTGAGTTTCTTCCTCTGAGCTCAGGGAAACACTTGCATCTGACTGTTGCTGTGACTGGCTGGCTGTGCAGTGGCAAATACAGTAAGCTAACACCATGTAGTAGTCATTTCAGAACTTGAGTCAGAATTGCCTGTGTGGAATAGGACAACACAGACGGAAGGAATTGAGACAGTAAAAAAAACTGACAAGCCTTTTGTTTAAACCCAAGTCTCTTGTCTATAAAAGCAAACAACAACAGCAGCAAAAAAATGCACGGAAACCAAAGTCACTTCAGATAGAGCAGAAACATGGCGACGTTGAACCAGCGACTCTCCATAGGTTCGTTCCAGGCGCCGTGGTGCAGTCTGGGCACGTGCGGGGAACAGTACTGCTTGGTGTGGGAGTCTCGCTTCCTCAGGGACCTGGGCTCAGCCATGGCATCGCTTCTGGATGGTCTGGTCAGCATGGTGGCACAGGAAGCCCTCAAATACACCATCCTCTCCGGTAGGGCACCCTGGCAACACCCGTGGTCTGTGGTTTTCATCATTAAATGCCTCCCTATCAGTGGGAACCAGAAAGTTTCTCACTGGTCTCAGCATGTGGTTGATACACAACTCCAAAGGTCTGTCTGTGACTCAAGCGTTGCGAGTTTCGCCCTCGTGTGCTGAATGTTTTGTACGTGTCGCTCGTTGGCAGGTATTGTGACAGCCCTGACATGGCCCGCCTCCCTGCTGGCGGTGGCCAGCGTTATAGACAACCCCTGGTGTGTCTGTCTCAGTCGTTCAGCAGAGGTGGGCAAACACCTGGCCCAGGTGCTGAGGAGCAGGCAGCAGGTAGGCTCGTCTCCCCCCACTGCCAAACCAAAACTAACCAGCTTACTGCTGGAGGGTTGCTTACACAGCGTATCTGCACGCAGAAGTCGGCTATAGATATGAATGTAATGTTTACACCTAAAGGTCTGTTTTGAGTTAGCATTACTCAAATGAGAGGATGTCAAATATTTTGGAAAAGTGAAACTGTCTGTCGCTGATATATTTTAGCGTAATTGGATTGTATGAAATAGTTTTTGCAGTCGTCAACATGAAATATTGGCACACACAAAAACACACGAAATAAATACATTTATCCCGTGCATGCATGATCAGTAGGGGGCGAAATGTAAGTCGCACCTAATACTCTATCGCTCTCTACTTCCTCCCTAAAGGGAAGACGTCCTGTTAGTCTCATTGGTTTCAGTCTGGGAGCCAGAGTTATCTACTTCTGTCTACAGGAGCTGGCCAATGACCAAGGTATGATACACAAACTAAACACTGGTATGAACAACTTGAAATAATGTTAAAAGGTCCTGTCCTATCTTTTGGGCACAATGAAAGACCTGAGATAATATGAAGATGCCTGGTCTTTTCTAGCAAAGGTTACAGAAGGGATACTAATTATATCAGGCTGTTTTTTTTCTCCTGATATAATTTGTACCCCGTCCCCTAACATACAAAGGGTCTGTCCTTCCATCAAGTGGGTTTTTTCTGTTTTGAACTTATCACAATGAACAACCTGAGATACAATGAAGATGTCTGGACTTTTCTAGCAAAGGTTACAGAGGGATACAAGTAATATGTGGCACTTTTTTCTCCAGATTTAATATGTACAATTTCCCCAGTATGGTTGTATTACGCTACATGTCAGAGTACACCGTTTTAAACAGTAAATGACTTCAATACCATTTTAAACAGGACTATGATTTTTAAAAATCGTTTATTTCTTTATTTTATTTTCTTTATTAAATTTTCCTTTTATTTCCTTTATTTAAAAAAGTCCTTTATTTTTCTTAAGGTTGTGAGGGAATGGTGGAGGATGTTGTTCTCCTGGGAGCTCCAGTCGAAGGCTGCCAGAAAGCTTGGGAAAGGATGGCCAAGGTAGTGGCTGGAAGGATAGTTAATGGCTACTGCAGGTAAACAAAATATCTATATATATGCATATACACACAGTACATGATAGATTGTACGTATGTATGCAGACCGTTTGTTGAAAATGGACATGATGATGTCCAATGCCATTTTGGAATAGATGACCATATTTAGCATCATTAGACAAGCCTGTTTGCCAAGTGCCAGCTTGTAAACCCAGTAATCTGTGGATGAGAGAATAAGATTCGCTGGACTATTGTTACACCAAATGGTTGATGGTCTGTTAGTAAAGAAGCAGTTAAATCATCCATGGGCACAGGCATTCTTTAAAGGTGTGTTTTAATCACTGGTTTATATCCCTGTCAGAGGGGACTGGCTCCTGGGTTTCCTGTACAGGGGTTCGTCTGCACAGCTGTCTGTCGCAGGGCTACAGCCAATCATCTTGAACAATCGGCGCATAACTAACGTCGACCTGTCATCTGTGGTGAGTGGAGGACTTGGAACACATTTGCATGCTGACAGAGGCATGGAAATCAGTCAAGGGTGAGGTTGGTTACCATCGCAACTCAGTGGGTGTGCTTTCATTGTACGGTGGTAATCTATGTTCGAAGGTCAATTGCAAAAAGGCGTTGCAAGAGACAATCCATTCTCTACATTGGTACACTAGGAATAACAAGTGTTCATGTGAAATGTTTTACACTCTGGAACATGTTTTAAGGATTTGTTATCAACACCATTTATTAAAAATTACTTGATGCACTTAATGACAGTTTGTTTCAAGGCTAACCCATCCAGCTACTGTGTCTGACCCTTCATGAAAAGTCAGTGGCACAGATAAATTCAAAAGAAACATGATGTGAAGTGATGCTCCTCAGCCTTGAAATGATGCTGAACAGCAACACAAACACACAGTGGTCAAATTGCAGCTATACAAGTTAAAACCCACTTTTAGTACACAATAATGTGTTGTTTCCATACCTGCCTGTCCAGGCCTAAAAGCCCTGGGTAAAAATTAAATTGTACATAGACTTATTTGATCATTATTTAAAAAATGTAAATACAGAAAACGTTTATGATGTTCGTGTCCTGAAAAATCTATTGAGAAAAACCTGAAATTTACATTACACTCTTTGTACAAAATGCACCTTTTCCATCCTGTGGTACGCATACTGTTATTTCTCCTTCCTAGGTGAAAGGTCACCTGGATTACATGCGTCAGATGGACACCATCTTGGTGGCGGTGGGCGTGCCCACCAGAGAAACTCCCTGTGCATCAGCAGGTCCTCTTCAACCAATCACAATATCAGACGGGCAAGTGGACTTCCTTGACCCGTCCGTCCAGAAGGAAGGGATGAACAAGGAGGATGTTGAAAGTAGCTTGGTTGCCGTAGAGATGGCGGGTGGAGGAGAGGAAAGGGGAATGAAGGAGAAAGACGCCATGAGTGACGGTTGGGACATCCCTGATATTTCTGATCTGCTGGACTCCCTGAATGACACAGGTGTTGAAGATGGAGCAGTAGATAGAGAGGACTCACCACACAGTCACAAGGAGGTGCGTTTGCAAACGCAAATCGTTACCCCTCTTGAGCGTGAAGAGGAGGAGGCGGAGTCAGACGGAGCAGGGTGGGAGGAGTCAGACATTACCCCTCTTGAGTGTGAAGAGCAGGAGGCGGAGTCAGATGGAGCAGGGTGGGAGGAGTCAGACATTACCCCTCTTGAGTGTGAAGAGCAGGAGGCGGAGTCAGACGGAGCAGGGGGGGAGGGGTCAGACAATGAGCACACGTCCTGGACTTGGGACTCACACTGGACCACTGAAAACACGCAGCAACATTCACACGCAGGACACAAGTTGTCGGATCAACTGTCTGACTGCAGTCCCACTTCTCAGTTTCCAAAATCACACTCGCGTGACAGCGGACGGCCTTTGCATTCGCATCAGAATACGATTTCGAAGCACACAAAGGATTCGAATGGCAAATTAAAATGAAGTTGGACTACAGGAACTAACCATGAACCTGACCGTGGACCTTTTTAGATTTATTTAACAACGTGACCATAACATGTACTGTCTTTAGTATTTTACAAATGATTCTACTGTGAAGCAAATGTGTTGCATAATTTATCAGTATTCAGTTTAAACGTATGTATAAACAAGGTACATTACAAAACTACATTTTAAATACAAGACTGTAAACCTAACTGTTTTTGATGGGGTTTTAAAGGATGTAACAGCCTGAGAACAACAGCCTCTCTTTTCCTCCAATACTTTTGTTTTCTTTCTTTTAGCCTAGTTGCCATGGTTATTGTCAGCCATGTGCTGTCCGTAAGGCTGTCATCGATATAATCATCCAGTTATTCTCAGGTCGAAGCCATCTCCTGTGCTCTCTAGTCCAGCACCTCACTCAGTGACAGAATAAAAACGATTTCGGTCTCACTGGCTGTATAGACCCTTTGTGCTGAGACAGGAGCGAGGTATGCCCTTTCTTTTCATACAACGAGCTTTTCCTATTGATGTTTACATTTCAACTGGTGTAGCCCGCTCATTTCCTCTCTGCGCAACCCCCCCCCCCCCCCCCCTCCCCGCAATCCCCTTGTCAGTCCAGCGTATCCACCTGATTGGGCAAAAGCAACGGCAGTTCCATTCCAGCGTGCTCGACGTCGAAGAGGTTGACGGCGTCCGTGGCGGTGGCGGGGGGCTGGGGCGGGTCCGACGCCAAGGAGGGCGGCTCGGTCGCCAGGTTGGGTTCCCCCGAGTTCCGGAGGGAGAGCGAGAGGGCCGGC
This sequence comes from Plecoglossus altivelis, assembly GCA_036571765.1. Lineage (NCBI taxonomy): Eukaryota > Metazoa > Chordata > Actinopteri > Osmeriformes > Plecoglossidae > Plecoglossus > Plecoglossus altivelis. The sequence continues at coordinate 4,703,346 of BROE01000021.1, read as the reverse complement.
GAGGGCCTCCGAGGGGAGCGGGAGGAGCAACAAGGCAGCAGTCTCCCGAAGGCTCGTTTGAAGTCTCGCATGAAGAGCGGGTAGATGATGGGATTCATGGTGCTGTTGCAGTAGCCTAGCCAGGTTATGGTCTCAAAGAGGGCAGGGGGAACACACTTAGGACACACCACCTGAGGAAGAGACATGAGGACGTGAACGTTATGCGTTTATCGCCTTCTGCTTCTCGTCAAAAGGTCACTACAGTTCATCGCATGCCACACGTGTGTTGAACTTATGATGTTTGACCTTTTTTGAAGTTCACTATGTGAGCATACTCGCCCTGTGCTCATGTATGAAGTTGAATCGGAGCACTTGCAGACTGGAATTCAGGGTAAATTAGGGCATTTCAATGAAGTTGAATCAGCGCGCTTGCAGAGTGGTATGCAGGGTAAATTAGCGCATTTCATTTTAATAGTGAAGCAAGTGCCTTCGTACGGCCTGAAGAGAAGCCTGTTTGGGATGTGAATGCATGACATGATAATTAGTTACGTGACCTCCATGTGGGAAATAGAGTGAGAGCAAACAGCTGTTGGAGGAGGAGTCCAATACTATCAGGACAAGTAAAGGAAGGAGGCTGTGGGAAGGTGGAGAAAGGGAGGGGTGCATTCACACGCCATATTGAGTGCGAAGAAGGAGGAGAGGCGTATTACTCCAGTCTTAATGTCTGCTATGTTTTTGTGGGAGACAAGTGAGGGACGCAGATGGGGATTCAAAATGACTGGATCATTGAAAGCCTGTAAGCAGGACAAGCGTAATTACCAATTTAGATGAAACCCTTCTATGTCTCTCTTGTATGAGTTGTGGTCTTGCCTTCGTTTTAGCTAATGAACCGCTTGACAGTGAGGTAAACGGACGGAATGTCGCAGACAATTCAAGTTAGATCCGTCCTAAAACTAAACAGTTCATGTGTGTGACTGAACGGGCTTCCTGTTTCGTTGATGCGAATCGTTTAAAATGTTGCCTGTTCCCTTATTGGGTAGCTTGGCAGAGCGACAGCCTGAGAACTGCCCGATGCTAAAATAGATTGGTATCCAAGCACGTTTTTTTCCCTTCTTTTCACACTTTGATTTCATGCTCAATGCAATGGCAACACTCCAGAAACGATCCTGGGGTGTTAAAACAGTCCAAACTCCCCTCTGAATCACCCAGCAACATGGAAAATGGAGTTCTATCAAAGTCAACTGCTGAGAATAGTCGGCTATTGATGACTTCATTTGAAAAACGACCTCATCCGTAGCCCTCATCCTTTCTCCCAGAGCCTTCTGGGGTCCAGAGGCAGTGTGGACCCCACTTACCTGGGCTATGTTGGTGATGAAGAAAGGCAGCCAGGCACCAAAGAAGAGGCCCAGGAGGACTCCCAGGGTCAGACTGGCCTTCAGCGCCCTCCGACCCTGCCTGTGAGCCAGCCGACGCTCGCTGTTCACTGACAGCTGAGCAGAGAAGGGGAGTAAGGTTGGTCAGACAGACGAGCTCAGATCTGGTGCTGTCATCCAGTTAGAACTAATAGCTAATTAATTTACCACAGACGTATAATTTAGGTTATATTGTATGTGGAGGAAGAGCATTAATGAAACAAATGGTCCATAGACTAAAGCTCGATTAACTATTTCAGCAGATTCTTTTCATACAATAAACGATACAGATTACAATGATTTCATCAGCAGCTGGTAAAAGCTTTGAACTCTGACACTAAAACACCGCTGAAAAGAAGCGTGCTGAAAAGATATTGAAAGTACTTTCAAACTGGCATTCACTTTCAGATGCACTCTATCAATTGTGGAACCTACCTTGAAAAGTGTGTGTGCATTGGGGGAAGCATTCATATTCAAACCCACTTCTGGTGCAAATAGTACGATTCTCCAACCTTGTATATACTTCACATGTTAGCATGATCATCAACTGATTGTATACCTTCAATGCAGACCTTGGCTGTTGATCTCCAACACTTAGAAGAAAGTTGTTTTTTTTATTTTGTACATATACTTCCACCTTATGCTCTGAAAGTAATTAAGGTCTCTGGTCCTTCCATTAGCTTTGACTAAAATGTCACATATTATTAATTAGGCCAAGGAAGGAATATTTAGCATTCATGTCTGTTGCTCTGTAAGCTCATTTTAACAGAAGAAGGTAAATTGTGGGAAGGCAAGGCCAAACTTCTACAGGTGCTTGAGTGAAAATACATTGACTCTAATCTTTTGAATATTTTGAGGGGGTTGGCTTTTTATCACTTTCTGGTACAGCTTCTTCTCTTTGCCCCTCTTTTGCTCATCCTTCTTTCTTCAACCCGCCCCCCCCTCTCTCTCTTTCACACTCTCTTTCTCTCCTTCTCCGACTTACCGGCACATTGCGTGAAACAGGAGGGTCTGGATGACTGTAGTCGTCCCCGTGCAGCGCTATGCCGCCTGGCGTCGGAGGTCGCGATGGCTCCCGGGGGGAATGATACGGGTACGGCGGGTGACTGAGAGCCGCCACTCTCCTCGCCTGCCGCCTCGCCGCCAGCAGGATGCGACAGTAGGTGAAGCAGATTGCGCTGGAGGGCAGGAGGAAGGTGAGGACGGACGCCACCACGGCGAAGGGCAGCGTGACGTTCAGGCGACACTGGAAGGACAGGCGCCCGGAAGCGGAAGCCAATTCCCTAAAGTAGGATGCTGGGTAGAGGGCTCTCAACTCAAGGGGGGTGCTGATGTTGCTGCTGGCAGCTGCCTGTCCCAAGCTGTGCCAGTTCATCTTGATGGGGAGGAAGGATGCCAGAGCTGCCAGCCCCCAGGCCCCTCCCACCAGCAGCAGAGCCCTTGGAGGGGTCATCCTCTGCTTGTAGCGTAAAGGTGAGATGATGAGCAGGTATCGGTCCAGGCTGATCACGCACAGGTTAAGAATGGACGCGCTGCAGCACATGACATCGAAGCATTGCCACACTGGACAGAAGCCAGGCCAGAGGACCCACGCCCCACACAACACGTTCAGCATGGCAGGGGGCATGACCACTAGCGCCACCATCAGGTCGGAGAGGAAGAGCGACACCAGGAAGCAGTTGGAGGTGCAGCGCAAGGAACGCTGGGTGAAGACCAGGGTGATGAGGAGCGTGTTGCCACAGGCAGTCATCAGTACGATGAGGGACAGTACGCTTGCTAGCAGCCAGGGACCGGTTCCTCTGTTCCACCATGCCGTGGTGCTGGAGAAGCTACCATTGTAGCTCCCTGAAGGGTTCAAGACATCCACACCCGTCACCGCACCAACTCCCTCTAACCCAGATGAGGTTGAGTTTCCCATAACGTTGGTCGGCATCCGTTGAAATGAGGATCAAGGTCCTGGGTGTCTGTCGCCGTGGGAGAATGGCGTGAACTGACGTGACCAGGCAGAAGGAGAAAGGAAAGCCAGCGGTGAAGCCTTTCGAAGCTACGCTCTTACTTTCCTTGAGAGTGAATAAAATAGAAGTGAAGACGAAAGAGTCTTGTCTCGAGATGCCATTCACTACTCACCACTGTCCCACCCAGGGTGGCTTGTGACTCATGGCTCTCCTGACTGTGAAACTGCAGGTGTCCTGCCGCCGCCGTGATCATAACTGCCAGCCGTGTTTCCATCTCTCCATCCTGCCATACCGTACTGCCTCTCTCCCCAGCTTGGAGATCGGAGTGAGCAATTCTGTGACTGTCAGTGAATTTCAAAGCTGCGTGTCATGATGACACTCACTGGGGGAGGGCAAAGGGAGAGTTGGGCAAATGGATTGTAAGCTTTTGAGAGGAAAGGCAATTGGAAGACAGAATAGAAGAAAACATACATTGGCAATGTTGATCTTTACACACAACATGTTGTACATAACTAAATAATGAACCAGTCATTAGATTTCTTATCAGATTGGGTTAACTGGTTTGTGACAAAACAAACACCATCGTACAGCTGTCATATCCAAGCAAGACTCTGCTTTCAAGTGTGTACAGGTATCATGGTTGGTATACTGCTACCTTTAACTCCCCCGCTCCAGCTAATCCGCGTGCCGGCCACTCCAGCGTGCTTCCCCAGCCAGAGCGCTCGCTTCCTGGAGAAGGAGCGTGTCTGAGCATTCAGACGCTAATACATGCCTGCGCACAATCACAGCCTGGTAATGCAAATTTAGTGACCATTCTTTGCCACAGTAAAATAGGTGGGTTGGTGATTTGCTGCCACACTGCTGTGTGGTTTTCATGTTGGACATTTAAAAAAAAATATATTTAGTGAAAGAGACTTCTGAAGTCCAGATTTCTTTGTTGGATTTATATATTTTCTAAGGCTTTATAAGGGGGGGAGTGGGAGTGTCAAACTGTAATTACAATTATGATTTATTGTAATGTTGACTAATTGAAGGGTTAGGCATACAATTTCTATATTTAATAACAACCTCAACGATGTGAGCTAAAATCAAGACTGATGAGAACATTGTGCATTAGACATGTATGTAGATTATGCCACACTGCTTTAATTGGCTTCCTAGTCAAGGCAAATTTGACTGCTCAGTTGGAGGGCACTTGATTGCTAATAAGCATTTAGACATGAAGCTTAGGAGTGAATTGTCTTTCATTCTAGGTGTTTGCACAAATTACCCATTTTATTTGAAATCACTGTATGAATGACACCAAGGATTTGTGACTAAATATAATAGACTTTTATCATGAAGAAAAACAGACCCGGTGTTCATGATTTTATGTTTTATTAAATAAAAAAAGATTCAGTTTGATTCGGGGATATACACATCATAATTGAGTTCAAATTAATGTTCCGTTAACAGACACAGTCTAAATAAAGAAGAGTGCAAGAGATGGTCACGACAGAACTGGAGAGAAAGGACTGCGCGTGTTGACATGCCGTTACTGCTCCTGTGGAGAAAGTTAAGACAATCACACAAGGTCCATGATGATTTTGCCGTTTGCGTGTTTCATTGAGTTCTTATTACGAACTAACCTTGGTTCTGTGTTGTAGATATTGGGATCTCAAATCATTTTGGCAGTTTGAATAAGCCATGCCAAGGCCCCCTCCTAATCCAAACGCAATTGGCCATGTGTGTCCTGTGGGAAGAAAAAAAACGTCTCTAGCCATTTACTAAGGGTAGAAAATGATCAGACACTTTTTGCTCAACTGTGTGTAGCGTCTTTAAAAATTATCGTCTTGAAGTTGACCAAGAATTCATTACTTAGTGATACACACTCACGTTTGAAGAATACGACTGAAAATACGATTCCAAGGCCCAGGCCAGCACCTGTGAGGAACAGAGTTCTGCATTATACTTGTGAATTAGCCATAGTAATTGCATCACTTGTAGCTAACTGCTTAACACTGCTAACTTAAAATATTGTTCACAGAGCCAAAAATATCGCAAAACAGTTGATCTCTGCGAATCTAGCTAGCAAGCTACATCGATACATATTGTAACTAGCATTAATACCAGGTGACAGACATTTTAGTGTAAGTGTAGCTGTCCTGGATTAAGTTAGCGAGCTAGGATTCCACAGAGCGCCAGTGGTTTCGCTATCTTAATATCTGGGTCGCAGAATTCGTGTCCTTAAGTAGACCTCTGGCATACGACATTCAGTCCAGACAACGTTGCTTCCCACAAAGTGACAGTCGCAATGGGTGTCTAAAAAGCATACATGTGCTGTACAATGTCTTCATTCATATAACATTCATATACATTAGAATTTACCAAGTTTGACAACGCTATCTGCAATGCATTGGTCCAACTTCTTTCCAAGTTCCTTTTCAGACATGACTACCTTGTCCTAGTCTAAAAACGTCAAGTCTAGCTACTACTACCGGTCAACGAATTTGCCGTCCTCTGTAAAGCCTCGCGATAATTCATAGAAGAGTGCGAAAAGTCGCCTCCCAGCGACATAATTGGGTATAAACCGTCTACATGCTGTAAAAAAAAGGATCCTGGACATACCATGGAATGTAACTTAAATGACAAGCGTTTATTTGACACATTAAACCAATACATTTGCTTACAATCTTTCAAGCCAATATAGTCAATATAGACAGTTTACCTGAGATGACATTACATGCCTTGATAAAAATGTGCTTCTACATGGGATTGTAAAAAGAGGAATTACTGTTGGGAGATTGAACATGAAGATTACCGATACAGCTGTTAGAATCTTTAGGGTATAAAACCATGGACACATGACTATGGTCACTAGAAACAGCAAGCTCATAGCAAAGAAATGACTACAAACAAATGGAGGTAATATATTCTCCGATTCATAACTACATGGAAAATAATTAACACAACAAGCAAGCAACACCTCATTAGGTAGACCTTCGATGGTGACTTGGAAGTGTATTTGTTATCATTTCAACAAAAGACATAAACCAAAGGTATCCTGTTTCAATAACCATATGTGATTTCCCTTTCCTAAATCAGACATTCACACAAGTAGCTGTTGGCTTGTTCTGCCTTCTGTTCAGTGAGGTGCTTTGGCCTTTTATCGTTTTCTCTTTGACAATGCGACAAATAAATCACAGTGCACACGAAGGACTAGACTTCTTGAAAACAATGGGACAGACTACAGATAGAGGTGACAATGAGCTTAACCTTGCATCATGGCCCTGGTGGACAGCGTATTTCCACAAAGGAATTCTGATGCCTCTGTATGGAATCTACATTTGATCGTTTGTCTGGTTTGCTTGAAGTTCAGGTTCCTCCTTGGTGGCCTGCGGGCTAGCATCTGCACTGTTGTTCTTCACCTCTGTGGCCCGCGGGCTAGCATCTGCACTGTTGATCTTCACCTCTGTGGCCCGCGGGCTAGCATCGGCACTGTTGTTCTTCACCTCTGTGGCCCGTGGGCTAGCATCGGCACTGTGATTCTTCACCTCTGTGGCCCGCGGGCTAGCATCAGCACTGTGATTCTTCACCTCTGTGGCCCGCCGGCTAGCATCGGCACTGTTGTTCTTCACCTCTGTGGCCCGCGGGCTAGCATCTGCACTGTTGTTCTTCACCTCTGTGGCCCGCGGGCTAGCATCGGCACTGTTGTTCCTCACTATGGTTCCCCGCGGGCTAGCATCTACACTGTGGTTCTTTACTGAAACCTTGCTGATGCTCAGAAGGTCACGTAACTCTTTGTTTTCGATCTAGAATTGATGAAATTGGATTTAGAATAGCTTTGGTTTTGACGGCAGTAGGTAGTCATATACACAACCTTATTCCCTGACAGTAATGTTGTGTTTACCTCCAGCTGGGCTAGTCTTTCTCGGACAGAGCAGTAGTGCTGATCATCCACTTGAACAGCTCTTCTCATCACCTGACCCATCTCACATATTCGCTCCAGTTGGCTTTGCACTTCCTGAAAAATAACAACATATGTTCCTCGCATTTATAATTGAGTTATGTAATTTTCTTTTAGAAAAATGAACGTTACAGGCATCATTTTAAGAGCCTCCTACACTTACTCTCTAAATGGTTTAATCTTTGGTCCTTTGAATCAAAATCACAACTAAACACAACTTACTTGATCATAATACGGACCAACGTAGCCATCTATACCAACGTTACTAACGTAACGAGGTATAACTGGATCCTATTTACACTGAGCAAAGATTCAAACCAATAAATCCAATCACCCAACCAATCCAAAAGAACAAACAGAATAACCTTGGCATGATCCTCATGAAGATTGAGGACTGGCTTTGTGTCAAGCTCCTTCTTTCCCATCATTAGCTGAAGCATCTGCTTGCGGTATCGACCCATTATTAACTCCAGGGCATATTGATGCTCCTCCAAAGACACCCAAAGTTCTGTGGGGGAAAATAAATAATAATAATAAACTTAAGTCGCATTTTGTGCACGCTGACTCACAACGAAATCTATCGTACTTTGAATCATTGATATTAATTGTCTTGAACAGCATTGGAACCAGAGAGACATTAGAAAACTAAAATGTGTTCTTGCCTTTATTCTCTAGCTGTAACTCCTTTATTTGAGTATTTTCCTGACTTAGAAGGACGTGGGGCTTGTACTTTGACAAGTCCTGTATTTCAGAACTTTCCTCCGGGTACTAAGGAAACAGAGAATTCGTCAAATTAGCGTACAGTCAGTGGTAACCAACGCAAGTGAGTTGGCACCTTCCGGGTGTATCGAAACCGGTGACCTATCAAAACCCGCTGTTCTATAGCTCCTCTTACTGTTTTGGAAATGTTAAGTTTTGGTTTAGGAGAAGGGTTAAAGTTAGGGTTCGAAAATGTTCTGAATAATGTGGCAATCCATTAAAACGGCAACCCCCGGTCGCAGTTTTCGACAGGTCACCGGTTTCGGAACAACACCTGTTTAGTATCTGGATAGCTGCTAAGCAAGGTAGACAGAATCTTACCTTATCTGGAAGTGCGTTTCCCACTTCCCTCATGCCCTGGACCCTTTGACTGAGCGCTCCAGACTGCTCGATTAGTCCCTCTGCTGCCGTGTCGTGCTCTTTTAGTCTTTCCAGAAGGGTGCGGGCATCTCCAAGAACCTTTTCCAGCGTACACGCCATTGACACGGCTCCAAAACTTCGGGGAAGGCTACTGCAAAGTGAACCGATAACTATCTAGCTAGGAGGCTAGCTTGCAGCTATGCCAAATCTAACCCCGTCGTGAATAGCTAGCTATATCTCTCAGATATCTTGCAGTATATCTAATAGTAACATAAGATATATTTCATTGACTATATTTCCACTTAACTTGTCAAGCTGTATACATTGCATCTGTTGTCAATTTATGACTGTACAAGTCAACCTTACACAGCCAGAATCCCGGAACTTATCATGACGGCTACCTAGCCTCTTACATCACTACCGGTTTTAGCAACAACAACACAAACGATTTCAGATTGCAACGTTACTCAGCCTTGTTCATCACAGAACTGCTCCTAATGTCTGTTCCATTTTCTGTGTCATTTTTCAGAGTTTCTTTTTAAGGTGCAGTTTTATTATGGGCTTATATGTAAAACCCGTGTGATATTACGTGTAAAATAAATATAAACGCAAAGACAGTGTGATTTTATCTTTATTAATTATTGCGTTCTTCAGATTTCAGAAGCAATGTAAAATGTTTATGGTTTCTTTTGAAACCTACTCAGTTATCAGTCTTGTTTGATAATGGACTTTGTGGTTTGGATATTTGGATAAACAATGTAGTAGATACTCGATATAGCTGGAAGCAATACACTTTTCAACTTATATGTAATTGATTTTGTTGAAAAAATAGTACTAAAACAGGGGTAATCTAAATACGAAAAGTACATTGCGCGTAAATACACATAGATATAGTATGTCTGTAAATACATACAACAAAACTTCCATCAATCGCAACCCAAATATGACCCTAACGTTTTGCACTTGAACACAACCCTAAATTCCAACTCGTCGCCCTGCCTCTGGGTTTATGTGAGCACTGTCAATGGAAATATCGCGGTAGTACTCCATTCCACTCACTACGTAATGTGCCGTGCTGCTTCTGGCGGCGCTGGTGACAGTGCTGAAAGCTGTTGGGGTAAGTTTATACAAAAATATCAGTTAAAAGTATATTTTAAACATTTTGGGACAAGCATATGGCCATATATTACGTATCAAAGTTTACTGGGGTTTGTAAATAATTCTGTGAATCAATTATGTCCTTCTCAAGATTAGGCCAGGGCGGGGGCAGTGCTAGGCTATTCTTTCCTCGGCTTCTTCTAAAATCCTCGCAAAGCTAGCTATTCCGAGCTAGCCATGTAGCTAACGCACGGACCGGTTCGCTAGTATTGTCCGGAACGACAACGCTGTGTATTTTTGTTTTAATGTTAATTTGTCGAAACGTATGTGTGCGCGGTCTCTGCCTTGTATGAACAAATTACACCCGCCTGTAAATGTGAAATAATTAACAATTCTAGTTATTAATGACCCACCACCTCCACGAACCACGTCAACTGCATGCACGAGCTAAAATAGTAACTTGCTAACAAGCTAGCTGTGCTAGCGGGTTTAACTAGACTAGACAGCAGTCGCAGTTTCTCTTTGTTGTTCCCGTCTGAACTAGCCGGCCTGGCTAGCTACGGACATAAGGTCCGCTTGCGGCTCCCTTGTCAGTATTTTGACGAAGTTTGTAGTTGATATTTTTGTATACAAAGTATTTGTCCTGGTTGGTTGTAATGAAAATGTTCAGACTCCAATCTCTTGCACCTAAAATCGCTTGACACATAATTATGACATTTGAGATTAGCTTTAGCGTGATAGCTAATCTTCAAAGTTGAGTTTCTCTGGCTCGTCAGGAAATGACTTTGGATGGCTAAATCTACGTTTGCCGTCACCGAGCGACCGTGCTTGTTACAGACAATTAGGAGTAAGACATAAGAGGCCACGTCGTGTACTGGCGTTTGTTGTATTGAGCATGGTGGTCAAAATCTGTGATCACATGGTAGCCCATCGCAAGCCCAGGCCTAAGGCATGATATGGTTTCAGATAGGATTCCGTCCGGTAGCAGTTTGACGACCCAAGCTAGACTTCTATGTTAGAAACGCACCTAACGGAATATTATTTGACGACACTTTAACATTGGTTGGAGTTATCACGTAGAGTTGAACCTAGCCTGCGGTATGATAAGGATTTCAGTTCAAGGAGTCGCGTGTTTATCAATCCACAATCAACAAGGAAGATTGCTTCGATCTGGATGACACAAGCTGATGTGAATTCCAGTTATACAGAGCTGAAACGGCCAATCACTGTCAGTGGTTCAGTGGGTGGACAAGGGTGTATGTCGTTGCGTCACGTTTAAAGACCCTGTATCACGTGTTCGTATTGGTTTCTTCACCGCTGCTTTTAAAAAAGGTTGGTTCATTTGAGTAATTTTTTTTTCATCTTGGTTCCCACAAATGCTGTGATTTGTAGAAGGTTCGACAGTTTACAACAGCAGTCAGTTATGCACCTGGAATGTGCATGAGTTCTGCCCATAAACAAGTCAAATCTCAGCGCCAAGTAGCTTTAAAGGTCCCATCCACTCCCAGGAAAGAGATGAGATCTCTGTGTTACGCTGAACACTTTCACCTTATTTTAAACACTGAAACCATTCGGAATGCTTGTTGCGACACAGCCATACCAGATTAGGTTGCACGTCTGCGGTTACATGTCACCCTTGTCTGCCAGCTTGTTTTCATACTGCAACATTGAGGTCAGTACCCATCAGCAACAACATTTTGGATCATAACTTTGTGACCATTTTGCCGGGGGAGGGGAGGGGGGGGGCACAAACATCCGTTGACTGTTGCTCTTACTCTAACAAATGCTGAGTATTTGTGTGTTAGGTCAGTGCGACGTTATTAAACTATTATCCATAGATTCTGGTTCAACAACATCCCCCCTGGTCAGGGACTGTGATTAGCCCAACCAGAGGAATGCAGCGGCTTGTTGATCCACCAGACTGTGGCTCGTGTAGTCAGCTGCCATCATATACTCTAAACAGGGAACAGAGGAAAGACTATTTTTAGATCCATGAGGTTGAAGAAGAAGAATCTCTCATCAGATTCACCAAAAACATGAAATGGCTCAGGATCTGGCACACGCCTCACCCACTGATCGTTTATGTAGAAAAAGTACAGGTCTTTAATAACATGCTAGTGAATCCTTAAATGCTTTTTTTTAAAGTATAGGTCTTTAATAACATGCTGGTGACTCCTTGAAAGCTCTTTTAAAGTGTTGGACCACATCCATGATTGTCAGTTCAAGCAAGTGCAGTTCAGTATTGGCTCTAAATAGGCTTGGATTGGCTAATGGTTATCCTACATCCATGGTAGAATGTGATCGATGTTTTAAACACTGATGTTCAAATTTTGTTTGACTAATGGAATTTCTCTTCCTCCACAGTATGAAGTGAAACAGAACAGAAATTTTGTACCATCCGCAACTGCTTCTTCAAGTTCAGATCACAACAAAGAAACAAATCAGAGAAACATCCCCAAAACAAGCGAAGTTGCAACTTTTAACAAAGATAAAAGGCAATAACATCACTTCTAGAGAGAGAACGAAAAAAACCTACGAAACAACAACGAACAGATCAACTGAAGACACGGCTACCCCATTGAAACGCGCAAGAGAAGCAATCCTGAGCCAACGTTGCAAAACTGAGAAGATAATATCTGATCTGAAACCAGAAGTTTGTACCTACTCAACAGCTTTGACAAAGCACACGTCCCAACGCTGCTTCCAGCTCTCTTCATCCACACAGCACCGCCGCCTTAGCCCAGGGGTGCGGAGAGGGCTGCTATCTGCTAGTTTCCCCCCCCTCCCCTTTCAGTTCCCCAACTGTCTCTACATCTTTCCCTCTCCCCTCTCGCTCTGCTCGTTGTGTTGCAGTGTTTTTGCACCTGCATTTTGCCTTTTTTTGCTCTAGTTTTTGTTTTTTCCCCTCCCCTCCTCACAGTTTTTTTTGAGGGTTGCTTTATGCAACTCTATTGTACATCTGTAGTACTTGTGCCAGAAACGTGTAACACGTAGGTGTGGGTGAAGAGACGATCCGCCACATCAGCATTATCATCACGTCCCTGACAACGGCAAGTTTCAAGACATTAAATCAAGGTAGGCCCCAAGTCTGTTTTTTTTGTTTTGTTTTTTTCTCAATTTTTCAGGGTGAAACTTTGTCTGTGCTCCTGCTGGAAAACAAAGTGCTTAGCTTCATCTTCGATTTTTCTGTCAGACACGTATTTATAGTAGTTACTTAATATCATGCAGGGGGGGAAACACATTTTTCCAATTCAAGAGAATGCAAATCACCAGTAGACAAAACATGATTATAACCAATGATGTGTATTTAATTATTTTTAAAGGTAAAGCAGAAGTTTCTTTGAACAAACTTCATTTTATGGGAATGCGAGATCAGATGTTTCAAAATGAAGAAAGTGTCTGCTCCTTGGTTCTGGTTCCCTGCTGTGTGGTCACAGAGGAGCCTGCAAACTCGGCACATTTCTCCTCCTCGTTTATTTACACAAATAACCTCCTGAAGTTCAAAAAGCTTTTGCTGGACCAAACAACCCTGCCAATATGCAGTATTTTAACAAGCGCCTCACCAGGTTTGAGGAATATGGCAAAAACAAGGTTCCCTGTTCGGTTTGGGATATTGGTGTAGCGGTTTTGATGACAACATTTCTTGTGTAAAGGTAAAAAATAGTCTAGTCATTTTCAGCTCTGAACTTTCATTGGGTTTCTGGAATGTTCCAATGATTGATAAACCTAAATGACTTGAATTTAGAATAATTGGCTTTTTCTTCTCCAATCGCATCACAGTGGTCCTACTGTTCTTTGGGGTGGGGGGGGGGTGTTCATCAGCTCAAGGAACCTTCAAGGCTCTTCAGTGCCCTTCCATTTGTCTTTATCCTGCACCACGTTCTCCATCTAGTCTCCTACCTGTTGTTCCCTAGACAGTCCCACAGCCCTGCCCCCCATGTCAGTGTACTGCTTTGCTCACTGGCTATTTTATTCCTCTCCCTTTTGATCTCACCCCTTTCCTCTCTCACCCTTTGCAGACGTCCGGTGGTGTGTATCATTGGGTGGTTGAACCAAACGCCAAAAACAAAAAAAAACAAAAAACAAAAAAAAGATAAACAAAAACAGAGATACAGACGTTCAAGTGCACCAGTTATCGGGCACAACCAGAGTTGGAGTCGGGTCTGAGTTTATGGAAAAATATGGGCAGCCCTTGGAAAGGCTTTGTCGAGTTTACCTTGCCTGCGTCTCCACCCACCGCGTTCGTTAATGCTGACCTGAGCAGCCCCTCACCGGTGGGGCTCAGCCTGTCACCGTACGGCCGATCCGTAAGTTCCAACCCCTTCCACTTCCTCCCTCCCCCATCGAACACCCATCCTCCCTCCACCTTGGCCTTAATGTCTCTGCTCTGAGCGGCCTAAACCCTTCATTCCCCTCTGGGCTCAGAGACTAGCCTCTGCATAGGTGCAGTGTCGCAGGTGTAGGGGGTTTGGGTTTTTTTTCAAGATTTGTTGGGGGTTCGGGAATTACGTTTTGAAATCTTTAATTTGGCTTTCCAAAAATTCACCCCAAAATGTCGGTTGTCACTTTTTTTTCTCTCTCCCTGTAAAAAAATAAATCTTTTTGAGGAAAGTGTAATCTGACTGGAGTCAAGGTTACCGAGAATGCAATTCAGATTCGTTCAACACGTGATAGGTATCCAGTCTGTAGAAGGAGACTAGGAACTTGTGTATCAAGGTCATCAAAGACCCTAACAGTTGAGGCTGCTCTAGACCCCTTCATATAACCTCTCATTTTATTACCCAAGTCCTTCAATATAACCTCCCATTTTCATCAGCATGGTTTGACCTCTCTGCTCATTTCTGCTCTATGATTTAACTGCGCTCAGGTATCAGTGGTCAAGGAACATCTTTCCCGTGTGATGTGTTCAGTTGCGTTCCACCTATTTTTATCCAACTGAATTTCTTCAATCAGATCTCTGTCAAATGCAAACCCATGTCTGGTCTTGGAAGTGTAAAAAAAAGAATACAAAATTCAGGGCAATTGTTGTTGTTTTTTCATGGACTCGTATGCTTTCCACTATTTTTCTTTGCATAAAAAAACAAAACAATGTCATGGTACTCATGTAGTTGTGCTTGGGGAAATATATTGAATAACAGTTGGGGTAAAAAATAAATACAAATAAAACAGCTGTTGGGTGTCAAGCTGTTTGAAAATAGCGGTGCACCCCCTGTTCCTGCAGTGCCTCCCAGTTCAAACTCCAATGTCTAAAATGGAGCGAGGCCACTCGGAACCTCCACGGGGGCGCAACACCGCCCCCTCCACCTCCGCCCCTGCCCCCTCCACCTCCGCCATGCCCATCCCTCGCTGCTCCTCCTTGTCCAGCCACCCACACCCAGGCAGTAAAAAACACAAAAGGACCCCCTTGTATCAGAGATCAGTAAGTTGGCATGCAGCGTGTGCCTTGAATAACTAGAGCAACTGGAGAGACATAAGTGTCACTGTGGTGGTCTCTTTACCTGAAGCTAACTGCATGACTTCATAGTTTGCAGTTTCTTTCAACAAACCCCAACCCAAAGATGTATAAGTTCAGTTGTGAACGGTCAGCTTCCTGTGTCAGAGCTGGATTGGCTTTGGTGACAGTCCCATCTCGACTGCATGGTTTTGTCTAACGGTCTGGATTTTGGGAGTGTTGTGGACTAAAATGTACTGACTGTAATATTGTGAATGGAACGGGATCATTCTCTTGAGCCCACTAGAAATGACGGTGCCCTGTGGCCTTTTTATTGGTCCTGAATGGGCCGAATCCAAAAGAAACCTCTATTTAGGGTTGTCCAATTCTGTTTTACTCTATTCACCCAACAGATAATGCCAGAAAACCTTTTGGTTAGTCCCTCTTAACTTGATGCTCATTTGACCTTTTAGGATTGATTCAGATTGCACGTGTGTGTGTGTGTGAGATTTTGTCAGGTCTGTGGGTACTTGGTAACAAGGTTTTATTGCAGAGAACAGACAGAGCGTGTGCATTAACATCAACACTCATACTCATTCTTGTTTTCGTTTTCTTTTTTTTCTGGTTTCACTTCGACATCAAGGACCTCTTTTGACGTTCAGCTGACGTTGACCAAGCCTAACTGTGTCCGTTCCTCCCCCCCTCCCTCCTACAGATGAGTTTTGACCCAGGCATGCTCCATAGCAACGGGCATACAGCGTATGCCAACGGTACGGGCGCAGGCATCAGAGAGACAGGGGTGGTGGAGAAGCTGCTCACTTCCTATGGCTTCATCCAGTGCTCTGAACGCCAGGCACGCCTCTTCTTCCACTGCTCCCAGTACAACGGGAACCTGCTGGAGCTCAAGATAGGAGGTGAGAGCAGAGCACACACAGACACTCACACACACATGCACACACATGCACTCTCTCAAACCTGGAGGCAGTTTGGAACTGGCTGCCTTGCCCAACCTCTCGAATGTACAGCTTGTGCGAAAGGGATTGAGAAGTGTCCCCCCCCCTTTGCCCTTACCTAGAACTCGCTGTGATAATAGGGAAAAATTGAAAATGTTTCACAGATCTTACCTGTATCAAACTTCCTCACGTGTAACTTCCTTCCTGTCTCCTCTCTTGTCTCCTCCCCTCCAGATGATGTGGAGTTTGAGGTGTCCTCTGACAGGCGCACTGGTAAACCCATAGCAGTGAAGCTGCTTAAAATCAAACCAGAAGTGCTGTCAGAAGAACGCATCTCGGGCCAGGTGGGGCGAGACTCGCACGCCTCTCCCTTTACTGTGCTGCATGGTTATATTCATCCAGTTAAGGAACACCATTTTACTTTTGGTTCTGTTCTCGTCTCGTGTCACCTCAGTGTCTGTCTCCTTTGTCGTTTTGAATGTGTGTGTGTGTGTGTGGGGGGGGGAGTTTTCTTCAAGCTCATTGTAAATCTCTTCACCCATTTCATTTAGTCCCCCCCCCCGATCACAGTCTGATCATGTGATTGCATTGCGTTCTTGATTAAGGACATAGTTCTAGCTATATCTTTTTTCTGCGATCGTTCTGATCCTCATTTGCTTCTAAGTGCTGATGGTATGTTTGGAGATTTACAATGGGCTAGATTGTCCTTGACATAAGTGTTTTGTGTTGGTGTTCAGGGGTAGAGGTGTGTGTGTTTTCTGTTGTTTTTTTGAAAGCAGCAAATGGATCATTAGTCCTGTCCAATTCCCCTAAGACTGATTTTCAAGGGATTTTCTTTAGCAGGAAAAAGTGAACGTTTGTCTTGACCTCTCCCCTCTGAAAATCAACTGTTTGTTTCCTCACGGTATAGTGAAATTGGGACTTTATACATACAAGGACTTAGGCAGGTTACGTAGTTTGTGTATTGACGATATCCAATGCCAATCTTAACCATTTGCACCACCTGGGTTAACCCTGTTCTTCAGGTTGTTTCTGCAATTCCAACTCACCTGGATAGCAAGTCTGCTCCAGGACAGGTGCCTACAGGCAGCGTCTGCTACGAGAGAAATGGGGTAAGAGCCGGAAATGGCACAGCCAGCATGGGAAGGTCTTTTCCAAAAGAGTCTTAGTCAATGTAATGTAAAGTGTGGATTCCAACCTTGGCAGGAGGTGTTCTACCTTACCTACACCCCTGAGGATGTAGAAGGCAACATCCACCTGGACACTGGAGACACCGTCAGCTTCCACATGGAGACCAACAAACAGTGAGTTTGGGGGTTTGATTTGATAGGGTGGGGTTTACCTCTTCCTGCACCCCGGCGATGTCGGGTTTCACAGTTCCATCGGCCATCTTCACACATCGCACCACTGCATGTTCCAGCGACTCTGTTTGTTTCAGCACCGGTGCGGTCAGCGCCCACAACATCCTCCTGGTCAAGAAGAAGCAGATGAGCTGTCAGGGCGTGGTGTGTGCCACCAAGGTAATGCCCACTCCGCAGCCTGGGGGGGGGGGGGGCAGGGGGACAGACGGGGGGGGCGAGGGGTTGGGACCATGCCAGCGGCTCACCCACACGGCCGGCGTCTAAGACCTCTTCCGCCCTGTGTTTTGACAGGAGGCGTTTGGTTTCATCGAGAGGGCGGACGTGGTCAAGGAGATTTTCTTCCACTACAGCGAGTTCAAGGGAGACCTGGAGGCACTGCAGGCTGGGGATGATGTAGAGTTCACCATCAAAGAGAGAAATGTAGGTACCTGCTTGTTGGGATCCTGCTTTCATATCAAAGTAAATATGAAAGTGTTTTAATAAGAACCTGTGCCAGTCTGAAACTGTTTTCTCTAATAACTTGTAGCCGTCCCAAAATACACCGGTGTTTGTGTTAATAGTCCATGTTGTCCGTTGCCAGGGAAAGGAGGTTGCCACGGAGGTGAGGTTGTTGCCACAGGGGACTGTCATCTTTGAAGACATCAGCATTGAGCAGTTCGAAGGCACTGTCACCAAGGTCATCCCAAAAGTCCCAAACAAGAACCAGGTAAACAAGCCACCAATGTCAAGACATCCATCACCTCTCTAATTCATGTAGATGACGAGCTGAAGTCTGAAGGTCCTATTGATGATCAACATCAACCAAGACCCCACGTTCCATGTTGACGAGTGACCCCAGTTCACGTTTGGTTTTTCTCCCTTTGCAGAACGACCCTTTGCCAGGCCGCATCTCTGCCAGGATCAGTTTCCAGGACAAGGAGCTCCTGTTTGGGGAGAAGGACACCAAATCTAAGGTGACCCTGCTGGAGGGAGACCACGTGCAGTTCAACATCTCCACCGACAGGCGTGACAAGCTGGAGCGGGCCACCAACATCGACATCCTGTACGACACCTTCAACTTCACCAAGGAGACCCGTGAGATGGTGAGTCCTTCCTGCTGTAAGATTCATCACATGTGTTTCTCTGTGCCTGGGTGGTAGTTGTCCCCCCTCCAGTTTAAATGAAAGTGCAAAACAAGCTGAATTCGCTCAGCATCTGGACTGCTTTTACAACCAATATCTCTCCTGGCATCGGTAAGGATTCATCCATAGCTGTCCCGTCTCTCTCTCTCTCTCCCAGGGCGTGATCGCTGCCATGCGTGACGGCTTCGGTTTCATCAAGTGCGTGGACCGGGATGCCAGAATGTTCTTCCACTTCAGCGAGGTTCTGGAGGAGAGCCAGCTGCACATCTCTGATGAAGTGGAGTTCACCGTCGTGCCGGTCAGTCTGTGGAAAAACCACTTGAACCTGCCGCTGCCCTTTCCTTCATTATCTTCCGTGCTTATCTGGCTGTTTCATTTTCAGTTTATAAAGTCCGTTCTCCAGATCTGCTCAAGCACACATTGAATTTCTGATGTATTCATGTCCTTGGATACGCAGGATGACAACGGCGTTTTATTTAATACATTGTTTTTGGGGAGGAAAAGGGCGGAGGGTGGGACGACGACTATTAGAGCTAAAAATAAATATTGAATTAGTCTCTTGTGACCAACTCCTCCTCCTGTTCTGGGCTCAGGACATGCTGTCTGCTCAGAGGAACCACGCAGTGCGCATCAAGAAGCTGCCCAAGGGCACGGTCTCCTTCCACACGCAGTCCGAGCAGCGCTTCGCCGGTGTGGTGGAGAAGGAGGCCGTGGCAGCCGTCACCAGCAAGAGCGGCAGCCCCAGCAAGATCAAGGAGAAGGTAAGATAGCTGATACCTACAGAAGCAGCACGTGCTCACGTCCTGTCTCTCTCGTCTGGTCGGTCGCCCCTCCTCACAGCCACACCTGGCAGTTAACTGAAGGCATTTCTCATTGCCTCTCTCACGCCCTGCCTCTCTTAAACTTAGTTTTATTTTTTTATTTTTTTATAATATATCTTTTTTTAGTTCTAATCGTACTCTTTCCTTTCTCCTTCAACCCTTTCCCCTTATGCTCCTTCTCTTCATTAGAGAAAAGACAAGGTAGGCTTCTCTGGCTTGCATGATGTCATATCCTCCCTGGTTAATGTTTGAGATGTACATCACTTCTACTGGGGGATGTTTTCTCAGGGTTGAAGGATTTAAGACCAACATAGAATATGCTACTATTCATATTAGCATTTCAGGGGAAACTCAAAATTCAAAATCTTTGAATCTTCCCCCCCTTTCCTCTCCCCTCCCCCCTCCCCCATATCCATTGCAATTCTTGATTCTTAAACGATTCTAAAACTATTCAACCTTGGTGCTGGTACAAAGGGTGATGCTGGTACAAATGGTGAATCACAAAAATAGTTAGTTTTTTTTTTGTTTGTTTTCTGAATAAACAGTTTGAACTCCTAGGTTGTTTGCAGCTAATGGTGTGTTCTCTTGTGTCTAAAGGGTAAAGTTGTAGAGAAGGTCAGTGTTGTGGTCTGAATGAGCTCCTGGAGCGCATGGGTTCACTTTTACAAATTAACAAACAACATGTGGACTATGGATCAAACTCCTGTCGAATGCACTTGTTTCAACAGTCTTTGACCTGTCAGCACTTGTTCACGCACATGGGTATTAACTTGGAAAGTTGTTTATTAACAATAGTTTGAGTTGCTGGCTGACTCATCACTACAAACTGTTGCTAACAGAGGAGTACTAAAAGGATTTAAATTGTGTGTTGTTGCACATACTGATAACTTACTAAGGCAGCTTCTTTCACAAAACACTACAATGTGTTTTTTTGTGTGTTTTTTTACACTGACATGGAAAGCAGCTCATTTTCATATTGGTGACACTTTCAGAATAAGTGTCATGTGTCTTTGACAAGTACATAACAGGCTCCAACTCATATCAAGACAACAGATAGTTTGTGTTATGTAGATGAGCCTTATCACATCTAGTACTTATTCAGGTCTTTAACCCCTGTCGTCATGATGTGTGGCATGGCCTGCAGGAAGCTGAGGAGGGCGTGATTGGTTACGAGGACTGCGGAGTGAAGCTGACGGTGTCCTATCACGTCAAGGACCTGGAGGGGGCCAGCCAACCACAGGCTGGAGACAAGGTACTTGTCCCACCCAGCTTCCCCTCCTGCTGTTGGGCAGATTATTAACAGGTCTCCCTGATCTCTATCAACGCAAACTGATTACATTCGGAGGAAGAACACTAACTAATACTAAACAGTTTATTCCGGATCTAAAATGTATGACTGTCAGTTTCTTAACCCTGGTGCTGCCTTCGGGTCACTGTAGCCCACTGTTGAGGTACAAAAGGTGAATCACAATGACCCCAAAGGCAGCATAAGGATTTTAAATGGAGCAACTCCCATCAGCAACTCGTGTTATTCCGTCTTTGACCACTAGGTGGAGTTTTCCATCAACGAGGTGAAGAGGACTGGCCAGCAGAGTGCAGTGTCCATTAAGATTCTCAACCGCTCAGCCAACACCAAGAGGCTGCTAGGGTTTGTTGCCACTCTGAAAGATAACTTCGGCTTCATCGAAACCGCAAATCATGATCAAGAGATCTTCTTTCACTATAGGTAAGGCTTTGAAGTCCTACTTTTACGTTGTGGGTTGCCTGGCAATGACGGAAGTAACTTAGGTTACCATTATGGGATGTCAGGTGGTTGATCTTTTCTTTCTTTTTTGTTTTCCCCTCTTGTGTGTGTCCCAGTGAGATGTGTGGAGACTTGGACAGCCTGGAGCTGGGGGACACGGTGGAATACACCCTGTCCAAGGGCAAAGGAAACAAAGTCAGTGCTGAGAAGGTTACCAAGGTGGCTGCAGGTAGGAAGCTGTTTGGGCTGTTGGCCTCCATCTACCATTCTATCACACCTGCTGATCTTTGACCTCTTGTCTCATTGAGCTTTGTGCGCTACACCAAGCAATGCTTGGGAGCCGTGTGTCACCTTCCCTGCGCTCTGTCGTCTGATCATCCTCCGACTGGTGTCGCTAACACTGATGCCTCTTATGACAGTGAATGGCGTGGGGGAGGATGTTGGTGCAACAGTCATGCTGGGGAAGGTGGTTCGTCCTCTGCGCAGTGTGGACCCGTCCCAGACAGAGTACCAGGGACTTATTGAGGTTACTGAAGAAGGTAAGATTGAAGATGACAAAATGGCTTTACAAACTGTTCTAACCCCAATCTGGTCAACATGTTGATATCCTTCTGGGGGGGTTTTTTTCCTCTGAGCTTGATGTTCTTCTCTCTTCGCCGTCTTCAGGTGGCACAAAGGGCCAGAATTATCCCTTTGGCATCGTCGGCATGGCGAACAAGGCCGATTGTCTGCAGAAAGGAGAGATGGTGAAGTTCCAGTTGTGCACCGTAACCTCGACGGGGCAGAAGATGGCCTGCAACGTGGTTCCCCAGCGTAGAGCCCTGGTGGAGTGTGTCAAGGACCAGGTAAACCAGCTTGACATTGTGGAAACTGGGCCAGACTGATTGTGGTTTAAAGCCATATTGGATTCCCCTTAAAGTACTGTAGTGCACTTAACCTGTAGTATTATCATTGATTGTATTTTTACTACTGTAATTGTTGTTGTCATTATCTTTATGTATTTGTATTTTTTATATTATTATTATTATTATTATTATTCTATCATTACAATTTTCCTTCCCTTCAATAATCTCATGTGCTTTCCTTCCCTCCCTCTCCCCCAGTTTGGTTTCATCACGTATGAGGTGGGTGAGAGTAAGAAGCTGTTCTTCCACGTGAAGGAGGTGCAGGACGGTCTTGAGCTGCAGACCGGAGACGAGGTGGAGTTCTCCGTCATCCTCAACCAACGGACAGGGAAATGCAGCGCCTGCAACGTCCGCAGAGTCAGGTAGGCTTTTCCAGAGAGCCACGTGCTTCGCAACACCAAAGACGCCATCTTTGTATTGTGTTGTTGCCCTGGGAAACCGTCGTTAAGCAACCGTGTCATTTCTGTGCCCGGGCAGTGAGGGACCGAAACCGGTGGCGACGCCTCGTCCAGACAGGCTGGTGAACCGGCTGAAGAGCATCACCCTGGACGACGCTAGCGCTCCCCGCTTAGTCATCGTGAGACAGCCCCGCGGCCCTGACAACTCCAAGGTAGGTCTGATGACGTCACAATGACAACAGTCCTGCGCTGAACATGAAGCTATTCAGCTGCACCTTCTACTGTTTAAAGTGCTCACACATTTCAGCAAGTCAGGAATTACTGGCGAAACATCTGCATTTTTTGAAAGGGCATGGTGAAGCGCTCAGGTGTGTGATTTGTAACGGCGGCTGTATTTGGTTTTCAGGGCTTTAATGTGGAGAGGAAGACCAGGCAGCCTGGAGTGATTGACTGAGCAGGCCAGCACCCGCCTGCTGAAGGTGGCCATGATTTACAAACATACTCCCATAATAACATGATCGTGGGAAAGGAATTTTTGCTATCACATGCTCATATGCTGACACAGGCCCATATTTGCATACAGAACTAGACACACTGACACACACATACACACACAGGCATGTGTAATCCCTATCCCTGTCCATCACCTACAAGGGAACTTTCTCATTCCATTAGTTCCCTGCTGCCCATGTATGACATACTTGATGCCGAGTTCTGTACTGCAAGTAACCATGGGGATCTCTCGTGTGAGTTTGGGTGTATGTGTGCGTGTGTGATTGTTGTGCACACGGTGTTTTAGCATCTGTAGAGGTTATGGTGCATCGGAAGGGTTTTGCTTTTGAGGGGCCCCGCCTCTTAATATCAGAGGTGACTGTTGTGTGTTATTTTATTATTATTATTCTTTTTTTCCCCCAATCTTTTTCTGTTTTTTTTTGTTTTTGTTTTTTTTGTCGCCCTCCCAGATTTTTTGCTTTTTCTTACGTCTGGAATTCTGCACCTGAAACCTGTCATCTACGTGTGTGTGTGTGTGTGTGTGTGTACATGTGTACGAGTGCTGGCATGTACTGGAGTCCATCTGCTTTATTCTACTCACTCTCACTTTTTCTCTCTCTCTCTCTGTCTGTCTGTCTCTCTCTCTACTTTTGTGGAAACCACCTGGTCCTTATTGGTTAGTGGTTTCCTGTACCGTACGCTTTCCTTCAAATCACATAAAGCAAAGCAAAAGTTCCCTCCATAAGGAGGATCCTATTTGTCATGTGGGAGCTTAAACAGGCTATTTCTCTGCTCGGTTTTTTTGAGCAGTTTTAAAAATGCTTTATTCAAGAGCTGAGCGTGAAAGCATGGTGTTGTGTGTTGTGCAGTATGTGAATGTTAAGCGATTTATTTTGATTGGGATTCATTTTCTCAAAATCTTGGAGCCTTTAGATACCTTTTTGGTATTCACATGCTCCTTATTAAGCAATTTCCCCAGGTGCAGAATTTCTAATGTCATCTTACATCCTGCGGTTCTTTTTTTTATAAAAAATTTCTTCTTTTGCACATCATTTGCTTTTGTTCCGTTAACTCGAATTCTGCTAATGACTGATAACTGAAATAAAAAATAAGGTGCCTAAAAATGACAGACAAAAAAAATTAGATGTACCCTTTGTCCCCCAGCCAACCGCCAAAATATAAAGAACAATCTTAGGGTGGCTTTTTTCTAGTAGAGATAATACTGATCTGCATCCGAAATACCTGTGGGTTGAAATATACTGTATGTAATGTGTGCTTTTTTTTTCTTAGTGAAAGATTCAAACATCAAGATATAACAATAAAAAAACAAAATAAATTTAACTTAAAAGTGGGAGGGGAGGAAAAAAAATAACAAAGTATTAGACATAATTAAGTTAAAGGATCAGGATATCTCGTATTGTACTCTGGAGATAAGAGCAGGAACTGTTGAGCTTCTATGCACTCATGGAGTTGGTCTGGATATATTTCAACTCTGGAGAGATCGCTAAGTTTCTGATGAGCTGCTTACTGTAGCTCTCCAATGTACTTTTGTTAATGGTCTTGAATGAAACAATTGAATTAAAGTTTTATGAAAATCATGGACCATTTGCTTTCGTCTTTATTTGGTAGGTCTTAAAGATTCTGGATTTATAGTGCATGAAAATGTATGTTTAAAAAAATCAATGAAAAAAATAAAAATAAAAATTGTACACAGTCATTGTGACTACCATCCAATGGGGTGAGATACATCTAACTACAACAAAGTTTCTGCATTGTCCATATGAAGGCTTTCTCAGGCTTCTTCTAGACCCGAGTGCTGCCCAGATGTATGGTGATCTCTGAGCGGTGTACCACTTTGTGCTTAGCTTCTGGTTTGGGGCTCTGCGCCTCTGACCAGTGTGTCCACCATTCTCTCAGCTGATTGGGCCTGGAGGCAGTTGAGTCCTTGATCTGATTCGGAGAAATAAGAGCACTGGGAATATTACAGTCCACTCTGGGAGGAAACTTCCTGTCTGTATTTACCTCACAAGCTGTGCTAGATCTTTGCTGATTGACTTCCTTATTTGGAAGATCAGTGCTTTCCTCAGAACCGGTTGTGAGGTTTGTGAGGTCTGCGGTTGGAGCCGTCTCATTCCCCTTTGGTCTTGTTCTTTGAACCCTGCAGAGATCAAGGCCGGCCATCTTGCATTTGTACTCCTCCAGCTTGGCCTTGCACTCCACCGCTTTCTCCCTCATCTCCAGGAACTGCGCCTGCAAGTCTTTCTCAAAGCCCTCCTCTGCCTTCAACTCGTTCTCCCAGAATCGCAGCTGTTCTCTCTCTTCCTCTATGGTTTTCAGTTGAGCCTCCTGTTCAGCTTGCCTGGCCTTCTCCTGTTCTTCTAGCTGGTGTATCTGCTTTTCTGTAGATGCTAACTGGGCCTGTAAGCCTTGTAGACTAACCTGTTGCAGTGTGATGATGTGTCTTAGCTTTCTTTTGTCCTCTTCGATCTTGCCTGCGTCGCTTGCTTTCATCAGACCCACGGCTTTTGTTCTGCCTGTGTTGTTGTCAGAAACGTTACCATCCTTACCCTCTATGTTTTTATCATAACTGCCTGCGGTGCTGCTCAGTCCGTCTTTACCTTGGTCTCCCATGCAGCAGGAGATTTGCTGTTTGTCAGTTGATTTCCCGCTCTTTGCGCTTTTCGTTTTGCTGCGCAGGCCTCTCGGGGGAGGCGCGTCCTTGGTAACGGTGACGAAAACATCCAGAGAACTGTCGTTCTTAACGCCGGCTTGCTTGTTGCTTCCCTTATCACGACCAGACTGCTGGCTGCTACCTCTGCCCAGGTTCTCCAGCCATCCCCAGGCTTCTTCCATCAGTGTCAGCGACTTCCTTTTGGGACGTTTCACTTCTGCCGATGGCTGCTCCGCTTGCTGCCGTAAGCGGGATATCGGCGGTAGACTTTGACGGTGTAAACTGGGGGCGGCGGTGTCCCTTCGTACCCGACCCGTAGCATCGATACCCCTTAGCTGGTTCGGTCCAGCCAGGTACCGGCCTCCTCTCACCCTGGTCGCTCCCTCCCAGAGAGAAGGTCCGTTATGTACCAGGGTGAGTTGAACCTCTCTGGCTTGCTGGCCGTACTTCTCCAGAGACTCCAATAGTCGTTCACTGGGTGTTACGCTGCGCTCAAAGTCTTTGAATTTCTCCTTGAGCGTGTAACGGCCAGGGCGACCTGAACGCACATCATGTATCACGATCAGTATGTGTGAATGGCGTTCATAATGAAGTGGTAAAACGAGAGGGTGTTGGGAATGCACTCACCAAGGGATTGAGCCAAGGCTATCACCACTTCTTGGTAGGTCGTTGTTTCTGTGACTCCACAGACCACACGAGGGACGCCATCCACTAATACCTTGACTTCCATGGCTTGGTCGGTCTATCATTAGCACGAAAGTGAGTGATTACACTGTTAACACACGACTGAACTTATCCTCCCAAAATAATCCTGATACCTGATCATTACATATAAATACTTGAATGAATACAGCTTTCAAACGTTAGATGCATCTGAGTATGCATTAAGACAGACAAATTACCCTAATTTTCTGTCTACACAGTCAGGCCTGTGTTCCAATGACTACGCTGTACCTCAGGGCATTGAACCCACACAGTGTTGTGGATAATAATACAATCAAATTGAAGTACAATCCAAACCGAATCATCAATCTGTATTCAACCAACCATGGATGAAAGATATAATTTCAGTGGCTGGTTAGACTAATCCAAGTTAATACAACACATCAATCACAAAACTGATGAGTTGTTTCATAAGAACTAGACAGATGTCAAGGACAATTTCTACTAATTTGTCATTAAATGTCAACTTGCATTTGGAAATCAAATATATAGTAGTTTACTGATTATTTATAAGATGTTAATAAATCGGTCGTGTACACATCGTTTGCATGGAATCTACGTAATCTAAATAATACACCAAAGTACCATCAGACCAGTGTTAAAGGTCTGAATCCAACACAAGATTCGTGTATATGTATAATTTTTTTAAACAAATAATGTAAAGTTATACCTGATTATACCTGCTAATGAAGTTAACCTTTTTATAGAAAGCACAAAAGTTAACCAACTAACCTTTCAGAGCTGAAATGAACCAGACGTATGGAACTGTCCCCTTCTGCGACATTCATGCACAATTCTGTTTAGGATGGTGGCAGTTTCTTAGACCATAATTGGAATTCCCAAAGGCATCTACTACTGGAGGATAGTTTAGAAACCCACCCCTCCTGCAAGGAAGCTCAAACTGATAAGAGATGTTTCCACACGTAGACCAATCCTTTTTTTAAAGTTAAGTACTTCCACAACTAATTTATTTTGATGTCTTGATCAGAATTGTAAAGGGGGGGAAAAAACTTTGTGTTGACAAACGGTACACAATGCCGTCATCTAAATAAAACTCTTATTTGTGGGGATCATGACTTGGGAATGTTTCTGAAATCTTCATCCTGTTTCTATGTCAGGAAGATGCAATATTTACTTTGTTGGTTATATTACGCAGCAGGGAAACTTTTGAAGAGAAATACTAAAGAATGTGAATGTGTGTTATGATGACCACAGGCATGGGATAAACTTTGACACAGGGGGGACAAATTTGTTGACAAAACCCCGATATCTTCTTTGCCATGCTCTTAAAATCAATGTTCCGAATGTACAGTTTTTGTCGTTGCAGTGTAGGCTAAGTTTTGGGTGGAATACATGCAGCATTTTCCAACATTGCGAGGGACAGGTGCTCCCTAGGTTCCCACACCAATGGTTAGCAGCAACTCAAATCCAAACTGTGACCTTCCTGTCACACCTCACCCAAACACTAACCATAACTCTTCATATTCAGGTTAGGGTTAGGGCTTGAGTTAGCAGCAACCCAAATCCTAACTGTAACCTTGCTGTCATACCTCAGCCTATCCCTGTTACAGGCCAGAGTCAGGGATGCAGGCAGTATTTATACAATATGAGGGAGGGGGGGGGCGCCACCACCACCACCCCCCCAGTTCCTACTCTTCTTAATTATATTGATGTTTCAGAACATGAAATATAATAATATTCACATTTTGACTATCAGTAAAATATATGTATGTATATATTCAGTAAATAAAAGTCAATATAATATTACAGATATGTATCTGTTGTATGTAAATATACATAATATGTATATATTGTATATTTATATATACATATTTATATATACATATATGTATTATATATGATATATATGTGTGTGTATATATATATGTGTGTTATATGTATATATATATATTATGGTGAATATATATATATATGTGTGGTATATGTATATATATATATATATATATATATGTGTTATATGTATATATATATGTATATGTATATATTAGTTTTTAAATTATAATATATGTGACTGTGACACTTCATTGATCTTACCTCATTGGCTTGAGAAAGATAATACATGAATGTAATACTGTGGTTTATCTGTGGTAGCCTTCACAAGCACCTGTTGTGGTTTGGTCCTGTCTGGCAGTGAATGATAGGGGGTGATATAAGTATTGAAACATGACTGTCCTACCCACATGCACAGCTGCCTTACTGGATGTCTCATAGCCTCATACACAAGCAGAGATATCTCAGCAAAGATTGAAGAGATTGCTCTTCTCAGTTTGTTGTACGTTGCTACATAAAGTGTGTTGTCTTAGTTACGTTTGTTCAAAAACATGCAAACCTAAATTGCACGCATCGTGTATTCAATAAAGCTGTGAAATAATTTCAGAGCCTGAGCTGCACGTTTTACATCGACAACAGCTGTAATAGAGGTAATATCTACACAAGAGTTAACTCTTACGCTCTCTTCATTTTCTGCAACTCCCCCTATCCTAAAGGGGCAAAAAGGCCTCACCATCAATCCTGAAATAAAGCATGTTAACTACATTTTTACCCTGTATCCTTTTGGGCACTGAAATAAGCAGCCATGCTGCACACGAATCGGAAAGATTTCGTTTTGTCTGAGTTCAATCAAGCACATGCAATCTAAATGTCTCATTGTGGGTGTGCGTGTGTGTGCAGAGAACACAAGGTTTAAGGAATCATGTGTCCTGACACACAGTGTTCATATATGACCACATATTAGTTTTCCTTGACTTGCTTTAACTGCTGTGCCACTGCCCTTTCTGCCATCCTACCTCTACTGACCAACGTTACCCATGTATCACCTGATCCCTCCGGCTGCACTCTAGAACTTTGACATTTAGAAAAGGCATTCCCTAAATAGATGACTTGAGAACATCTTCAGGGCTACTTTGGAGCAAGTGTCTAAGGGTTAGGACATTGGTTCGCGCCAACACTGTAAACGTGACCGTTCAAAACACACCAAAAGTGTTCTTGGCTCCCGAAATAGGCTTGGAAGCGTAGCTTTGTCAGGTTTGGACTGTAAATACTACAGATACAATACAACCGCAGAACACAGGTCAGCTGTTTAGTCTCATACCTGAGCTACTTTTGATTCCCCTGAGGCCTGTGACATCAGACACGGTTACATGTTGGCTATTAATGAGTTGATTCTCTATGATGCCGCCAGTATTATTGCAGGCAAAGGTACATTTGCAGTAAATGCTGGTGAATTATCATATTAAAATACTGTCTTTATTGGATATCAGTTCTGATGTCCATATATGCCTGTTGGAGTAGGCTGCGTTGTAAGCATTTCAGTAGAAACTGAATTGACCTACTGTCCAATTTTCCAAAGCATTTCCACAACGATCACGTCTACCTTCTAGAAACTGAGAGCACACCCATGAACTTGACCAGCCATTCTGCTTATGTAACATCAGACCCTCACCCTCAACACCTCTATGCGTGTGTTTGTCAGAGCAACCCACCCGCATGTTAATACTTAAAATAGAGCGCGCACACAAGATCCCTGTCCTCGCGAATCCAGTGTGGGCAGAACAGGCTCTGGTTACAGGGGGGCAAAGAGGCCTTAATATTGGACCGAAGACGAGAAACGCCCCACTCATCCTCGCTACATCGACCAGGTAGCTGACCTGCATAATCCAGTCCTCAGGAAGCGTGTTTGTGCA
This sequence comes from Plecoglossus altivelis, assembly GCA_036571765.1. Taxonomy (NCBI): domain Eukaryota; kingdom Metazoa; phylum Chordata; class Actinopteri; order Osmeriformes; family Plecoglossidae; genus Plecoglossus; species Plecoglossus altivelis. Next base: position 4,673,513 of record BROE01000021.1, on the reverse strand, counting down.
AGGGAACAACCGTCACCATGCCTAAAGTCATAGCGCCAGGTGAGTAGGTCTCTTTGCCCACTGTTGACTCTCTCCCTCTCTTACAGACTCACATCTCGCGGGATTTTGTTCAGGAATGAGTTGCAAGACTGGGAGTCTCCCCAGGGAAAAATTTGTTGCTAAAAATGAAAAGTTTTTTTTTTTCAGTGATCATATTTTAGAACTTTTTTTTTCCTTCTCCTTTGTCTTTTTTTATTTTTACCGCCACAAATTTTTATGTATTTCAGTACCGGCATTTCATAACAAAATCATATGCATCTTTGTTAGAAAGGAACATTTGCATGTTCTCATGTGAACTTTTGAACATGTTTTAAGACATCATCATACCTTTGGGCACGTTTGCATTGGAGGCTGTGTCAACCTAATCTTATAAACTGCATCTCATTGGATACAAGTTCAACCACATTTAGAGTGTGACTGAAAATGTAGGGATTTAGTAGGTTTAACCTCTGTAATCTGTGATAATCCCTTTGAATTTGACTTTAATATTTTGATTTACTGAGAGTCATATCAGGTCCTGTGTATGTAACCACCTGTTCAGGTGATAAATTCTTAATACTGCACTCGCAGCAGTAGCCACATCCATGATGATTGATATACATAGAACTGGACTGACATCTTAATTGCCTGATCACTCTGTAGACAACATGCATACAATTCCAACATAAAGCAATGCAAGAAAATATGGTCATAGTTGCACTTCCCATAGCCAGTCCCTTACGACGTCACATTTTTAGACAATCCTCGCCCAGAACTCCAAGACCTCACGCATACACACCCTGTGTGACACCTTGTGGGTAAACTTGGCTGAAGTACACATTATGTCCTGTTTGGCTGTGGGTGTCAAAGGTCTTGACATTATGTCAAGGGGCCTCCTTCTAGGAAAATATGTGACAGACATGAGATAGGGATGGTGGCTCTTCTGAGTGGTTGGTTATGACTCGTGCAATGGGAAGAGTGGAGTTGGACTGCAGTGGTCTGTCAGCAAATACTTATGGGTCAAGGGTCGTCAATGCAGGACATTTTGTGACTTCCTATATTATGTGGAATGTTAAGATTTATTTAGTAGCAAAGTTGACAGAAATTATTACTTCTGTTACACGCTATCTGGTGTTTATAGCTCTCATGATTAAAATGTCCTCTAGATATTGAAATATAATATGTAATTGTTACTAGTGGGTGACCATCGGATAATCTTGTAACAGGTCACCAAGGATATACATATATATTTATTGTTGTATTTTTCATATTATTCTTGGCTGCATCATCTTATTTTTTGCTGATAGTTTGAGACTGGACAGAGACTGGACCATGTGGTTTGAGTTTTACCCTGTAACCCCTTCAGGTTCTGCTTAGAATGACGTCAGTCACACAGACATGGCCAACTTACTGTGGTAGTGATCTGCAGGCAGGGCTTAGGACTGTAACTTGCTACTGAGGGTTTTTTTCCAAGTGGTAGAAAATAGAAGCGCTATCATTCATCCGGCTGCTGTCTAGGGAGCTTGGCTCCATGTCAGGCTAGAGGCATGTAAGAAGAGGCTGGGTATAGCTGGGCATGGCTGGGTGTAGCTGGGCATGGCTGGGTGTAGCTGGGTATGGCTGGGTATGGCTAGGTATAGTTGGGTATGGCTGGGTATGGCTGGTGCGTAGACTGGTTACAGATCACACGAGACCCAGTGTAAACACAGGGACATTCTCAGACGTCAACAATGGCATTGGATTCCTGATCTGTCCCGACAGCGATTTGATCTATGCCACTGTTGTCATGGCAATGTTGCCTTAAAATAGATTTACAATACAGGTCAACAGTAAACATGTATAGCATGTAACTTTACCAAGACATTGACTTGGACATTAACTGGAGGTAACACAATCTTATACTTGTTTTTATACTGTTAGGTTTCAAGTGGTACTAAAACACCATGTAATGAACAGTTAAAGTTTCTTACCGTACTATCTAGCACAAAATCAACAGAAACGGCACCTTCTTTCAAGATGACTTGTTGTGTTGGACATAAATGCTGCCACACAAATACATATACACAGTGCAATAACAGACATAAACAAGAGCAGACATAAGTGCAAACAAGTACCAGTAACACAGCCTCTCATTTCACACACTGCTTATGTTCAGAGTTTAGAGATTCGTTCAGAGTTCAGAGATTCGCTCAGAGTTTAGAGATTCGTTCAGAGATTCATTCAGAGATTCACTAATAGTAGGATGCAGGAGTTGTTATACCTTACCAAATCTATTCGAGTATCTTTCAGGTGGTAGGAGTTCGTCTTCTGAACAAGTTCTATCAATTTACGATTTACGATTCTATCAATCGTAAACATTGACGTAGCCAATCTGAACTTTTTCGCAGTATCTTCTCTATATGAGATAACACCTGTTTTGTCTTCCTTCCTTTTACCATGACTGTCCTATCTGATGGGATATATTGCTAATCTACAGAGGAAGAGAGTAAGTAGAGGGAATTTGAGGAAGGGGTCTTGGGGTCAGCAAGAAAGCACTTCCAATGCATGGATGGAATGACCCGTCGGATTAGGATTGGTCCGAGTCCTTTCACACTTTCCTCCAATCACGTTCACGAAGAAAACGAACCCTTGTCTGTGCCACACGTTTAAGAATGTTGACGAATGGAAGTGAAACTCTATTCTCGGAGCTTGACGAGTCAGACACCATTTATCCAACAATTGTTCACTCTGCACCAGGAAGCTACTGTCTGGTTTGAACCCGTTTTCTGAGAGGAACTTGAACCATGTTTTCTCTCAGCAGAGCATGTAAAGAGTGAAGATGTTGTTGAATAAATGCCACCCTACAGATGGCTCAGTAAATGAACATTGAAGTGCATGATCATGAGGGTTTCGGGTCAGAAGCTATACAAACAAGACCTCTTTGTCTTTCGAACTTGTTTGAACTTTAAAGGGAGGGTTCATGTTTTCATTCTCCATCGTAACTCATGGGTAAACACCTACAGTGTGCTGCACGGGTCTTTGACATGCAAGTGTAATGATTCTGTCATCCAAGTATTCCCTTTCAACTTTAATCATAAATTGCACTGTTACTAACTCCCACTTGTTCTTTCAAATAAATACATACTTACAATGTTAATTAAAATTGTAATCAATTGATAATTAATATCTAAATTTTTATTTTTGAAATACATTGTCTGCATGGATTACTACAGTATATCGTTCATTGCTTGTGAACACTGAAATGTTTAACTTTGTTGAACATCTTTCTATGCTTGTACTGATTTTGTCTTGTTCAGTCACAACGTAATCCATGCCTAAACTAATTTATATGATTTAAATTACAGTATTCATCTGATCTTCATGTTTCATAATGATAATAATGTTAATAACTTGTATCTAATTATTCCTAAACTGCCATTTTAATGACTGTTACCATGAATCATTTATATGTTGCATCTCTGAAAGGAATAGTGATTGCCATAAATATCATCCTACTCATACAAGGCTGCCTTCATGTGTAACACCTCTCACCTTCCCCTTCCTAACTTGACTTTCTTTTCCAATGGTTCCTTTTCGGGTCTGTCTTCTGCTCTCGTGCTGGATGATTTCTTAATCAGGCGGTGCTCAGAGTAAGTACTCTCTGCCGTAAACCGACACCCACTGTGGTCTGAATGGACCACAAATCTCCCTGAACGTCCGACCGTAGAAAAAAAGCTAGACTCTCTGCTGCTTTCTTTTTTATAAATTCATCTGTTTGCCGTAGAATAGAATACATCTGTTTGTGTGGACGGTAATGGCAAACAAATGAATCGATAAATGCCTTAGTCGTGTTGTACGACCATCCGGGTGCCTTTTCTGTGTTTATCAGTGTGTAAAGAGCATGGGATGTCTGACGAAGGCCTAAACATCTACCCTGATACTCCAGAAACAAGACATGTTGGGTGGCGATGCTCCAGTACAGCATCCTACTCCCTCTTGTCTTGTTCAGCACCGACACCAATGCCAACGGTTCTTTAGAGCCTGTGTTTGCGCCCGAATGTTTAGTGCGACATTCAGTGTATGTAAGGTGAGTTCACAGTTTGTCTGCGCTGGATTAGGCCTATTGTAGTTCTCCTCTGCGTGCACGACGCTTCACAGCCGTATGAAGTGATCTTGTCGACGTTGGAGGTTCAGATCTTATCATACTGTACAAAGCATGTGCTGTTGGAGTTTTTGTCTGAATTTTAAATTACGTTGTTTGTTTCTCACACTACACATCAAAACAATCACTTCGTTTACGACAAACCATCCAATCACCTTCATGCACTTGATATTTGTTTGCTTCATTTGACTGTCTTGTTTCATAGTTCTGTTTTTGGGAGACAAACGTTGACGTAAACGAAGTTCACACTAGAAAAGTAAATACTTAAGATTGGTTGCTGTATAAAATGATAGCTAACCGACACGTTTTTTTTAATTTATCTGGCAGAGACCGATGATCGCATGCGGGCCTTCGCGGAGAAAGTCTTTGCATCCGATGCCAAAGACGAGAATGTCCGCGACGAGATCGACATGTTTAACGTGGCTGACGACTGTCCCATCCTGCACGAGGAGATGGCGCACCACCTGCACACTGAAGAGGATCAGGAGAAACGGTCAGAGACGCCTCGAGCTGGACTTAACATGTCCAGACTAATCTCTCCGCTGAAGGCCCATTGTGACACACCAACTTTGGTCAAATGTTATTTTTAATTTAAGCCCACCACTGAAAAACGTGATTCTCTCCACAGCAAGAAGCGACTCCAGCGCAGTCGTAACATTGCTGTGCCTGTTGCCGGGAGTAAGGGGTCAAAGCCCGTTATGGAGTTGGAGGTGGATACCCCCCTCTACCTGGAAGTACCAGAGTTCCAGAGGGTGGCCATCATCGGAGACTATGCCTCTGGGGTTCGTGTCCATTCGTTTTCATGGAGAGAGAGGAAAAAAAGACATGTTTTCCCCCCAGTGTGGGTCAACATGTTAAAGACGTTTGAAATGTGAAATATGCCAAGCGCCCATACACACAAAAATACTCCTTGTATTTGGTTACAATGTATTTGGTGCTCTCGTGTGCTAGTTGGTGGTGTGTGTTCACTCGTGTCTGAGGGTCTCACTGGCATAACTGTCCTGTAATTTGTAGTTCTGGTTATTGGGGGTCACTGCCCTGTTGTATGTGCTTACGTCTAACACGGGAATGAAAACTGAACTCACTGAACTCTTGTACTGTATGACTGGGAATGTTTGCATTACAGGAATGAGGACAGGTTTTTTAAAGAGAGATAAACTGGCAGTTCCTATTCCACTTTCAATGTTTACAACCATGTTTTTCTCAATTCGGCCACACCAAGACAGTTTGGTTCGTTAGATACAGTAAATACATTAAGCATTCCATATATGTTAGCATTGGATTCTATTTAATGATCATGTAAGAATGAATAAAACATTCACAAATTGGCATAAACAACATATTTTGGTGTCAAGCGATGAAATATTAATACACGATTATCACCGTAACCCTTCGTGTCCATCCTCATCTTTTTTTTACTACATTATCAGGTGACCATGGATGACTTTGAGCTGTCATGCAAGGGTCTGTACCGTGCCCTGGCTATTAGAGAGAAGTATATGAGACTGGCTTACCAGCGCTACCCTCTAACCACCTCCCAGTACCTGCGGGAAATTGAGAGCGAGCCTTTCAAGCCGGAAGACCAGGTGCAACCAGGTATCAGACTAGATGGACACTGTTCACGTTTTTTTGTTTTGTTTTTTGTTTTTTTAATAAAACGTTTTACTGTGAACCAGTAATATTTCCAGTCACGTTCCAAACCTTGGGGAGCTATCATGGTGTTTGACCTAAGACCGCGTGTTTGTTTCCCAGTGTTTACATCTCCCCCGAAGAATGGAGAGGATCCCTTCGACACCAAATGCCTCCCTGAGAACCTGGGCTATGTAGCGCGCATGAAGGACGGTGTCATCTATGTCTACAACGACGCAACGGCAGCCGACAATCACCAGCCCAAGGACCTGCCCGCACCTGACTACGAAACCTTCATCGATGACATGAACTTCCTTATTGCTTTGATTGCGCAGGGCCCAACGTGAGTCTCTCTCCGTTCACCGAAGGCTCGTGTGACATCACAAGTTGGCAGGCTGAGTGTGAGTCCCTATACTGTCGTGACTCTTCTTCCTCCCTGACAGGAAGACGTACACTCACCGTCGGCTGAAGTTCCTCATGTCCAAGTTCAACGTCCACGAGATGCTGAACGAGATGGAGGAGATGAAGGAACTCAAGCAGAACCCCCACAGGGATTTCTATAACTGCAGAAAGGTATGTGTGTGTGTGTTCCCCCTCTCACACACTGCCAGCACGCACACACTTGTGTGCAGCCTGTGCACTTGGCTCCCTCTTTTGGTCAAATGCAATAATTACACCACAAGGAAACTTACCGAATAATAAAATGGCTTTTACGCCTGTGTGGCCCCTCGCAGGTCGACACTCACATCCACGCAGCGGCCTGCATGAACCAGAAGCATCTCCTTCGCTTCATCAAGAGGTCGTACCGCGTGGACGCCGATCGTGTGGTGCACAAGCTCCAGGGCAAGGAAGTGACCATGAAAGAACTCTTCTCTTACCTCAAGCTGCACCCCTATGACCTCACCGTCGACTCCTTGGATGTGCACGCTGTGAGCCAAACTCTCCGCTTACGGTTTAAATAAGTTCTTTTACCTTTAATCTCATAGTTGATTCTGTGAGAGTCCGTTGAACTGAAGTGTGTGTCTTCCACTCTTGTCTCTTAAGGGCAGACAAACCTTCCAGCGTTTTGACAAGTTCAATGCCAAGTACAATCCTGTAGGAGCCAGTGAGCTGCGTGACCTGTACATGAAGACTGAGAACCATATCCACGGTGAATACTTTGCCACCATCATCAAGGTGAGACTCATCATTACTTAAGATCGCACGGTCGGTCTAGAATGAACTCCAAAAGGAACCCAGAAGAACAGAAGAAAATGCAGTTTGCAGACAGGAAGCTGACAGAAACCGTCATGTACTGTCATTTGACCCTTGACCTTATCAGGAAGTGGCTTCCGACCTGGAGGATGCCAAGTACCAGTATGCAGAGCCTCGTCTGTCCATTTACGGCTGTAAAAATGATGAGTGGGCCAAGCTGGCCAGCTGGTTCAACAAGCACAGAGTCTACTCTCCCAACCTCAAGTGGATGATCCAAATTCCTAGAATCTAGTACGTTTATTACTGGAAGGCTCATTTGGTGAACCATCCATCTCATTACAATTGTGTAGTGGTTCTTATCTTTGCGTGACAATCTTTTTCTCCCGTCGCAGTGATATCTTCAGAGGCAGAGATTTTGTGCCTCACTTTGGAAAAATGCTGGAGAATATCTTCCTGCCAGTATTCCAGGCTACCATCGACCCACAGGCCAACCCTGAGCTCAGCATTTTCCTCAAGCATGTGAGTGAGACAGGAAGGAGGCGCCTGATTGGGGGATTGGTTCTAATTGTAGTCTTAAAGGGATATTTCATAAGCTACTCACGTGATGTTTTTCTCGTATGAAAATGCCAACCCGGGGAGATTGATGATGTTTATGCTGGAGATCTGTGGTAGGTTTACCCTTATTGTACCCTTGTTGTTTCTCCTCTTCCTCTACCCTCTTCCTGTCCTGAACTGTACAGGTGACAGGTTTTGACAGCGTTGATGACGAGTCTAAGCACAGCGGTCACATGTTCTGCACCAAGAGCCCAAAGCCAGAGGAGTGGGACATTGTTAAGAACCCCTCTTACACTTACTACATCTACTACATGTACGCCAACATCGCTATGCTGAACCAGCTGCGCAAGTGAGTATCACCACTCAACCACGATAGAAGTGACGACTCATTTCTACAGTGCCCTTACGTTAGCGTTCTGGGGTAACCATAACCGCAACTCTTCATTTGGAGAGGATTCTTATGTCGAGATCAGCCTTTTTTTTGGGGGGGTAATTGTGATGGAAAGAGCGTTGGAGTCCGAGCTGGTGTTTGTCTTTCCGTGCTCCAAGGCAGCGGGGAATGAACACCTTCCAGTTCAGACCCCACTGTGGTGAGGCTGGGGCTGTCACCCATCTGCTTGCTGCCTTCATGACTGCTGACAACATCTCCCACGGTCTCAACCTCAAGAAGGTCAACATCTCTGTCTTTAAAAAACAAAACAAAATGGCCGCACGCCCACGCTCCTTACGTTGCTCATGCAGATGTTCGTTTGTCACTCCACCCCAACAGAGCCCAGTGCTGCAATACCTGTACTTCCTGACCCAGATTCCCATCGCCATGTCTCCACTCAGTAACAACAGTCTCTTCCTGGAGTACGCCAAGAACCCTCTGCTTGAGTTCCACAAGAAGGGCCTTGTAGTGTCTCTGTCTACAGATGACCCCATGCAGTTCCACTACACTAAGGTTAGCTCAACCCTTCATTGTAAATGGCTGTTTACTGCTGAGTCCTCATAGTAATTATGGACTTGTAGGTAAATGATTGACACGTGTTATTTAAAAAAAAATTTTTACAAGCAGATGGTAATCAGATTTTTTCAGAACACATCTATGACACAGCAAACGTGGCCGGTCTTGAGTGTGTATGACTAGCTTCTCGGCACCAGTTTAGCAGATGAATCGCTCGGTAACACACCTTGCTGTTCTGCCTGTGTGTCTTAAGGAGCCCCTGATGGAGGAGTATGCTATCGCAGCCCAGGTGTTCAAGCTCAGCACCTGTGACATGTGTGAAATCTCCAAGAACAGCGTGCTGCAGAGCAGTCTCTCTGCTGAGGTTAGAAACCTTCTATTCATGATTCCTAGTAGGTGATGCATCCAATCATATCAAGTGCCAAAGGTAAACAAAACAATGAACTAACAACAAACTGGCATGTTGTTACACAAACCAGCATGCATTGCTATAATGCCGTCTCATCCTTACTGCCTCTTTATCCCTTCATCATCTTCCACTTGGTTTCATCCCCTACAGGAGAAGACTCATTTCTTGGGTGCCAATTACCTGAAGGAAGGACCTGAAGGAAATGACATCCGCAAGACCAACGTGGCACAGATTCGTATGGCCTACCGCTACGAGACACTGTGCTATGAGCTGAACCTCATCAAAGAGGGTTTGAAGTCTGACTAGACACATTTACGCACACACACATACACACACACACTCACTTACTTACAGAAGAACACAAACACATTTTCAAGGGTTGGGACATTGTCTTCTTAAAAAGACTGGAATGCACTCCAAACATAAATGTTTACTCTATGGTTTTTGAGTATAATTTATGTTAAAAAAAAAGCTTAATTCAAAGCAAAAGCCCCTGCAATGATGATGCCCCACCCTAAATGGCAAAGCCTTCTTAACTTGTGTTCTCTCCATTTAAAGTAATAAATGTGTTTTAGCACAGTGCCATTTAGTTATTTGTATTAAACTTACAAAAAATAATATTATTATTTATCTTTTTGCTACATAGTTTCGTTGTCCTGTGCTTGCTTCGTTGTATATGTATAGTGTACCATGGAGGGACACGATGTACAAGAATGATCAGAAACGATTAAAAGTTTTTAAAATCAAATGTATCGATTAGAATTGTCTATCTTCTGCTGTTTAGTGTCATTTTGAGGGTTACGCAATCGTATTTCGTTGACATATTTGTGCATTGTTGGGATTTACTAGTGAACGGCACGTCAGCGTTAACGCCAGGGGATGGTGACGTCCGCTATTCGAAACCCAAGACCTCTGTGGAGGAGTTATCAAAACTTTTTTTTGAAGGCGGTCGGTTAAGTGTATGTCTAATTTCCCTCTGTTAGAATGTCAGTTGACGGAATAAACTGTTTTGATATCTAACACGTAGATGTGACTAGTTCGCTTGAATACTGTAGTCAGCCTGGCGAGTTATATCAGGCTACTTTACCAGCGAGCTGTTAAATCGGCAAATCTGAAAAAGCCGTCCAATTACACATCGCTAAAAACGGGTTTGTCTTCTAGTATAACGGCTAATCAGTTCGCTCGCTAGCTAGCTTGCTAACAACAAATACCGAGAGGATTCAAGCGCTCCATGACTGGGAGAACATTCAAGCCAGCAGTACAGAGCAGGAGCAAATGTCAAAGGATACAGACGGAACATCTTTCTTTCTAACCGTACAGTACTCACTCCATCGCTGCTTCAACTAAACACTAGATGTATTTGAATATAATAGCTCTACATGCTATTTGTACAGACAAAAAACTTAGTTGATCAGTTGTCTTCGTTGATACGATCCTCCTGTGAAAAGAAAAGGGTATCTCAACATCCAGGACTGGCCGACCAACTTCGAAAAGGTGGGTTTGCTAGCTAGCTATCTATCTAATCTAGACTTGGCACACTTAACCCAGGATCTTTATTGCTGTCTATCTGCTCAAAGATGTTAAATAAACTACAGCTGGTTGTAAGATGGGCAACATTCGTCCTTTTGACAAAACGACTTTACTTTTTGTAGCTTTGTGAGACATACTGCACTCGGCTTCAAATATGTTGTCACAAGGTTAGCAAAGTGTAATACATGGTATGTATCTAACTTGATTGATTGAACTGATTTCGTTCTCGATCAGATGACCAAAGGACGACTTTGTAAACATTACAACACTGATCACACAGTGTGCACCAACGTTGTGTTGGATCAGTCAGTGTCCGCTCAGTTACTGTACCGCTTGCTTTAAGAAATATTTTCTGTATCGCTAATATAAGTGTGTCGACTTATTCAAGACATGGCCAAGGCGCATGACAACATGCGCTCGATGTGAAGGTCTTGTCGTTGCAGCGCGTTGGCAGTTTAAGGGAAGTCGCACTGTCCTTCCCCTTTCAGCGGTACCCCACCTACGACGTGTTGTGTCATGCATCAATTCTTGAAGAGGGCGGTTTATGGGTGTTTTGAACGTGTAATTAGGTTTAATTCATCACTGCTAGGTGATGACAGGGTATGTGGCTCTCATACTTGCGTCTGGTTTCTTCGGGGGTGAAGGTGGTGAGTCAGGAAGTTTCACTAAGTTCAGTAAGTCTCCAGGCAGACAGTTAAAACCGCCTTGAGTGTGGTAGGTAGGTAAGACTTCAGCCAGGGCTTCAGATGGTGTCGATACAGGCTCAACTATACCCTGTTAATGTCATAAAACACTGTTGTGTTTGTTACCAATGGATACTCTGTTGTGATGTTTTTCAGCAGGGCTATTTCAGTTGCTGCAGGATTCAATAAAAAAAAAAGGTTTATTGAGTTAAACATAGCTGAAATCAAACGCAGCAGCTTCTGAGTGCAAATCTTCTATCACCATCATGTAAGGGCAGCTAGCTTAGCCTTCCTTCCTGTCTTGCAGGAAACACAAGCTAGGTTCATCCTGTGGACTCACACACTCACGTGGCAACAAGTGGGTCAGGGTAGAAGTGGCTGTTTTCTGTGTGGGATGAAGCCTGGCTGTGATGTAGTGAGATTCCAGTGCATGCGTTTAGATGTAGGTCAAACCAAACAAAGGCGTCATTTGCTGGCCTGACTGATGGACTGTCTCTGGTCAAATTTATTCCCCTCCCACTCCCCCTTTTTTTTACTGGCCAGACTGGAATGCAGCACATAGAATTATTATAATCGTGAGCAGCAACCGGAACTTGACCATGTCTCCCCGTTCTAAACGCTCGCAGCTTTTGATGTAATGTGCAACGTGGCCCACCGGTTTGGTTTCAGCCAGCAGCCTCCGTAAGGGTACAGTAACAACGCATAGGAAGCAATCAAAACATGCTTCAAGTCGGAATAGACACGAGCACGACATTTCTACTCTTTTTCGGCTCGTGTGCTGGCCAGTCCAGGAGATGAATCTGGGTAACGTGTACGTGGCTGCAAACAGTCCAATATTGTGTCTTAACTTATCCAAACAGGGTGGAGTGCACATTCATGCGTCCAACTGTTCTGTATTAGCTTCGATGATGGCTAGATTCTCCTGCCTCTTATTATTTCTCAGTTGTGCGTGCAAACAAGAAAAATGCTCCTATCTTCAGCTAATGTGTTTTGATGACTCCCAAGCCTTTTAAGTCAGTGTAAAATACTTGCAATACTCATCCTTCCTGACCCCATGAAAGAAACCTTTCAGCCGAAAAGAAATTAGATTTGGTCTTTTTAATGCGTGGAGTTGTTTCAATCTGGGCCAGCTGTGTGGTTGGTAGGGGAGGAGGGCTTATCCGTGGGCGAGCAAGGAGAGGGGTCGGTCCCTTTGGTGGTGAAAACCAGACAGACACCTCTGCACAATGCTGTAGTCAGGGTCTTGTTCCTGTCCTTGTCTCTTGCGGCTTTTATTTTTGGACACTGACCTCGAGCAGGAGGCTATTCTTCCTGGCTTCCTCCAGCCACGCACATCCCACATGCCTGCTGGCCCAGGGCTTCAGTAGCACATCCCACACCTCCGCTGGCTCAGGGTCTCAGTAGCACATCCCACACGCCCGCTGGCCCAGGGCCTCAGTAGCACATCCCACATGCCTGCTGGCCCAGGTCTTCAGTAGCACATCCCACATGCCTGCTGGCCCAGGTCTTCAGTAGCACATCCCACACAGCCGCTGGCCCAGGTCTTCAGTAGCACATCCCACACGCCGGCTGGCCCAGGTCTTCAGTAGCACATCCCACACAGCCGCTGGCCCAGGTCTTCAGTAGCACATCCCACACAGCCGCTGGCCCAGGGCCTCAGTAGCACAGCTAGGCTGTCGTGCTCCTGGTGCGGCTGTACTGGAGGGCTGTTGTGACTTGTTGGGAGATGTTTAGCAACCGTTGAATGACAACGTTTTATGTCCCAACCTTTCAGGTTGCTCTCTGGAAACAGCCAATGTGGAAAATTCTCACTACCCCCTCCTCCTCCTATTTCTTCTTCTTTTTTTAAGCTTGAAGAAAGACGACACATAGACCCAAAGAGGTGCAGACCCCCCAAACCGGCGGAACTGTCCAGGAGACATCACTCTGGATCACCCTGAGACGAGGACAGACTCGCTGGGATGTGCAGTGTCTCTGTCTGCCCACCATGAGGTCCCTCACGCCTCCGCCGATGCCCACCCAGTGAGGTTGAGCTGGCCGTCTGCCCCCCTCTGACCATGCTGGCTCTGGGGCAGGAGCAGGACAGCCTGGCTGGAAGAAGAGCCGGGGAAGGGGGGCAGGGCCGGGCGACCGTGGCCTGGCATGGTCCCTCGGCAGGAAAGCCTCTGACCCAGGACCCAAGCATCAACATCAGGCAGAAGATATCCCAGTGGGAAGGCCGGAGCCACGAGAGCAAGGAGAGGTTGAAGTCCCACCCGCCTGCGGTGACCAGGACTCTCTCTGGAGATATCTTGGGAAACGGTGGGGCGTGTGGCGAGCGCTGGAGAGGAGGTGGATGTCAGAGCAAAGCTGCCGTCTCGAAAGCTAAAAGCCTGGGGTTGGATTTCAGGGAAACGCCGGAGCAAGATGGACCGGCTGGGCCAGGCAGGAAGTCAGAACCTTCGTCCAGCCCTTGCGGAAAGGTCACGACCCTGAGTCCTGCTGGTCGCGTTACAACCTCAGGTCATTTCAGCAAGGTTTCCGCCCCTCTCGTGGATTCCAAGTCCTTCGCAGTTTCCCTACAAACCCGTGCTGTCAGAGACTCACTCAGAGACTCCCACGCAGACACGAACGCTAGCGGCAGTGCGGTGAAGCGAATCAGCACCACCAACGGAGAGCTGAAGACCGGCTGCGTCTTGGATGTGGAGGTCGAGGAGCTCTTGCCTCCGTTGGCGGAGGACCACGAGGAGAACATGCCGCCTGGGAACTTCTACACCTGCCGGGGGTTCTGGCGCAGGATGGAGGGCGACAGGTTGTTCTGGGAGAAAGGCAGGACTGCTTCGACTGAGCCGCCTCCACCGCCTCCTAAACCACAGCGGACCTACAAGTATCGGGGAACGGACAACACTGCTGGTGCCAACTGGGTCCAATGGGATTCCAAGACCTTGCTTCCGAAGGACCAATCAGACACGAGGAACAGTGTCTCAGCCCAACCTCCTACTCTCCCACCCCCTCCAGGCCCGGTCACCAATGGCAACGGATTCTCCAGACACAAGAAGAATAGGTAAAGTGGTGTGGGGGCTTGGACTGAGGGTGTAGAATAACTGGGGGCTTGGACTGAGGGTATAGAATAACAGCATGCTTTTGTTTGTGGTATTAAGGTGTCGTTCAAACTCAACTAAGGACTGCTGGGCGGAGGAAGTGGCGTACAATAATACAGGATTAGGCCACACTGATCGGGATTATAGTTTTTCCAGAACAAACGGTCTGGCCTCAGTTTAAATGTTTTTTTTGTTTTTTTATCTATTCAAAGTTAAAAATATTCCTTTTTTTCTCCTGAAGTATTGTTGTCCTGGTCTAAAAATAAGCTTTGCTTGGTTTAAAAATGGTGTTGTTTATTTAAAAGAGGGGCAAGTTAGTGTTTAAGAGGGAGTAAGGGTTTAGACATTGGCTGGCCTCCAGGTGTCATGTCACATGATCTTTGGCAGCATTATCACTATTGTCTGAATATGGCCTACTTCCAGTGGCCAAAGGTCCAGGGGTCACATCTAGTTGTTTTCGCAGACATGCACACGAGCACGCACCCACATGAGTTCAATCTGCCACATATGGAGCGCCGCACTCGCTGTCTCTCACACGACGACACGCAAGACGGAACAGGATTCTGTCTGCTACGACTCCGACTCGCCCTCGCGTTAAAGATTTCCAACTTTTCCTCCTCCTCCTTCTCTCTCTCTCTCCCTCTCTTTCCCTCTTTCTCTCTCTTTCCCTCTGCCTTTCTCCCTCTCTTTCCCTCTTTCTCTCTCTTTCTCCCTCTCCCTCTTTCTCTCTCTTTCTCCCTCTCCCTCTTTCTTTTCATCCATTTGATTCAGCATCTTGTTTTCCTATACATCTCTTTGTTTCTCTCTGTTCTGTAGCCTCATTCTCTCTCTCCAGCTCTCCCTTCCACGGTCTTATCATATTAAGTATGTTGTGGGGATGCACAATGCACAGGCTGTTCTGCTGAATGTAAGGAGACAATAGAGTGAACAATAGCTTACTGACTGTGTATGGAGTGACAGCAAGGCCCCTTTCTCCCTCCCTTTCTCCCTCTATCCCCCTCTCTCTCTCCCTCCCTTTCTCCCTCCATCCCCCTCCCTCCCTCCCTCTCCACAGGAAGTCCTTTGAGTACGAGGATGTGGTGCGGTTGGTATCGCAGCCGCGCACACTGGGGAGTGAGGCCCGGCGATCTGAACTCTACCACGCCTACTCCGATGACAACATTTACGAGGACATTATCTGTGAGTGTCCTCCATTGCCTTGACAATAACTGATAGGAACGTTTACGACGGGACAAATTCCCCCGCTTGTCCGTCCAGGATGGACGTTTTCTCTGAGTCACCAACGTGGACATGGTGAAGCTCAGACTTCCATCCAGCTCATGTTCACCTTCACTGACACTGAGTGAAGGCATCCAAGGAAAGCCAGCTGTTACCAGACTATTGTGACACAGTGAACACACACTTAACTCACATGTACGTGCTGCTGTCTCCCTGTCCTCTGAACTTGGACCCCTCCCTCTGTCAGGTGACCCTTACGAGGACGTGAAACTGTCGGCCACCTGTCTGCCCCTGGGACGAGTCCGACCCCGGACGGTGTTGCAGAGACAGAACCCTCACATTCCCAAGGTAGCCACAAGGTCACCTGCTTTGCTGCCCCAGTCTCAGGTGTTAATGCCCTGCTAGTCTCTCAGAGACTCAGGTGTTAATGCCCTGCTAGTCTCTCAGAGACTCAGGTATTGATCTCTGCTAGTCTCTCAGAGACTCAGGTGTTAATGCCCTGCTAGTCTCTTAGAGACTCAGGTGTTAATGCCCTGCTAGTCTCCCAGAGACTCATGTGTTGACCTCTGCCCTCCTGTACGTCCAGCTTCCTCCTAAGCCTAAGACCCTGCGAGGCTACACAGACAAGGCGGAAAGGAGAGCGTCACATTCGGTGACATCATCCAGCCAGACGTGCCAGGCAGATGTCTCCAGACCAATCACAGCCAAGCGCTCCACCGCCTACAAAACATACAGGCTGCCTCAGGTGATTCACACGCAAACTAGTCTGACTCTGGTGTTTGTCTTACGTAGGGAACAAAGTTCAGCGTCAAACATGAGCTACTGCAAGGTTTTCTTAACTATAAATTGCGTCCGTATAAACCAGTAAAACTGTGCGTGTACACATCTCATACAATAAGATATAACATTAGTATATTGAATGTGAGACCTACATGGTTCCGCTTGGTGGGAGCTGAAGAGGGCGGAGTCTTGTAGCAGGATGGCGAGACAGACTGGGAGAGACAGATAGCAGTGGAGAGATGTTAAAGTAAAGGGCTCCATGGTTCAGACAGTGACTCCAGGAACACGCTCTAGCGAACAGCCCATGGAGGAGTGTGCGATATGGCAAGATGGAAGCCCTGAGAATGAGGTACAGACGGTACAGAAATAAGGAAAGGCTATTTGACACATTTAAGGAGACAATAGGTGTTTCAGACTGCGGATATTAACAGACTGTTTTGGACAGTGGACTGTATTTTGTGTGAGATAAGTCAAAACATCCAGTTTTATTTCCGTGGCTTTTACTGATGCACAACATGGGTTCATCTTCAACCGAACCTGTGACCTGTACAAATGGCTCTATATGACTGCACTGTAATGATTGAATTGATGGCCGTAAATATATACGGTTGTGTGTGTGTGTGTGTGTGTGTGTGTGTGTGTTTGTGGCTTTCTGTGACGCAGTACGTCAACAAGATTCATATGATCTTCGACGCCAAGAGAGGGAGGAAGAGGGTGAAGAGTCAGGGAGGAGTTGCCCGAGGTAGGCGCCTCTTCCAAACCCCCCCTACACATCCACACATCATCCAGGAGATTAAGAGAAACATTCTTCTGGAAATACCCAGATGTCTGATCATGCTCAAGGCAGACGTCCAGTCGCTGACAAGCACACAAAGACATAGCCTGTCTGACACTTTTATTCAGCCTCACATACACTGTTTTTGTCTCGCCCCCCCCCCCTCTCTCTCTCTGACTTTCCATCTTTCTCTCTCTCTGTCTCTCTCTCTGTCTATCACTCCATCTATCTCTCCACCTCTATTTCACCATCTCTTTTTTTCTCTCTCTCTCTCTCTCTCTCTCTCTCTCTCTCTCCATCTATCTCTCCATTACTACTTCACCATCTCTTTCTCTCTCTGTCTCTCTCTCGATACGTTTCAATAACTTTGGTGAACAGATGACAACAGTGGAACGGAGAGTGACCCAGAGGACAGCAGCAAAGGTACCCAAGCAGAGCTTACGCTCTTCCCCCTCTTCCTATTATAGTTTCCCTTCAGGATTAGGACAGAGCTGAGAGACATCCTACTTAATCAGGTGGCTTCAGATACAGGATTTGTGTTTCCACATGGCTCCATGTGTGCTGTGTCAGACCAAGCATCTGTGATGTTACATGGATCTGTGCTGTTTCAGACGTAGCGTCTGTGATTCCACATGGCTCTATGCTGTTATAGATGAAGCTAAGCGGTCGATTCTTTGTCGTCCATTAGGGAGCAGGCGCTCTGTCTACGTTCAATCCACCCTGAAGTGGCGACCAGGATACCGCACCCTGGAGAGAGACCTGCTCCAGCTCCAACAGCAGCAGCTCTTCCAGCACTTTGTGGTGGTCTCTCTCCGGAAGAGTCTGCCGGGAAACACATACTCCCCTGAGATCACTCAGCAGTTTCCCAACAAGGTAAGAGGCAGACCAACGCATTAGCGTCCTCCGTAGACTAACCACGGTTAGCTTAGAACATTGTCTTGTTGAGTCATCATTGTAACGCTTGACGTTGACCTTGGATGGGATGATGGACGGTGAGTAAGTGTCTCTGTCCTCGTGTGCAGTTTGAGAAGTCGTCTCGTCACTCGAGGCAGGCTGAGGACAGGCTGAAGGCCATCCCCAAGTTCTGCTTCCCTGATGCCAGAGACTGGTGTCCCTCTGCAGACATGCCCAGGTGAGCTGCTGGCTCACATACACACATACATTTACATACACACACTTACATTTACATACATACACATACATTCACTTACACACACACGCATACATTTAAATACATACACACATACATTTACATACATTTACATACACGTACGCACACATTTATATACATAAACACACATACATTTACATACAAACACATGCACACATGCATACATTTATATCCACACACACGCACATACATTTACATACACACACATGCATAAATTAATGTACACACACACATTCATATACATACACACATGCATTTATGTACACACTCACATACACACACATACATTTACATACACACACATACACACATGCATACATTCATATACACGCATACACACACATGCATTCATGTACACAATCACATACACACACATGCATTTACATACGCACACATTCATATACATACACACACATACACACATGCATACATTCATATACATGCATACACACACATGCATTCATGTACACACTCATACACACACACACACACACACACACACACACATGCATTTATATACACACTCATACATACGCATTCATATACACACACATGCACTCATAAACACACTTGCGTATTCATATACACACACATTCAAATACACACACGTAGAGAACTTATATAACAGGGAAGAAGTAGTGGAGAGAGAGACAGATGCAGGGAAAAAAGTATCTTAAATGCCGGGCTGGAAACGTCCCATGAAAACCTAAACGGCTCCAACAGCAAACCACCAAACATGCCAGCAGCCACAGAACAGCACTGATCTCTTCTCATGTGGATTCTAGAAGGATCCCGTCACGCCACGTAACCACTGCGTCTTTCATCCCATAATTGCAGTGAAACCTTCTCTTTTGTCCTGACCGGAGAAGATGGCAGTCGCTGGTTTTGTTATTGCCGTAAGATTCTGGTAAGTGTGCGTGTGTGTGTGTGTGTGTGGTTCAGTCCGAGTTTTGAGTGACTCATAACTTGGCAGTATATGAGCCTGCTTAACATCTGTTGGGAATACTCGTTCTGAGTCACAGACCATAAAAACCTCTGAACAAATGACCCAGATCAGAAAAAATGTGCTCAATTCCCATTCGTCAAAACACTCCCAGGTTGTAAGCCTTTTGAGTTTGTGGCAGGCTTGTCTTTCACTGTTGACTTATCGTTGGATGTATGGGAACAGAGATTGATAAATGTTCTGTGTGGATTGACAAACTGGTTTTGTCCTCTGTGTTTGTGTGTCTCTCTGTATGTGTGTGTGTCTCTCTGTATGTGTGTGTGTCTGTGTGTGTGCCTCTGTGTCACTGTATATATACGTGTCTGTGTGCGTGCGTGCGTGTGTGTGTGTGTGTGTGTGTGTGTGCGTGTGTCCCCACCAGCCCAGTGGGAAGGGGAAGAGGCTGCCTGAGGTTCACTGTATCGTAAGCAGACTGGGCTGTTTCAACCTGTTTGCAAAGGTACCTGACTAGCTATGCACCTAGGGCAAGCTGCATATTGGTAGCATATATATAGATCTATATATATAGATCTGTATATATAGATCTGTATATATAGATCTATATATATAGATATATATAGATCTATATATATAGATATAGATCTATATCTATATATAGATCTATATATATATACATAGATCTATATATAGATCTATGTATATATACATACATATATGTATGTGTGTTTACCTGTGTGTGTGCTTACGTGTGTGTGCATGTGTGCTTACATGTCTGTGTGTGTGTGTGTTCAGATCCTGGAGGAGGTGGAGAGGAGGAGGGAGATCTCTCCCCCTCTCGTGTGCTCCTTCATGAGGAGCGTCATGGAGGCTCCTTTCCCCGCCCCTGGACGCACCATTACCGTCAAGAGCTTCCTGCCCGGCTCTGGGAATGAGGTAACCGCTAACCTCCACCGAGATGCTTCTCTCTCGCTCACAAACTGCACGTTATGTCCCACAGATTATGACGTGAGCTGTAAACTATTACTGAATCCCCCAAATGTGTGGCTGCAGATGTTTGCATCACAAAGGGTTTCATGTTTGTTTGTTTTTTATGCGTCTCCGTGTCCAAATCTAGGTTCTGACCCTGTGCCGCCCAGTGGACTCGCGGCTGGAGCACGTGGACTTTGCCAGCCTGCTGCAGTGTCTGAGCGTGGGTCGGCTACTGCAGGTGTTCGCCTCTCTGTTGCTGGAGAGAAGGGTCATCTTCATCGCCGACAAGCTCAGGTGAGACTTCCTCTTCAAGCTGAGCTTTGTAAGGACTTCCTGCAACGCCAACACTGGTGTCTCACAGGCATCAAGGACACTTGGTGTACCATGGATATATAGACTAAGTCTTTAGACCAAGGGTTTCTTTTAAAGCCTAGTAGCCACGCGCATACCCTCATCTGCTTCTATGTCTGTATCTCTCCCTCGCCATCTCTCCCTCCCTGTCTCTCTCTCCCCATATCTCTCTCCCCATATCTCCCTCCCCATCTCTCCCTCCCTGTCTCTCCCTCCCCATCTCTCCCTCCCCATCTCTCCCTCCCCATCTCTCCGGCTTTCTTTCTTTCTCCCCCTCTCTCTCCTTCCCTCCTTTCCTCCCTCTCTCTCTTCCTCCCACCCTCTCTCTCTCTCCCTCCCCAACTCCCCTCTCTCTCCACAGTGTGCTGTCTCGCTGCAGCCACGCCATCCTGGCTCTGCTCTACCCCTTCACCTGGCAGCACACCTTTGTGCCTGTGCTCCCTGCCAGCATGCTGGACATCAGCTGCTCTCCCACTCCCTTCCTCATGGGGGCGCTGGCGCCCTGTCTGCCCCAGCTGCTGGAGCTGCCCATCGAGGAGGTCAGTTAAATCACCCAGAGGCATTTTCACTGTTTCAGTCGTGGTTTGTCTGATGGTGGACTTTCCAGACTTGCTAGTGAACTTAACAGTGAGCAGCCCTGTAGCTGCCCTGGTGTGTTAGTACTGTTTGGGGTCACTGCATTCTTGGAGCTAAATTGCTCTTGTCAGTGATGGATCTCTGTTTTTTCTCTAGGTGCTTATTGTGGATTTGTGCGCGGACAAGTTTGTCGTTCAGGTGTGTACGCATTGTTTCAAACCTCAATGGCAGGCGTGGTTCTATGACATGGCAAGTGAAGAAGCTACTGTGATGGATTTGCCTGTACATGTATGTTTTTACTGAAACGAGTCTGGTAATGACTGTAACTGAAGCAGCACTGCCCTGCTAAACCGCCCTGCAAACAGTAACACCCTGGAGCTTGAAATTCCCTTGTGCTTGAGCCAAACACTGAGGTATTGGAGTAGGAGTAGGAGTTAGTAATCACCAGATAGTTTTGCTTCTGTTTCACATCGGCTGACTTGCATTGTCTGGGAAGTTGCCTCATCTCTATGGCAACCAGCTGTAATACTATACTGACGAAATCCTCCCTCCACCACCTCCCCCCCCCTCCCTTCTCTGCCTCCCTCCTACTCCCGCTT
Organism: Plecoglossus altivelis; assembly: GCA_036571765.1. NCBI lineage: Eukaryota > Metazoa > Chordata > Actinopteri > Osmeriformes > Plecoglossidae > Plecoglossus > Plecoglossus altivelis. Next base: position 4,651,946 of record BROE01000021.1, on the reverse strand, counting down.
GCTCCTCCTCCGGCCTCCACCTCCCCCCCTCCCTCCTCTTCGTTAGCTGAACGATGAGGACTGCATCCTGCCTAGCAAGCTCCAAGCTGCCCTGCTGCAGATCCTGGAGGAGAGAGAGCACCTGCTGCGGCAGGAGGAGGGTGGCCTGCCAGGAGGTCTGTACTGCCTCAGGATGGAGTAGGAAGCCCTACACCTCCAGGCCTTTATTATCAGCTGCACTCACCTAATGCATGGTTGGATTAAACCAACCTGCGAAATAAAATCATTAGCATGTCAGGTGTTTAACTAGCAAACTCCTGTACGGTCGTCCCTGTCTGCCTGTGCCTCTGCAGGCCAGCGCTGCGATCTGAGCTCCCTGGTGTCTGAAGCCTTCGTGCGCTTCTTTGTGGAGCTGGTGGGCCACTACTCCCTCCACATGAGCAGACCCAGCGCCCCCGGTGGCAGCCCCAGGGAACTGCAGCGGGAGAGCTTCCGAAAGTGCCACCCGTCGCGGGGCGTGCGGCAGTTCCTGCAGCTCTTCATGGACACGCAGATGTTCGCCGGCTTCATTCACGACAGGGAGCAGCGCAAGGAAGAGGGCAAAGGTCAGGTTTTGCTCCACCCCCCCTGAGTCTCACTCTACATGATACTACTATTATACCACTACCCTCCCCCTCTGAGTCTCACTCTACATGATACTACTATTATACCATTACCCTCCCCTCCGAGTCTCACTCTACATGATACTACTATGATACCACTCTAATTATGGATAAGAGTACTTCTGTTCTGTATAACAGAATCCGATTCATTCACCTTGTATCCATCCGTCTCTCTTTCTTCTGTGTGTGTGTGTGTGTGTGTGTGTGTTGTAAAGTTGAGACACATGCTGTGGACTTTGCTTGTAGGTTCTACCCTTGCTTGAATGTTGTGTTTTCACCACAGGGCTGTTTGAAGTACGAGCTGCTGAATATCTAGGATCAAACCCTGAGCCAGAACCCAGCGGGGTGAACAAGTTTCTCAAAGGACTCGGTCAGTCGCCCTTCAATCCTTGTATCTGACTTCCAACCGACTTCCAAAGATATGTTTTCTCAGCACATCTAATCATATTGCGCATACTTTTTTTTTTCAGGGAGCAAGATAAAGTTCTTGCAGATAAAGTGAGCAGCGGCTTTAGTGTGACCGAAGTCCCATTTGTACGGAGGAAAAAAAAGATGAGGCAAGACTGGACGAGGAACGAGATGACACGCGGAGTTCTGGACGTGCTTCAGCGTGGCTCGGCTGAACGCTGCTCTACAGCCATGACCCGCCGTGAAAGCTGGACTTTCAGGTTTGAGTTGAAAGAAGATCGGTCTCTTCCAGTCTGCCTTAGAAACATCTCAAACTGGAGGGCAGTGCAACTGGAACTGGATGAATACTGGAAAAAGGGGTTTTGGGGGGTTTTAAACACGGTTTGGTGGACCTGAGAAGATATGAGAGGGGTTTCCATGGAGTGTGGGAGGATTCATTAGCGCCATGTCCTTGTGAATTTACAAAGAAACGGACGTTTCAGCTAGAAATCTTCTAAATAACTTAACAAGATGTTATGCTGTCGTAACTAACCATAGCGTTAACTTTTTAGTTGTTTTTTATTTTGAAATTAAAAGTATTAAGGTGTTTGTGCAAAAGTGTTATTAAGATGGACGTTTTTTCGTTTCGTTTATTTTTTGCTTTTTATTTTTTTTTATTGATTATTTTATTCCATGCAGCGACTCAGCACTCTGATACAGATCTGATGTAGTCTATACTTTGTGATGTGTCTGAATGTCACTTTAACTATTGTTTATATAAATATTTAAAGTCTCTAGTGAAATGAAAATGCCATACTGTCCCAGGCAAAGGCAATGTTTAGATAATATCCAACTAACCATGTGTCATTTTATATACTTGGATATTTTCTTGTTTTCCTGTAAGGATTTGTTTACAAAGCCTATTTTCGCTTGTTTGCTTGAATGCAACGCTACTTTTCAACGCTACTTTTGCATACGTTCATCTTGATCTCTGTGTATTTTGATCCTGTTGGACTAAACACTCTACAAGTGCTGATCAAGCAGATATGCGATCAGCATTGGGCTGAATCTCAGATCTATCATATTTCAACGCTATAAGAACAATATTTTTTTCCGCTCTAAAAATCCGTTATCGATCATGTGAAATATGAAATGGGAGCTAGAATCTGATCACATCTCATTTATTAGTTACTACAATTGTAAATATCTTCTTTTTTACCTTGTATCAACTGGCAAAGCTACAGACTTGTACAGCATTTTGTATATAATTTTTTTTAAAGCATGAAATGCCTATTTTGCCCTCTAAATAAATGCCTTTTGAATGTGACATGTTTGCATTGATGATGAACTCAAGACCAGTATATGTTAGGGTAATTAACTTGTTTTATTTATTCTTTACCATCCATTTTCTTTTAAATACTTCCCAAAAGCCGCTTTTTACGATTTAGACGGGGGGGGGGGGGGGGGGTAAGACTGGAGGTGGCAGTTTGTCGAGTTCGCAAAATTGCATCTGGCTCAGCTGCTGACGGAATAAAGCAATAGAACATTCTGGGGATGTAGCCAACTGGCCAGTGGAACTTGTGTTCAAACTTGCAGTCTGTGGACCATGTTTTACTTCAGTGTGACCAATGTTGGAGCTAAAGGGACAGGCTGAGGGGAAATGTATTGGATGGGTTTTGATATGCAGAGTTCTTGCACAAGAGAGACTGCAGTCATGCTAAGGTCAAGAGGTCAACACAGTGAGAATCTCCGACATACGAATATAGAGAGGTCGAGTTCAAGAGACAGTAAATAACCAGTACGAACAGTCTTCTGTAAGTTACAACTCTCACCTGTTTGTCTTTCAAGTTCGCTGACCATGCTGTCCAGTAAAGGATGCGTTGTGTGCACACTATATTTGACTCGGTCTACGCGGGATACAAAAATGCATAGAAAACAATGTGTTTCACTCGTGCGAACCACTCTGTTGTGGGAGGCCACATGATCCGAGCTCATGCTAATAAATGAAATAAACCCTTTTCAGTTGTTGTGCATCCTTCCGGCCCGCCTTCTGACAGATCTCATCTTATCATGTATCGCGGATGATCGTGAGGGAGTGGGGAGGCTTGTAGCAGACTAAACAGAAGGTGTGAGGATCATCTGCATCTGTTTATATATATATATATATATATATGTGTGTGTGTGTGTGTGTGTGTGTACATGTACATATAGAAAAACCTCTCACCTCACCCTCCGTGGGCCGGTCTCATCCATCCAAGCTCGGATCCTCTACCAGAGGCTCGGGAGCTTGTGGGTTCTGCGCAGAATCTTTGCTGTTCCTAGGACTGCGCTCTTCTGGACGGAGATGTCTGGTGTATTTCCTGTGATCTGCTGTAGCCACTCCTCCAGTTTGGGGGGTTACTGCCCCGAGTGCTCCGATGACCACGGGCACCACTGTTGCCTTCACTTTCGTGGCCTTCTAAGTTCTTCTTTGAGGTGAGGCCTCGGTATTTCTCTAGTTCCTCTCTCCCGATGTTGACATCACTTGGTATTGCTTCGTCAACCACAACAGCTTTCATCTGCTGTTTGTCCACCACCACAATGTTACGGGCCTCTTTACACTGCCTGCACCTGGGGTGTTGTTGTGTGTGGTAAATCTGGGCCTCTATTGCTCTGGTGCTCAAGGCCTGCCCCTGTGCAGCCATCATTAGTGCCTCTGTGCTGTCTTTCAGTCCAGCCCTTTCTAGTCATTGGTAGGATTTCTTTATCAGCCACTTCAGTTATCTGGCGTTGGTGTGTGTGTATGTATGTATGTAAGTCATGGCCAAAATTGTTTGCACCCCTGACATTTTTCCAAAAAATGAGGTATTTCTCACAAAAAAGTATTGAAATTACACATTTTTTGCTATGCACATGTTTATTTTCTTTGTGTGTATTGGAATAAAACAAAAAAAAACAGGAAAAAGCAAATTTGACACAATTTCACACAAAACTCAAAAGATGGGCGGACAAAATTATTGGCACCCTTTTAAAATTGTGGATGAATAAGTTTGTTTCAAGCATGTGATGCTCCTTAAAACTCACCTGGGGCAAGTAACGGGTGTGGGCAATCTAAAAATCACACATAAAAGCAGATAAAAAGGAGAGAGTTGGAACTCAGTCTTTGCATTGTTTTTCTGTGTGTGCCACACTAAGCATGGAGAACAGAAAGAGGAAAAGAGAACTGTCTGAGGACTTGAGAACCAACCTTTTGGAAAAATATCAACAAACTCAAGGTTGCAAGTCCATCACCAGAGATCTAGATGTTCCTTTGTCCACGGTGCGCAACATGATCAAGAAGTTTTGCAACCCATGGCATTGTTGCTAATCTCCCTGGACGTGGACTGAAGAGAAAAATTGATGAAATGTTGCAACGCAGGATAGTCCGGATGGTGGACAAGCAGCCCCAAACAAGTTCAAAAGAAATTCAAGCTGTCCTACAGGCTCAGGGTGCATCAGTCTCAGCGCGATCTATACGTCGAAATTTGAATGAAATTAAACGCTATGGCAGGAGACCGAGGAGAGAGAGAGGGAGAGAGAGAGAGAGAGAGAGAGAGAGAGAGACAGACAGAGAGAGAGACAGAGAGAGAGAGAGACATCCGTGTCTACACTGATCTACACTCCACCGCAATAGATGGCGGTAATTCAGCAAAAATTGCCCATCTCCAAGCACCACCGAATAAATTATTTATTCCAGACTGTTCCACAGCGCTAGGTGGCGGTGTACCGACAGTGCTCACCGATTTAACATTTAGCCGCGGAAGTGGCAAAGACAACACCAAGCTGCAGGAGCCGTCTCGTTCAGGAAAGCTAGAGACTACGCTTCACTGAAATATAACTACAAGCGTTCGTATTTGCAAAACATGTCCGGAACTTCATCGGTTGCTGGCGAAGTATTCGTAGATGCTTTACCGTATTTTGATCAAGGTTACGATGCGGCTGGCGTCAGAGAAGCTGTAAGTATAGCCTGAATTTTGCTAGCTGGTAGTTTAGCCACAACGTGTTGGCTACTGCTGGCTCTCCATAACAGAGCAAGTCGTCTGTACTACATGACATGTTTGCGGTTTATTTTTGGTAGCCCTACAGTTCGACTCGAGCAGGTGTACCATGGCTTCTTGCGTCTAGTATTCTCTACTCACGTTAGCAATAACGGCCTACTACTACTACGACTGAAAAGGACCAAAACTTAGTGGTTATGTTATAACTTGTTCCTTCACAGGCTGCTGCGTTAGTAGAAGAGGAAACCAGACGATACCGACCCACCAAGAACTACCTAAGTTATTTACCCACACCTGACTTTTCTACGTTTGAGGTAAATGCTCAGCTAATAGTATCTTAAAGTTAAATATTGTAACATCCAGGTGTAAAAAATCTGTAAAAACTGGTGGCCTTCCTGTCTCAAGTTCTGGTATTTTCACGTCAATAGATTTCCATGCAGCTAAACGTATTTGCAGTATATCAGCACCCAGAAGTGTATTCAACAGATCAATGTTGTTGCCTTACCACAGACTGAAATCATGAGAAATGAATTTGAAAGACTAGCAGCTCGACAGCCTCTGGAACTTCTCAGTATGAAGAGGTAAACACACACACACAAACACAGTGCACCTCTAGACCATGATAGGTCTACCTATTTAATCATTTTTTTTCTGTGTTAAAAACCCCTGCATGCTGCACTGTGTCTGCATTTGTATCTTAAATTCTTCTGTGGACTCATACAGATACGAGCTCCCGGCTCCCTCGTCAGGGCAGAAGAATGACATCACAGCATGGCAGGAGTGTGTTAACAACTCCATGGCCCAGCTTGAGCATCAGGCTGTGCGCATTGAGAACCTGGAGCTGATGTCACAATACGGAACCAATGCATGGAAGGTCTACAACGAGTAAGTAGCAGCAGCCCTATTCATTTGGTTTTCAAAATAAAAGTCCAACACAGTGATTTTACTGTACATTGTTACAGCATACAATCAAGTCGAGATTTATTGCCATTCCGCTACATGCGGGGGCATACAGTGGAACGAAATGTCGTGCCTCACAGAGCCACGGTGCTACATAAGTACAGGCATACAACAATCAAGTATCAAATAAATCTAACAATTTTTCCTATACATAAACTTAAAAAATACAAACTGTAAGAATACTTTCAGATGAATACTGGTCATGTGCAAAGAGTGCTGTACATGTGCAAAGAGTACTGTACAAGTGCAAGGAATATGAGCATGTAAACATACATATGTTACCGATATTACTGAGTCTTTTAGTGCAATTTGTGTACACACAGCAGTGTGTGTGAAAAGTGAGTAGTGCAGTGGAAAGTGATTAGTGCAAGTTTCAGATGGTCCATGTTTCAGGTGTTATGGGGTTTGTATGGGGTTTCAGAGAGGGGCGGGGTGATTTGAGTTCAGGGCTCTCACAGCCTGGGGGAAAAAGCTGTTGAGCAGTCTGGCAGAGTGGGCTCTGATGCCCCGGTACCGTCTGCCTGATGGTAGGAGCTGGAAGAGGCTGTGGGAGGGGTGTGTGGGGTCCTTTACAATACTATTGGCTTTGCCGGAGCATCGTGTTTGGGAAATGTCCAGGATGGAGGGGAGAGGAGAAGAGAGAATGTTTCTGGGTATACTGTATGAATAGATGTCATTGTCCAAGCCATCGTTTTTGTCTCCTTACAGTAACCTTGCCTTTATGATTGAGATGGCTCAAAAGGAACTACAGAAATTCAGGTAAGAATCACATGATGGAATTCAGATGGCGTCATGAATTCGTGAATTGCAGTCAAACAGTGAAATGAACATATCTGCACAAACATGTCAACGTTTTATGTTTTGATAATTCTACGTTTTGCAGAAAGCAGATTCAGGACATAAATTGGCAGCGAAAGAACGATCAGCTTGCAGGAGGGAGCAAACTAAGAGAGCTGGAGTCCAAGTAAGTTAAGAGAAAGCCGTTGTGTTTGTAGCGCGGCCCTCTGCATGAGATGAAATCCTGACTTGTCGTTTTCCGTCCACAGCTGGGTGTCTCTGGTTAGTAAGAACTATGAGATCGAGCGGGCCATCATTCAGTTGGAGAACGAAGTTGCACAGCTGAAGAACCAGCAGGGAGATGAGAACAAAGAGAACATTCGGCAAGACTTCTAGAACGCTGGAGCGCACAGAGTGCGTGTTCTGGGGTCGGAACTGAAGCATCACAAACCAGCAAGAAAAGAACTTGATCATGTTTGTTGTTTCCTTAGTTTGACATGTCAAGAATCTAAGAAGAGTCGGCGATTTGGTTTTGACGAATCTTTTGTCGTTGCCGGTGTTCCTTTCGAATTATGTTTTGAGTCACGGTTCTTGAGGGCGTACATGTTAGGCAATTTCAAAGGGATGTTATAAAGTTGACAGCATTCTACATTCCCAAACGGAAATCTACTGGTTCAATACAGTCATGTCAGCAAATACAGATGCAAGCTAGTTTAAAATAGTTTAATTTGTATGAAAATTATACACTGTTGCCATTTTCATTTAGATTGAGGAAGACATAGCTGTCCCCACTGTTATTTGTGAATTTTTATACAAATATAACTCTTTTCAAATAAACGTTTTTTTACACAAGTATGAAAATGTGAAAACAATGTGCTTTTTGTGCTGATTTTTGTTTCTTTCTTTCTTTGTCTTTAGTCTAACTTTAACTGTAATTGTACATACATTTAGACACCATGATCACTGACACTGTACATAGATCAACTGGATCTGCGTCGTATATAAAGCAGACAGTAGTATAACGTCAGCCGTCTGACTCTTACGCAACCCTACACCAACTCGGTGACACAACTTCTGAAATGAGACATTGATTTCAAATTCCCATGTGATCATGAGTTATACGATGTGCAATGACTTTATGATTCACACATGATGGTCATGGACCAATTTCACACATGCCATTATTCATACAATTATTCTATTTCGAAGACCTAAAGTAACTGATCACACTTAACGTTATTCCGCAACGATTATCGGCAACAGCGACTAAAAACAAAGCTCATCTACTTTTTTTCCCGGAGTAAAAAAAAGAAAAAAAAAGCGTGATGACGTAGCAGCGCGTTTATTCACAGACAGCACGTAGAACGTTCAGCGGTTCAAAGAGGAAGGAAGATGGCGGACAACAAAGACGAGGGGGATATGGAAAGCTCTGCCAAATTGGATGCAGCACCTCAGGAACAGGAAAATGGGGAACCAGAATCTAAAGATTCAAATGCAGTTATTGTTATTGAGCCAAATTTGACGGAGGAAGAATCTTCGCAGTCACAAGAAAATGCTTCTCAGGCGCCGACACCCACCAGTGGAGGAGGGGACGCCAGCGGCAGCTCTGGCGCAGGGGAGGAAGCCAGCACGAGCATTAGCCCGGTTGAAAACACTAACGTCGAAACTACAGAGTCCTCGACTTCTGGGGAGACTACAGGAACTGCTGTCACAACCGACATGTCTCCCCCACCTACAGTTCCAGCTGCAAATCCAGCCCCTGTCCCAATAAACCTTTTGGATACATGCGCCGTGTGTAAACAAAGTCTTCAGAATCGAGACTGTGAACCTAAACTCTTGCCTTGCCTCCACTCATTCTGCTTGAAATGTATACCCGAGCCAGATCGGCAAATAACTGTGCAGGTGCCCGGGCCACACGGACAGCCCGATACCCATATAGGTGAGTGCGAACAGTTAGCTAATGGCTAGTTATCCGTTTATTCATCCCCCACCCGTGCACATGGTTCGTGTTGTGGTCTGACTTGTCGAGGAAATATAGTATCAGGGATCCGTATAATCTCCCGTCATTCCAAAGTCTTTAACTAAATTAGCGATAGTGTTTCATGGTCTAAAGTTATTTGACTTCCTGAATTTGAAATATCACCCTTCGTTTTTGCTGTTTGTCTGTTAGATTGTTTGTCAATAAAGACATCTTGCTAATACTAACAAACTTCAGAGAATTCCAGGATATTCGCATGAACCAAGTGGCAGCCATTAGAGGTGTAATGTTCTTGTTGTCCAGTTGCAAGTTTGAGCATCTGTCAAAGCTGTTTGAAATCGAATCTAATCTTTCGCCGATCATCTGCTTGACCCTTTTAAAAGAGATTTGCTGTCAACGGTTCTCTAGCCGAAGTTATTTACAGGTGACCATGTGACAAGCAGCCACGCTTGAAAAACGCGACAATTATGCTGTGGTTATATCCAATATCCAACATTTCAACAAAATGTTTGGCTAACACGTCGATCTATCATATTTTGTCCGTGACACCCTGCTACTGCAGAGAAGTCTTAAGGATTCTGCTTCCAGTTCGGATCTAAAATGTGTTTCTTAGTTTGTTACCTTGAATACACGGCTTCAATCAAAGTTGATTCCTTGAAAGGGTCTCATGATTGTCATACGCGTTTGGTGATCCGGTTTTAACCGGGCAGGTTACAGGTAGAGTTGGAACCCGAACATACAGCAGAGTACCTGAGCATAGGCCTACACAGGGGAGACGGTGTTAATTGCTAATGATCCGTTTCACCCAAGGTGGAGGGTAGGTCCATTTTTCTGGATCCTGTAATAGAAGCACACGGCAAGTCTCAGTAATCTGGTTTATCTATTCCTGAGGTGAGGAGGTATGGTTACTTTCGCGCATGCTGGTAAATCAGTTATTCACACATTAGCTTAGTAGTAAGTTGTTAATTTACAAGTATTTATAGTTAAGATTAGTTAAAAAAGCCATAGACTTAATGTACAATCCCATAAGCCGTCAAACAACATCAGAAGTCTGCATCTCGCCAGTGGTTTAAATGCTTGAATGGTGTTTTTTTACTGAGACAAGACATAGAGCCTTGTTCATTCCTAAAATGGGATGTTTCATTGTTTTTTAGGCAGATAGTTGTAGGCGATTGTGATTCAATCAGGGGACCCAGGTGTGCGAACTGAAATATTGGAATGGGCAGTGTTTGCCTGCAGGCTTCTGTGCAGAGATACTAAAGATACAGAGATATTAAAGATCTGTTGATCAAGTATGTTATAAAGGGAAGAGCATCATTTTGCCACAGCCTTTTAACATTTCTGTTTTTATGGAACCGTACTTAACTCGACTCCATCCTCTCATTTGCTCGACTGAAGAACTGCGTTTTTTCGATCCTCCTGTTGAGTGTCTCGTTGCAGAAAACAGTTATTGACATGAATGATCTACATTGATTTGCCAAAACTGTAGACTTTCAGGGGGGCGTCTCCGCTCTCCTGTGTCTACCCACTCAAGCATCCAGGGTAGAATAGTGGTAATTGGCAATTTGTGTACAGAATATTACCACACAACATGAGAGGATGTTGAACCAATCCGTTTCCATGCGGAGCTTGAACGTTCTGCACACGTTCTGTCAGAAGAATCGAGGCTGTAGCGTCTACAGTCTTGCCTGTTTTGGGAACCTTGAGAGACAGCACAGACAGTACCTCAGAGTTCAAGGAGACCTGCATTTTTAACATTTCCTGGTGCGAAACTAAGGATTTTAAAAGCAATCCAATGCAATAGCATTACAAGTCAAATCTGTCTGCTGCGAACGCAACAACCTACAATTGTAAGTTATTTACCTACTGCAGGCTGTCTCGAATTCAGGCTTATAAGACCTGGTTTTTATATAACACATGTTTTTTTTGGTGTGTTTGAGGGTTGGGGGGCGGCAGAGGGGGGGATGGGGGGCAGCAGGGGGGAGGGGGGTCTACATCTGTGCATGTGTGAGCCAGAGCCTTGTCTGCTTCAGTTCAAAGTGTCACAGCTGCAGACGCAGATCTGCCTGTGTGGTGTGGTCTCAACCCAAGCCCGCTCCAGCTGCACTCACAGCTAATCAGTCAAAGTCCCATGCAGCTGGAGCTTAGACAAACCGGCTTTGTGCAGTCCAAGCCGGTATAAACTGGTTCAAACTGGATTGGGCTGGCTAGTGCAGCAGCCAGTGGGAGATTAGATTGATGGATTAATGGGAGGTAGGAGGAGTTTGTGGTTCAGGTTGGGGGAGGGGAAATCTAACATGCTGTAAATCTAATCTTTTAAAGTTGATTTTGATCCTTTATCCATTATTGCCAAAATAATGTAATGGCTTTTATTGCAAATGCACAATCTGTAATGAAGCTATTACAGATTAGTGAAACTAGGACACTCCAGTTTGTTAGAAGGAAATCTTTTTTTTATTTTTATGAAAAGGGAAATTCTTATTTACAAATAACCCAATTAAAATCCTCTTAAGATGGCACACCATCATTTGATCGTAAGAATTTGTAGTTAATTCCCTTTAGTTATCAAGCACTTCTAATGGTACATGGTTGTGTACCTTTTGTTGTTTAATGACCAATTATCGCTAGTCACACATTTGTGTCACCATGGTTTTTCCTTGCTTTAATCATTAAATGACGTATGACCTGTCGCCCTCCCCCCCTCTCTCCCCCTCCAGTGAATGTGATGCGATGTGCAGTGTGTCACCAAGACTACAAGCAAAGTGACATCATCGACAACTACTTTGTCAAGGATACCACTGAGGCCTGCAGCACGTCTGACGAAAAATCAGCACAGGTATGTTCTCCCGGGTCACCTGTACGGACACGTGAAGCGTTAGAAGTCAGGTGCCCTTGCTGCCGTCCGAATGGAAAGTTACAGGAAGCCAGCGGAGGAACATGACCTCTGTTTGGTAAAAGAGCAGGTCTGAGTGGGTGACCTTGCGCCTTTGCTCTCTCCAAGGTGTGCACCAGCTGCGAGGACAACGCAGGAACCATCGGGTTCTGCGTGGAATGCGGCGAGTGGTTGTGCAAAACCTGCGTGGAGGCTCATCAGAGAGTCAAAATCACAAAGGACCACAAAATCCGCACAAAAGAGGATGCGAACGACGGTAAAAAACAACAACAACAACCAAAAAAACGCCAAACTTGGCGCACCGCAACAGAACTCTTAACGGGCTCTGTGGTTAGTTAGTTTTTTTTGGACGGTAGAAAGAGGCTGGCCACAGAGCTGAGCTGAGGTGCTCTGGTATCTAGGGGCTTGGTGGGAGGTACTGTAGGCCTGCCGGCTCCATGCCTGATAGGCTGTTGCCATAGTGACGGTGCTGCAGGGTCCTTCAGCAGATTGGCCCTGCTGTTTCCCCCCCAACCCCCCCCAGTGTTGCTGACATGCAGTTGCCACTGGCGTTCTGGCACGGATTGCTGTTCTGCAATATGCACCTCTTTCTGTCTTCAGAAGACTCTCGAATGTAACATTATTTTGTATTTTCTGAGATCTTATTTTACAACAACGTCGTTCTCTTCCCATCCCCCTCTGCCTCTCTTTGTCTCGCTCGCTCTACCGCACTCCCCCTCACACCTCTCACACCCCCTATATCTCACACCCCCTCTAACACTCTCACCCTCTCTTTTTCTCACCCTCTCACCCCCTGTCACTTTCTATCTCCAACTCTCTGTCTGTCTCTGTCTGTCTATCTCACACTCTCTCTCTCTGTCCCTCTGTCTGTCTCTCCATCTGTCTCACACTCTTGTCTCTCTCTCTGTAGAGTCGATGGGTTCGTCAGGGCAGAGGCGCGTGTTCTGTCCGGTGCACAAACAAGAGCCTCTTAAGCTGTTCTGTGAGACCTGTGACACGCTCACCTGTCGGGACTGTCAGCTACTGGAACACAAGGAGCACAGGTAGGCCGGCCAGCACAGCTCAGCACAGCACAGCACAGCACAGCACAGCTCAGCACAGCTCTACTACCACCCAGCAGGGCTATGACAACGTCATGGAGTTGCTCTCTTCTCAAGTGTTTCCACACAGGTCTCTAAAGATGTCTTATGAAACCTTGTATAAATAACATGAACATGTGTGTGTGTGTGTGGGGGGGGGGATTATGTTGCTGAAAAATTTGATATACAGGCTGAAGTTTAAATATGGCTGTTATCCTATGAAGGGCTTTTTGGCAGTTGTGTGATGTAACTTGAGACACAAACGATATTTAAACTGGTGTTTAGCGTACCACCACACACCAGTTGATTAATGGTAGTGTGATGATCTCTCTTCTCTCTGTCTCCTCCCTCCCAGGTACCAGTTCCTGGAGGAGGCCTTTCAGAACCAGAAAGGAGTCATTGAGACCCACATGGCCAAACTGGAGGAGAAGAAGAACTACGTCCATTTCTCCGTGTCTCAGGTGCAGAGCAGGTACGTCAGACCTGTGCTTGTTACGCCTGGATCGGGGTCACCACAACCATGCTGGTTCACCCAAACCCACCTCAACTCTGGGTCGATGCATTCAAGCCAGGTTCATTTGATCCGCTAGTTTTGAGCATGTTATAATCTGCTTCTAATCCAGGATAAAAGAAATGAACGAGACTCATCGGAAAGTGGAGCATGAAATCAAGATAGCGGTGTTTACCCTTATCAACGAAATCAACAAGAAGGGCAAGTCTTTACTGCAGCAGCTGGAGGTAAAGATTCCAACCTTAACTACAAAATGCAGATTGAATTGTTTTTCCAACCCCCAAAAAAGGTTGTAATGTGGAATTTTCTAGCTCCTCTGTGATTGGTTGCTTGAGGTAATTGAGTGTGGTAGAATAAAATGTTCTGATTCACTTGTGGTTTCTCGCCACATCATTTGAGTAAATCACTAGCTGGTCACCCCTAATGGCAACACCCACACTGCAGGCATGAACCTCCCAAACAGCACCCAGATACTTGTTACATGAGAATATAATGATATGATTTAAACGTGGCTTAGCCGTTGGTTTGAAGGGGTCTACGCATGCTAGCTGACCTCTGTAGGCACCGTTGGTTAGGAGGGGTCGACGCATGCTAGCTGACCTCTGCAGGCACCGTTGGTTAGGAGGGGTCGACGCATGCTAGCTGACCTCTGTAGGCACCGTTGGTTAGGAGGGGTCGACGCATGCTAACTGACCTCTGTAGGCACCGTTGGTTAGGAGGAATCGATGCATGCTAGCTGATCTCTGTAGGCACTGTTGGTTAGGAGGAATCGATGCATGCTAGCTGATCTCTGTAGGTACAGTTTGTCCAAGAGGTGGAAGAACCCCTCTGTCTGCCAGACGCTGGCCGGCTTCTTAACAGGAACATGTGACGCCCCTCAGGTCTCGTTTATACAGCTAGCAGCTACCTCCGTTCATCCAGAAACTTCCTTTTCACGGTTGTCATGGTATAATTTTAAAGAACTGTTCAGTGGTTGCCAGTGATACATTTGAAAAAGGAGAATTGGCATAATGGGAAGTTGTATTTGGCACAAAAAAAGGAACTACTCACTACTAGTAAGCCCGCCTTACCAATAAGGTCAATATGGTCGCTCAGGTTCATCGTAAATGTGTCTGACACTCCATCAACCCACTAACACAGCCGAGCAGCCCCTTTTAATCTAGATTCTTGGCGCTGAAGAGGTGTGCGTATATTCAGGAACAATTTAGTATTCCTTGTTGGCAGACCAGAATCTGGGATGGTAAAGAGTGTTGCTATGGTTCCCAGGGAGTAACCAAGGAGCGCAGCATCAAGTTGCTGTCCCAGCAGAGAGACACTACCCTGCTGGCCCAGCAGATCCTCCACGTTCTCAAATTCAGCCAGTGGGCCATCAACAACGGCAGCAGCACAGCTCTGCTGTACAGCAAGAGGCTGGTAAGGACCGCATGCTACATGCTACACCTGACCTGGTGACCTGTCGCTGTAACACGTGAGTCTGTGCGCGTGGATCGTGTTCCAGCCATGCTACGCTTGACCTTTTGCTGACTAGCGACGCACCGATGTGACGATTCTGGGCCGAGACGGAGAATTCGAGATGCACTTGGCAGAAACGCTGCAGATTGCATATTTGATCAGATACTTTGAAGTATATTCATATTCCACTTTCAAAGGAATCTGTTCTTCATATTTGGAATAATAATGATTAAATAAAACATTCCCCTTTCCCTGGATAACGGGTAGATCAAATGAGAAGTCTGAGCGCTGAGGGGCAGGGACTGTAACATGCTTGTGTGCGTGCGTGCGTGTGTGTGCGTGCGTGCGTGCGTGTAGATTATGTTCCAGCTGCGCTACATCCTGAAGGCCAGACTGGACCCAGTTCCTCAGGCCAACGGGGCCGTGCGCTTCTTTTGTGATCCCACCTTCTGGGCCAAGAACGTGGTCAACCTAGGTGAGAGGAAGCCCTCTGGCTGTGCTGCTCTGGGGTCACTGGAGCCCGTCCTTAGGGAACCTAACTGCCTTTCAAAACAGAACCAGGGGCTCTGGCCTTAACACAGGGGCCTGGGTTCGGTTCCCATCCAAACTAGGACATTTTCTACGTGTCTCTCCTTCTTTCTCTCCCTACCTTCCTCTCAGTTTTACGCTTTAAAATAAATAAATAAAAAACGATCCAGAAAATCCCAGAAGAACATATTTCAATAAAGACAAAAGCTATGCGTAAACAAAAAAGACTTACCTCTCCTGTCTATCCCAACTGTAGGTAACCTGGTGTATGAGAAGACCCCCCAGGCTGTCCACCCGCCCAATGTGATGGTGGGGGGGCCGGTGTCTCCAGGCCACGGCCACTCCGGCAAACACCCGGGCCAGATCAACCTGGCCCAGCTGCGGCTGCAGCACATGCAGCAGCAGGCCTTCGTCCAGCAGCAGCAGAAACAGCAGCAGCAGCATCAACAGCAGCAGCAGCAGCATCAACAGCAGCAGCAGCACCAACAGCAGCAGCAGCAGATCCAGCAGCAGATGCGCATCGCCTCCCAGCTGCAGCACCCCAGACAGGCTGGTCCTGCGCAGATGATGCAGCAGCAGGTGTGGTGATGGTGATGGTGGTGGTCAGGGTGGAGTGGGAGGAGGTGGAGAACAGGACAGCATCACAATGGGGAGGTCTTGAATTCCATGGGGCAGGGGGTGGGGATTGGGGATCCGGTGGAATGCACTTAGCTCGTCTCCCATGACAACAGAACCCACTGAGTTGACTATGGGTGAACTGTTGTTCTGGAACACAAAGGAAATGAGCGACCGCTCATTGCTGTCAAGAGGTCTTTCATATCAGGAAAGTTTTCACAACTAATAACGTAGAGGTAAATCATTCAGTTAGCCAAAGCAGTGTGCAGTGTGAGTGTCCAGTCCATGAGCAGTTTTCCTCCAGAAAATACATTCGGGCTCATGGCTAATCCAAACCTTCAAGATGACAAACTACAAGTAATCTCCTACATTTCCACAGGTGTAATGATGGGAATAACAATAGGAATATAATAGGAATAACAATAGCAGTATAATAGGATTAACAATAGGAATATAATAGGATTAACAATAGGAATGTAATAGGATAAAAAATGGGAATGTAATGGGAATAAAAATAGGAATATAATAGGAATAGGAATACTCTATCTATCATGAACACTCAATATCTCTTCTACCATCCTCTCCCTTATCCCTTCCTCCTGTGTCCCTCTCCCCCTCCCTCCACCCTCTTCCCCCCCCCCCTCCAGCCTCCCAGACTCATCAGTATGCAGAGCCACCAGAGGGGTCCGCCGGGGGGGATGAACGGCTCCCCCCACATGTACCCCTCCTCCCACCACATGCGCCTACCCCAGCCCCAGGGCCGCATGCCCACAGCGCCCCCCCAACCCCGGCTCCACAACGGCCAGCAGTACTCCCCCCTGATGCAGCCGCAGCTGCAGAGACAGGTCGGTCTGCTGCCCTAAGCCGCAGCTGCTGCTGCTGCTGAACAGGGCTCATGGAAATGTACTGACACCTACATTTGCAAATGTTTTTTTTTTTGTTTGTTTTTTTGACGGCAGCTACAATATGTCTGGCTGTTTTTGTTGTTGTTTTGTTTTTTTACTATCCTCGTAAAAAGAAACGTTTTGTGTCTCAGAGCAAGCTGCTCTGGCGAATGGTGCTAATTGACATGGATGTAAATATTGGAAGTTGAACGTGAATTTGATTCCTTCGCTTAGTTTGAGTTGACGTGTACTAAACAAATATTCAGACAGGCAGTAATGGATACAAACGAACGAGAGTAGCTCAAAATGTCTTTGTTTGAGAAGAGGGCTGTGGGGTGGAAATGTGCATGTACAGAATGAATCCAGCTAGAGCTTTGTGAGCTATGGATGCTCTTTCTTTTGTGTCTAGATGTCTGTAGATTCTGAGATGAACCACCAAAGGTTTCGTTTCTTACTTCAATCAGGGGTTTGGCATCTTTTCCACTTGGACTTCCAGTGTCTTGTGCAGCATGCATTAGCCTGCATGTCCTAGCAACCTTTCCCCTAAGCTTTTGCAATAGAACAGTCCAACGTCCTTCCAAAGTCTCACTTTTTGCTCCTCTTGTCCTATTCTCTTTGCTGCCTTCCTTTCCTCCTCCCCGACCTTCCCGGTTAGCATTCCAACCCCGGTCACGCAGGACCCTTCCCGGTGGCGTCCCTCCACAACGCCAACCCCACCAGCCCCACCAGCGCCAGCATGGCGAGCGCCCACGCCCACAGAGGCCCAGCTAGCCCCATCGTAGGGGCCATTGAGCTCATCCCGTCTGTCACCAACCCAGAGAATTTGCCCTGTCTGCCGGACATCCCACCCATTCAGGTAAACACACACACATACCCCTTGTTGGTGCTCAAATGTTGTCGATTTTCATTTCCTGTGTGACCAGTTTCCTCCCCTTGGCGGATTGTAGTGGTAACCACAGCGATAAGTCAGCGACATGGTCAATTGAGTGTACAAACAGCAGATAAAATCACATTGTTTACAAACAAGTGGCGAGTCACAAATGCCTAACTTATAATGGTCAAATTAAACCATTAAGATTTGTTTGTGTATAACTGGATTTGAATGTTTGAAAATAGATTTGTATCTTATTGAAAAACAACCCAGGATAAAAAGGATTCCCCCCCCAAACATTGCGAATAGTCCACGTCACCCATCTTTGGGGCCTCAGCCATAAAACATCTGCATTTAAAGGTCTTACAGTGCCCGGTTCTCCAGATAACCAAGCTGCAGATAAACATTCCTGGAATTATAGTTGGAAATCAAACATAATTTCTCACTCCTTCTGGTGTCTCGTCTTCTGTTTGGCGCCCTCAGCTGGAGGATGCTGGTTCCAGCAGCCTAGACCACCTGCTGACCAGATACCTGTCAGCCAGCAAAAACCCTATGTATGGTGCTCCCATGGAGATGAACCCCTCTCCTGTGCCTACCACACACTCACCTGGCTCCTCAGGTAAACCACACACACATCTGGCTCCTCCTGGAGCTTTCACTTCTGTCTAAGCACACTTGTCTTCACTCTACTTCTTCCTCTCTTCTTCTGTGGTGTCTCCAATCTACTCTGCTCCCTCCTCTCTTCTTTTGTCGTCTCCACTCTGCTCCTTCTTCTCTTCTTCTTTGGTGTCCCTCCACTTTACTCCCTCCTCTTCTTCTGTGGTGTCTCCACTCTACCCCCTCCCCTCTTCTTCTGTGGTGTCTGCAGTCTTTGCTTTTTGCCATGGCATATTTCCATGATTATGAAACTTACAGTTTCTGTTACTTTTACCTATTGGTTTGTTTTTGCCTTCTTCCTCTCTCCCACACACACGCAGGCTTATCAAACTCCCACACGCCAGTTCGACCCTCCAGTTCCTCCAGCACAGGCAGCAGAGGGAGGTAATGATGAACACCACCCCCCCCCCCCCCCCCCCACCCACACACACGTGCAAACCTCCCACACACATCATCCCCCACACACATCACACACACATACACATAAACCTACACACACACACCATAACACTACACACACACACAACCTGTAGGATATTTCAGGTGTACAGTGCTCTAATACTATAGACCTCTGAATAATCGTATGGTGTCCGCAGCTGTAGCTCAGCCAGGGAGAGGCCGGGCCCAGATGGCGCCCCGGGGAGCAAGGATGAGAGTGAAACAGTAAGAGCCCGGATTAAGAGGACGAGTGCCCAGCCCACCTCCAGGGCTGCGCCCTAACGTGAAGAATGGAGCGTGAAAGGAGAGGGTCAGCATGCGACCTTGATGGTAGGACACGCCACCACATAAGCACTGCCACAGCTGCTCTACACTAGGCTCTCCAACCTCAGCTCAGTGGAGTGTCCAATTCCTGGTCTCTCAGGGGCCACTTCGGGACCGTTTTTAAACAATTTCCCCTTGCCTG
Organism: Plecoglossus altivelis; assembly: GCA_036571765.1. Taxonomy (NCBI): domain Eukaryota; kingdom Metazoa; phylum Chordata; class Actinopteri; order Osmeriformes; family Plecoglossidae; genus Plecoglossus; species Plecoglossus altivelis. Next base: position 4,632,793 of record BROE01000021.1, on the reverse strand, counting down.
CCAGCATACTCTGATTTCAAACGAATGGGGTCATTTATCAAGCGTCTGTGGAAGTCCTTTGATTAACGGACCGCTTCATTTCATTCAAGTTGGCTGAAGAGCCAATGGGAAACACATCAGAAACCTTCATAGACAAGTTGCCCTCTGTGAGAACGACCCGGCGGAACACCCCTCTGCCTCTAAGCCGGGGAACCCTTCCTAGCCGTTTGTGTGTGTGGAGCTTGACTGGTTACGAGAATGCTGTCTGTAGAGTCTGTGTGCCATATGCGCATCAAAGCGACATACATAATCGCACTGATTATCGAGCTGTGTGTGTGCTGTGTGTAGTGTTGTGGTGTGTGTGTGTGTGTGTGTGTGTGTGTGGTGTGTGTGTGTGTATGCTGTCGTTGTGTGTGGGTGGTGTGTGTGTGTGATGTGTGTGTGTGTGGCGTGTGTGTGTGTGGTGTGTCGTGTGTGTGGTGTGTGTGTGTGATTCATGTGTGTGTGTGGTGTTAGTGTGTGTTGTGCTGTGTGTGTGTGTTGGTGTGTGTGTGTGTGTGCTGTGGTGTGTGTGTTGTGTGTGGTGTGTGTGTGTTGTGTGTGTGTGTCTGTGTGTGTGTGGTTGGTTGTGTGTGAGTATGTGTGTCGTGTGTGTGTGGTGATCGTGTGTGTGTGGTGTGTGTGTGTGTGTGTTTTGTGTGTGTGTGTGTGTGGTGTGTTGGGTGTGGTCGTGGTGTGTGTGTGTGCTGTGGTGTGTGTGTGTTGTGTGTGTGGTCAGTTGTGTGTGTGGTGTGTGTGTGTGTGTGTGTGTGCGTGTGTGTAGTGTGTGTGTGTGTAAGAAATGCATCCTTAAGACATGCAGTTTCTGTATTGCTGTATAATACAATGTGGACAATGGTTAGGACTGCTATGCCCTGTTAGTTACAGTAAGATAGCTGTCATGTGACATTACAAAATAAAACGTAAACTCATGCTGGCTCTTGAGAAAACCCCATGACCATCGTTCTATTTTTCTTTTCTATAGCCTGACCAACGTTTGAATGTCATGAAGGCATCACAGCTGAGTGTGTGTGTCCCATGTCTCTGTAGATGAGCAGTCCAGAGAGCAGCCCTCTCCCAGCACAGGGCTCCACATCTACTGGAAACTCCTCCAGCGGCACCGCCCAGACCATGGTCAAGATTGAGCCCAAGGAACCCTCTGAAAACACCAGCACCAGCTCTAGCACCGCCCCCCCGGCAGCGGCCGCCAGCCAGAAGGACGACAGCACGCCGCCCGAGCCTCCTCTCACCAACGGCACGGCTGCCTCCACCCAGGGCGGCGAGGGCGGAGCCACGGAGAAGGAGACCGACCAAAGCGCCGCGGCGGAAGGGAAGGAGGACGACCCTAACGAGGACTGGTGTGCCGTGTGTAACAACGGAGGGGACCTCCTGTGCTGCGACACATGTCCCAAGGTGTTCCACACCACCTGCCACATCCCCACGCTCAAGTCCCTCCCCAGGTGAGGCCCCATGGCACCAGCCACGTGCTGCGCTTCCATCCCACCTGTCTGGATCCTTGGAGGTCTCGAGGCCAGTGGTTCCCAACCTTGGTCCTTGGGGAACACCTTGTCCTGCATGTGTTAGATTAGTGGCGTCCATTCCTGGTTCTCGGAGGCCATTGACCTGAAAGCTTTAGATGTCCCCCTGCTCCAGAACAGCTGATTCTAATGAATGATCATTATCAGGCTTCCTCTTGAGCTTCATAATGACCCATTTATTCGAATCAGGTGTGTTGGAGCAGGGAAACATCTAGAACATGCAGGACAGGTGTTCCCTAAGGACCCGATCTGGGAGCCAGTGCTTTAGCCACCCTAAAGTTTTACCCAGATGTTGACCCTCTCTCTCTGCTTCTGCCCTCAGTGGAGACTGGATGTGCACGTTTTGCCGGAGCCTTTCCAGCCCAGAGATGGAGTATAACTGTGACGATGACAAGCAGAGCAAGAAGGGCAAGACTGAGCAGGGAATGAGCCCTGAAGACCAGCGGGTCAGTGGGCCAAACCTGCTCTCTAACACAACGTTTACATTATGTTTATGGCCACAATAGCGTGTGTGTGTGTTCTATTACTGTATGACAAAAATACTATTAATTCCATCTCAAGTTTGAAAATGTGAAAAAATGCTTTCTATGATCTTTGCTTTAAAAGAGTTCATTTAGATTTTTTCAGCTTGAGATGGAATCATTACTATTTTTGTGGCCAGGTTGACTTTCCAACCCTGTGAACTGCTCCTCCTCCTCTTCTCTCTCGTTCATCTCTCTCACTTCTCCTCTCCTCAGAAATGTGAGCGGCTCCTGCTGTATGTCTTCTGCAATCAGCTGAGCGTGGAGTTTCAGGAGCCCGTGGCGTCGGCTGTAAGTACTCGCCAGGTCACAAGAATCCACCATCCCCATCTCCCCTGCCCCCATCTCCCCTGCCCCCATCTCCCCTGCCCCCATCTCCCCTGCCCCCATCTTCCCGTCCCCTCCAGCTGCTGGGTCATCGTGACTCACCACCACCTCTGCATCCTCCAGGTCCCCAACTACTACAAGATCATCAAGAAGCCCATGGACCTGAAGCTGGTGAAGAAGAAGCTGCAGATGAAGCACTCTCAGCACTACCAGAGCCCGCGGGAGCTGGTGGCCGACGTGCGGCTCGTCTTCAGCAACTGTGCCAAGTACAACGAGGTGAGTGGCATGAGTCCTAGCCTGGGATAGGAGCCTGACAAAGTGGGCGGTGCGGGGTGGGTGGGGTGGGGCCCATGGAACCACACGCGTGTATAACCAGAGCCTGCAGGTATTAACAGTAAATGGGGGGGGGGGTGTTTGTCTTTCTGCATGGCTGTGCATGCACCTTCTAGGGGGTTCAAGGGCCTTTCACACTGATAAGAAGGGGACTCCCTCTATCAGCTCCAATCACAAACATGCCTTGATGCCAGCAAACTGTTCTGGACTGTGATAAACCCCCTCAGGAGAAGTCTATAGCTGGCTGATCCAAACTTCTAACAATCGCATGGGTTCATCACCACTATTGGAGATGAAGCGTTTGGGTTCACACCGCTTTAGTTTAGCTGCTGATGCATGGATGGTAGAGACATAGTCTGCGTGAAGCAGCAGCAGGCCTGGAGACATAACGAGGGGAAGGCTTGTGATGCAGATCACTGCAGGTCCAGTCTGGATCATGCTTGTCTTATGCCTAAAGCCCTTGACATACTGGATAGCTATAAGCAGTTACTACACTCACTTGCTTTGGAATGGCTACCAGAATTGCTGTGTTAATCTTGTGACTAAAGCGCCATATTTGGACCCTGAACACATCTGCGGTTTGACTGTTTATTTTATCATACTATCATATATTCCCTATCAAATTTTCTAGTGTGGATAAATGGAACCTGTTTGTGTTGGTCACCTTTTTTACCCTTTTTTCTTTTTTGATATCTTTTACTCTACAGTATTTAACCTTTTAATATCACAACTTTCAGGCTGAATATCAATACAAAATGCAGGACATTTTAAGATAATGAAATTAGTTCTGCCATAATGATGATGATGCTAAATTGACCATCTAAAACCCCCAATAGGTCAACAGTCAGCACAGCCAGCAGCATGTTGCTAGTCTGGTGGTTTCACTATTTAAAAAAAAAATAAAAAAAATTTTATTAAAAAAAACTGACAAAGAACTTTTTTGTTTGGAGTGAAATCCATTCATAGTCGACTATGAATGCCGTATTAATCCAGTCGTTAGCACTGCCGTTTTATGCAACGTCTGTCAGGCATTAACTGGAATAAAAAGAAAAGTGGAGTATTTCAGCAAGGGGCATAGGCCTACACACCTAGAGAGAGGGCTTACAGTACACATGGGGTTGTTACCTGACCAGCCTGTGCTGTAAAACTTTTCTCTCTCCCCCCCTCCCTCTGCTGCCTTTTTGTCTTTATTGTACTGTTATTACCCCTCTTTAGATGTCTCGAATAATCCAAGTTTATGATGAGGAGAAACAGATTAATGTGCAGGTAAGCCGTTTCCATTACAAGCAAGGTTTAGCCAGGACTCAAAACTACCACTGGAATTGTTAACCGACTCAAATGTTCTCCTCCTCCACATACCCCCCCCCTCCTCTTCATCATCTCTACCTCCTCCCATTCGTTCCTTCTCCATTCAATGGTGTCTTTTCTTACCCCCCTTCTTTCATTCTATCCCCCCCTCCCCCCCTTCCTCGCCCCATGACAGGCAGACTCGGAGATCGCGGAGGTCGGCAAAACCATGAGCGTGTATTTCGAGGAGAAGCTGCAAGAGATCTACCCCGACCAGACGTTCCCGGCGGAGGCAGAGGAAGACGTCAAAGCAGCGGAAGAGGAGGACCTCACGGAGGACTCCGAAGACGAGTTCGTGGAGCCTCCGCGCAAGAGGTTAAAAACACACGAGAAGGCCCTGCACATCAAGTGAGATGGGACGTGTTCCACGAGGAACTGTTTGAGATGGGACGTGTTCCACGAGGAACCGTTTGAGATGGGACGTGTTCCACGAGGAACTGTTTGAGATCGGACGTGTTCCACGAAAAACTGTTTGTCTTCCCTCACCTCCTTCGTTTGACTTTTCCCCCTCCCTCTGTGTGTGAGGTTCAAAAGGTCAAAGGCTGATCTATTGTACAGACTGGTATATTTTATGTTTTGCTTTTGGAAGAGTTATATTGTAAAATAGATTTGACGCGTATCTTTGTCTCCCGGTAAATTGGACTTTGAAAGACATGTTCCAGCTTTTCTCTCTGTGGCGATGTGGATCTATAGAAAAACGCTTGTACAGATTTCCAAGTTTGTTTTGTTTTGCTGTAGTTAAATTAATGACTGGTTATTTCTTTTCTATTATTTTCATCTATGATCATGTTTGTAAATCTATTGTGAAACATTCTTTATAAAATATCTTAAACTCCCCTTTCAAATCTTAATTAATGTACTATAAAGTTTGAAATGAAATACCTACCAAGTATTTGTATGACTGTGTTTGTTGAAACAACAAATGTAAATAAGAGAATTACAATTACTAAAGCAGATTGCAGATTAGTTGGGTGAATATGTGGGTTAGACTCATAGTCAAAATGTTTTTAATCAACATTAATTGATACTGGTATCAGTAGTGGAACTATGTGATTGATTTATCAGAAAGTTTACATTAAGGTCTGAGGTGTAAGAAATCAGCCCTTAAATTTTTCTTTCGCACTGTTATGATCGCATTACCCAAATTAAACAAAGTTGAAACCTGGATTAAGAAGCATCAATAAAGTATATACAGCCTATTTTTAGGTTAGAATTGTCTGAACACAAATTTTGTTTTTTGGTTCTTGCAAAGAAAAAAGCTACTTAACTATCAATGCGACTGTTGAGGTTGCTTCACTGCGTGAAAAGGATCCATAAAGTTAGAAATAATGTGGAACTGAAATGCTGCTGAAAATACAGAATTTGAAGTGACGCGGTGTCTCCTTACATAGAAATGGAGAGGCTTACGATAAGCGTTCAAAAGTTTGCTGACTCAGGTGAAACCGGTCAGCTGACGGTCACCTTTCTTCAGTCAGTTTTTGGGTACATCAGTCGCCGAGATCGTTGGACGATAAATTCGCAGGAGATTTCCTCGGCGATTAGAAACTTTTCCGTCCTAAGGTAATCTGCTTTGTTGAAGAAGTCAATATACATTGAGTCAGGTGTTATTTAATCAGTTTGACATTGCGTCTCTATGGTATTCATGAAGTAGTGATGTGATTAGCATGTGCCCGTGGCACAGCAGTTAGTCAGCATGCAACCAAGCATTTGGTTAGATGAGACGTGACGTGTACGTGATGAAATTCGTGGGTTGCTTGAATTTTCGTAGAATATAGACTGCACACATAGACCGTGACCTTCGGTTTCACAGGGTCGTGAGACATTTTTTTATCTCGTCCAAGAATCTATGGGCCGCGGCAAAGAAGGAGGCTAATTACTGAATAAATTACCATGCCGATAAGGCAGGTTAACATCAGCTGTTGATATGTGATGCAAACATGTGAAAATGTGGACACATTAGCCATGTCACACGACGTTATAAGGGTGGACATCGTTCAGAACATGTATCATTGAGATTTTGATGTTATAATTCTAGTTAGACCGGTTGTAAACAAAAGTTAGCAGCGAAACAGACAGTTCAGACATGCCCCACTTCCCACTTGTTCCGGCTCAAGTATCTAATTAAGACCTAAGCAACAATATTTGTTTTTGTCTAAAGTCCATGGTGAATAGGAATTGGAGTTTCCTAGAATGTCAATTTCAGAAAGCTGTTATTTCAAAACGAAATTGATTGAAAGTTCTTTATATCGAGATCTATCTTAAGAACTCCGCCTTTTCCCGGTGACGTCGATGCCCATGAACCAATCAGAACCTTAGCCTGGTTAGACCTGTTTACAGGGTCTGTTGATGTTTTTTTCTTATCTAAACCAGAGGTGGACCAAGCTTCCCTCTGTCCCGGGCAAGCTGCAATAACTATACCAAACCCCAGGTGAGATTTACAGATACGTAATATTCATTTTTGGTCTAATCGAGCTTGTTCTATTTTAGGATTAGATGTAGAGTCGTTTGAAACATGTAGACAAAGGGCCATATGAAGGCAAGTAAGCTAGTAGATATTTGATTTTGCTGTTACGACCAACGTTAGCTCTACCTAGCTTGGTATATAGTTTTTTTTACACTGTGTTCTTTGTGTTTGTGTAAGTAACGTTAGCTAATTAGCAGCTAATCTCAGCCTTGCCGTTGACATTTCAGCTTGTTTACTTGGGTTGGTTAGCTAGAATGTTTTTTTGTTATTGTTTACGCACAGCTAGATTTGACCAGTTTGACCATTAAATATCTCCTTTGATTTAGTGAATATGTGGACGGAAGGAGTCCTGACAAGGGGGACCTTAGCCGGGATTAATGACGGAAACTTCAGTTCTGTGTGTCCCAACGGAACAGAATGGATCTGGTTTGGACTTGGGGAATGCGCACAGGATTCCAGGGATATGGCTAGCGTCTTGCTAGGCCTTTTGTCCATACTGTGCTTCATGGTGTCTTCAATGCCGTAAGCCTTGCCGGGTTTAAAAAAAAATTTTTTTACCCTTTTCATTTGTTTACATAGGTCTAAATTTGTGAACATTTTGTAATATTTCTATGGTCGTGTCCTCAGACAATATTACAGCTCCTGTAAGACTGGGAACATGGACAGTGCTCTGTCCATTTGGTTTCTGTTGCTGTGGCTGGCTGGTGACACCTGCAATCTAGTGGGCTCCTTCCTAGCCGACCAACTGCCACTCCAGGTGAGTCATTCATACCTGCCAGGGTTTGCTGCTTATTGCTCCGATTTCATGGACGATAACTGAACAGAAATCCAGTTGGCGTATTTTATTTTGGCTATCTGTGTGTCGCCACGGAGATATTCTGACGTGGACCAACATTGTATGGAGATGGACTTGCGCAAATATGAAACCACATGTGTCTCTTCCTCTTCTCTCAAACAGACGTACACAGCAGTGTATTATGTCCTGGCTGATTTGGTGATGCTGGCATTGTATTGTTACTACATGGCTAAGAACAAGATGGCCGACAGTGAGTTGAACCCTTGTTCCTTTTGTCTTCTGTGACATCAATGTGGTTAAAAGGCTTGTGCACTTTCCAAATGAGTCCACTTAGTTAAGAGGTTAAACTAGGTTACCTTCAGATTTGCGACGCTGGAAAAACACGGGATCAGGTTCAGTCTCTGCCTAATGTGCAGTGGTCCTTGACAGGAAGGTCGGATTGAATGTTAGCCAACGTACCCTGTCATTCATACTGTTACATAGAAAGCAGTGGCGCTTGGCGTCTAAATGAACCACACCAAAGAAATGTTTTGCAACAACAAACTGTTTTCAAGCTAGTCTTCACGTGGAGTGTTTTTTAAAGCCTAGTGTCTATCAATATATGGATCCAAGCCTACAGGAATTTGCTGAGACATCAGTCAGTGCTTGGTTTACATACAACAACTGAGACCTTTTTTCAAACTGTTTGGGACCTGCCATTTTTATTTGATTTGATCAATTTCATCACATGCTTTCTGGAAATAGTCCCAATGGTGTCAGGCTAGGATCTAGTGGGCGTTCAGTGTGAACCCATGTCAGACGTCATGTCTTTGTCTCAGGCAGGTCATCTCTCAACGTGTTGGCTTTGATCTACCTCCTTGGCTTCACCGCCAGCTTCCTGTCTCTACCTGGGTCGGGACCTCAACAGGAAGTGATGACCTCTGAGTTCAAAGGTCGGGCTTTGCTGTCAACCTCAGAGGCTGGCGTTTCTAGTATTCAGGTGAGAAGTGTTCCTCGAGTCGAGTAACAAAACAAGATACACCATTGGTTTTTATGTCTGGAGCTTAAGGTTGATTTTGATCTTGTCTGTCCAGGCGTTCACCACCAAGGAGATAATAGGGTTCACCATTGGCTCTGTGTCCTCAGTACTTTACCTTTGCTCCAGACTGCCACAGATGCACACTAACGTGAGTATAATAGACCAAGAAAACAAAGAGTACATTTCCATTCCTTCACTTTTTTATCCGATCATGGTACTAGCAATGTCATTGAAAGAATTGCTGAATTGGGCAAGATACATTTTTAAAACGCAACAACAAAAAATGTTTTCGCCGCATGCCAAATCGAAAATCACGATTCCTTCGCCTCGATCAAATCCCAAACCAAATTTTTTAAGCCCCCTTATTTCTCTCCTTTCTGCAGTACAAAAGGAAGTCGACCGAAGGCGTCTCCTACTTCCTGTTTGCGTTGGTCATCCTGGGGAACACGACGTACGGCCTGAGTGTGCTGCTGAAGAACCCAGAGAGAGGCCAGGGGGAGGAGAGCTACATTCTGCATCACCTACCCTGGCTCATAGGCAGTCTGGGTACTCTCTCCCTTGACATCCTCGTATCCTAACAATGGCCGCTCGGCTTCTAAGATGTCCTGAACCTCATGTACTTGTAACATTCCAGGCCCGTCTAGAAACGGCCTTGTAGTATTTAGTACCTCGCACTTGAGTCAAACAGGCATGTTTACATCCAATAGACAAGAAGATGATTATTGCATTTGTAAATAGTTTAAATCAAAGAAAAGGGCTTTGGTGCAGTTTTGTGATAGGTTCAGATTCGTTAATTGCATCACTATACAGTGAGAGTAAAAAGTATTTGATTCCTTGCTGATTTTGTTGGTTTGCCCACTAATAAAGGCATGATCATTTTATGCTTTTAATGGTAAATCAATTCTGACATGGAGAGACAGAATATCAAAAAGAAAATCCAGAAAATAACTTTAAAGAATATATATTAATTGACTAGTTTTCCATTGAGGGAAATAAGTATTTGATCCCCTAGTATGCATTAGGAGTTCTGGCTTTCACAGACCAGTTAGACACTCCCAATCAACTTGTTACCTGAATTGAAGACTCCTGCTCTAACTATCACCTGTATGAAAGACACCTGTTCACAGAATCAGACAAGCAGACAGAGTCCAAACTCTCCAACATGGGTAAGACCAAAGAACTCTCTCAGGACCTCAGAGATAGGATTGTTGACCTGCACAAATCTGGAATGGGCTACAAAAACATGAGCAAGATGCTGGGTATTAAAGTAACAACTATTGGTGCAATTGTGAAGAAATATAAGTATAACATGACCATCAATAGACCTCAGTCTGGTGCTCCACAGAAGATTTCACCTCGTGGGGTGGCAATGATCATGAGAACTGTGAGAAATCGGCCTGCAACCACACAGCTGGAGTTATTGAATGACCTCAAAGCAGCTGAGACCACAGTCACCAGGAAAACTATTGGCAACACTTTGCGCCACAGTAATGGAATCCTGCAGTGCCCCGAAAGGTACCCCTGCTTAAGAAGGCACATATGGAGGCCTGTCTAATGTATGCCAACGATCACCTTAAAGATGTACAAGGTGATTGGAAGAAGGTTCTGTGGTCAGACGAGACCAAAATTGAGCTATTTGGCATAAACTCTACTCTTCGTGTGTGGAGGAAGAAAAATGCTGCCTATGACCCCAGGAACACTGTGCCCACCGTCAAGCATGGAGGTGGAAGCATTATGTTTTGGGGGTGTTTCTCTGCCAATGGCACTGGGCTACTTCACAGCATCAATGGGAAGATGAATGGAGCCGTGTACCGTGCAGTCCTGAGGGAAAACTTCCTCCCCTCTGCCAGGAAGTTGAAAATGGGCCGTGGTTGGGTCTTCCAACATGACAACGACCCAAAGCATACAGCAAAGGGGTGGCTCAAGAAGCACCACATTAAGGTCATGGAGTGGCCCAGCCAGTCTCCAGACCTCAATCCAATCAAAATTCTATGGAGGGAGCTGAAGGTCTGAGTAGCCAAGCGACAGCCCACCAACCTTAATGATTTAGGGAGGATCTGCAAAGATGAGTGGGCCAAAATTCCCCGATGTGTAGTAACCTTGTGGTTAACTACAACAAGTGTCTGTCCGCTGTGCTTGCAAACAAAGGCTTATTTCCCTCAATGAAACGCAAACCCATTAATATATGTATTCTTTAAAGTTATTTTCTGGATTGTCTTTTTTAAATTCTGTCTCTCCATGTTAGAATACATTTACCATTAAAAATATAGAATGATCATGTTGCCCATGTCAGTGGGCAAACCAACAAAATTAGCAAGGAATCATATACTTTTTACTCTCACTGTATTACTTCTGAGACATTTGCACCAGTACGATATAGCATGTTTCACTGAAAGCGATTACGCATTTGAGTCCAGAGGGATTCGACCAGATGTCAATGTGTTGTTGCTGATTTCCTTCACTCATTCATCAGATCTCCTTCCAGTTTCTCATATACCGAAATGCTCCCGTTGCCTCGGACAAGCATAGTGATGAGAGGGCGGTTCTGCTGGGAAACTGAAGGATCCTCAAGTCTGTTGGATCAACTGGTTTAAGATGAAGCAACAGTCGTTTACAACCGTTGAACTCACATTCCTGACACACTAAACAGAAACACAGATTTTCTTTTTTTTTTTTTTTGCAATTTTTTTTTTCCTCGATTTTATTTATTGTGTAAAAGAATGTGTATAGTAATTCTTCCCTTTTTTGTCTCCATATGGTGTGTGGAAAAATACGCAGTGGTGGTCATTAAGATGCCTGTAGCATATTTTCTAAATTTGGGTTTTTTAAAGGGACCTTGATGTTAATGTCTTAAGGATGGGAAACGCTAGTCATTGAATTGTCAGAATGCTGACTTGATGTTTGTCTCACATCATCCATGAAGATGTATATTTTAAATGGAATTGATCCGTTTCTCTTCCGTTTCCTCGCCTACTGAAACAAGAAGGTTGGGAAAACGACAGTTTCTCTCCAGCATTTGAGAGGTTTCCTACAGGGGTTCAATCTAAATACCTCCAGTTATTCCAACCTGCTCTACATATTTTGACAATCTTCACACTAATCACAGACGTGTTTCACTAAAAGCGATTACGCACCTCTCAACGTTGACCTACGACAACTCCTGTCTGGTTTGAATCATGTTTACAAGGCACAACATTTATCGTGTGGATTTAAATACAGAAATTTGTGCATGTGAACGTATTGTAACTTTGACTTAGTTATGTGTAAACGTGTGCAGTAAAGTACAGTTTTTCATGTTATTTAACCATGTACAATCGTGGCCTTATGCTGACACTTTAAATATGCATGCATTTTGTGAAGTCATCTTTATAGTTATTTTGAAGAGACTGATTGATTGCCTTAAGGCAATAATTGCCTTTTATTTTTAATTTGGAGACTTGACATCGTATATGTGCTTAGTGTCAACATTCATTTATCACAGAATTTATCCAGTGATAGAATAGTTTAGTTTTTTGTAAATGGATTTAAGTGAACTTTAATTGTTCCTTTTTTCCTTAAACCCTCGTGGTGCTTAATCACAAATTACAGTCGTGATTTATATTTATCACAAATAATCCCACTCGTTCGTTGATCAACTCTTGTCTTTTGACTTTAAATGTTCCGATGAGTCAAATGTAATAAAGTGAGCTTTTAAATGAAATGGTGAAAACAAGACTGAAGTCATTTCAGTAATTATCTGCGTGTCTAATAATAGAAAACCGGTCAGCTTGTACTTCATCATATGCGCTGGACATCAATCATGCGAAGGGAGAGGTTCAGAGGTTCAGACCAACTCTGAACCCTGCCCTGCTCTCCCTGCTGTGGGACCTTGTTAAACCTTTCACTGACAGCCATGTTCCTGGAACACACACTGACAGCCATGTTGTTTTTCTTCATTAGTGGAGTTAATGTTATTACTGTCCTGTTAGCACGGAAGACGAGGGGAGGAATTCTGACCCCGGGAATCCTATCTCTCCCACACACACACACACACACACGTTGTCTTTTTGCACACGTGCACACATTCTCACTTTCTCTTTAGTCGCACGCAAGCACACACACCCACTCAGACACACACAGACAGTGACATCGAGGGCCCACCCAGTGAGGGAGAGAGGTCGGAACCAAATCGGGGTCAATGATGAGTGGGAACCGCATGGGGGGGAGGGGGGGGGGCCTTGTGAGGGAGTGTGAGTACGTGTGCGTGAGGTTGTGAAACCGTGGCGATGTTGTGTTCGTCAGCTTAATGTAGGGGTGCAGCAGGAAGAGCCAGCGATAGCAAGACTCCATCCATCACAGAGACGAACCAAGAGGCTGTTTATAAACACACAATACAGGGAATGTCCTAATGAGCCTTGTCTCTCCCTGGGCAGCTCGTACCATGCTGACACACACAACACTGGGCAGTGCTGTCACCGCTCCTCTGGGACCCGGGCCTGATGACCGCGGCTCAAACTGCAGAGGACGGTCTGCTTCCACATGGCATATTTCCTCCAGAGTCAATTGTGACCGGTTGGGGTTTTTTTAGGGTTTGAATTTGGCTATTTGAAAGAGCGACATGATTTCTGGCACGTAGAGGAAGTTTCAGTTGAACGGGGACAGCGCAGTTAAATAGGGTGGAATAGTCAGCTTGAAGTGCTAAACTACTCTTAAATCCCATCTTAGTGTGTTTGCTTTGATTTGAATCTTGTGGATTGAAATGAAGGGGTACCTCATTAGATTCACGTTGTTCCATTAAATATCTCTTTCTTGCTTCTGTGCCCAAAATAGAGTCAACACAGAAATGTTTGCATTGTCAAATGATCAATGACTCATGATAAAAGGGAAAGTACTTTTTTTTCTGTGTGTGAGTGTGTGTGTGTGTGTGTGTGTTTGTGGGTATGTATCAGAGTGTGTATGTATGTGACAGTGTCAGACTGCATGTGCGTGTTTGGTGAGTGTAGAATGTCAGAGGCTGGACTGGAGTCAACAGCGAAAACCGTAAGAGGAGGAAAACTCAGGAAGATGTCAGAAGACTGGACAGACAGCGAGGAGGAGGAAGACCACTAGCAGTGAGTTGACCGTTTTCTCTTTGGCTTTTGGACTGGCGTGTGTGAACGTTTGAAAAGACTCCGGCATGTGCTGTCTAACGACAGAGTCTTCTTTTAAGGTGCATGTGGTTGTTTTGAGCCCTGGTTTTGACGTTTAAAGAGCGTGATGGACGCATTTCTTTTGAAACGGTTTGCGGCCTCTCGTGCTGTCCGTGCTTATTAAGGGTGCCGGACTGAATAAGCAGCCTGTGAATCCTCTTCAACCATCATGTTGATACAGAAATGAGAGTTGTTTCTGGGTTTCTGGGTTTCTACTGATAGTTAACTTGATGATGCGTCTCTGAACGTGACTGTTGTTATAATGCACATCCTAACAGACACATTAGGACTTGGGTGTTCTTGATTTTGTTTGTGTTGCAGCACTGATTTGCTGACCAGACTAACTGTGATTGTAAATATTAGTGCTAGGACTACGTGCATGTAGTCATTCAAAAAAGTCCTATTTTGCGTGCGTTTTGAGCTTGTTCACTCGAAACGAGCAAGGGTTTTTCAGAATAACATTGTTTCAAAGGCAAGTTCAGGACATTACTAAGTCTTTCAGATCAGTTTCCCTCCCTTTTCATTGAAACTGATAATGCTGTGACTGTTTCTTTCCCCGATCTGTCTGTAATTATCCTTTGGCAACATCAACATCACTATCAAACAGCTTTACTTTAGTAACTTTTGTAAGTATTTACATACCTTGTGTCATTAATGATAGCTTTACCCCTCACTCCCCCCCGCCCCTGAATTTCGCAGTGGACTTTACCCACACAGTCCTTCCCTGCAAGGCCACGCTAATCTAAGCGCCTGTTTCCTGCAAGAATCAGTAAACAGCCCCCCGATCTGACTGGCTACCAGCAAACAGCACACATTGATAAAGAGAAAAGCAGGAGGGAACCAGAGAGAAAAGAGAGAGATTTATATTTAGCGTACTGCCTTTAGCCCAAACGCTGAGTGAATCAAAGCTAATGAGTTTAATCTCACCCTCTGCTCCTCTCCCTTTCATCCTCCACCTCCTCCTCATTTTCCCCCTTCGACTCTGTTCCCACTGGGGCTGTGCAGCCGTCGGGCGCTTGTCCAACTAAGTGACATTTCAAACACACTGGAAGATACACAGCCACATTTACTCAGTCTGAGAAATTGTCACCATAACTCAGTGTTATGTGAGAATGAATGAACATTCTACACGCTCTCTCTCTCCCCCGCTATGTCTCTCTCCCCCGCTATGTCTCTCTCAGTCTCCCTTCTTCTCTTTTATTTCTTTCTCTCCTCGTGTCAGGATGGTTTTGAGGGATGGCAAGTGTTTGTTGTCCATCTCTCCTCACCTCTCCTCCTCTTCACAAACCTCACGTAGAGCAGCTCATCAGTACAATGGCATTGGTACTGTCTGTGTGTTCCTGATGTTCCACACAAAAGATGATTAGATGAAGTTACAGAACCAGTCAACCATCAGATGGGACACAGTGTGAGGTCTCTTGTAGTCTGACCACAGCACATCGCCCGGAGGACGGCGTGCCAAACCACCTGAAACCTTCATCCACACAGACAGAAAGAGGAACCAGATTCAATCACTTACATGGGTTGATGTCATGGTTGAAACGGGTAAACTTTTACTTTGCCGTTGAATGCGGATAACCTCAGATGGTATTCGGCGTACAGTTCACAGGCTAGTTAGCGCGCTGTATTTACTGGAGAGCAGGAGTTCAGGCCTGCCTTGGGGTGGAGTCATCATGGCTCATCCAGCATGATGGGTCAATGCTGGTGGTGGTGCGGCTGGCTCGCTCCACGCTGAGTGAAGAAGCAGCTGAGGAACAGCTCCTGGATGGGAGGCTAGCCCAGCTCTCTACACAGCTCTCTACACAGCTCTCTACATGGGCCTCTACACGGGCCTCTACACAGGCCTCTACACAGGCCTCTCTAAGGCCTCTACACAGGCCTCTACACAGCCCTCTACACAGCTCTCTACACAGCTCTCTACACGGGCCTCTACACAGCTCTCTACACAGCTCTCTACACGGGCCTCTACACAGGCTTCTACACAGGCCTCTGTAAGGCCTCTACACAGCCCTCTACACAGGCCTCTACACAGGCCTCTACACAGCCCTCTACACAGCCCTCTACACAGCCCTCTACACAGGTTTCTACACAGGCGTCTACACAGGTTTCTACACAGGCCTCTACACAGCCCTCTACACAGCCCTCTACACAGGCCTCTACACAGCCCTCTACACAGGCCTCTCTAAGGCTTCTCTAAGGCCTCAGCCTGGGCCTCAGCCCAGGCCTCTCTAAGGCCTCAGCCCGGGCCTCAGCACAGGCCTCTCTAAGGCCTCAGCACAGGCCTCTATAAGGCCTCTACACAGGCCTCTACACAGGCCTCTACACAGGCCTCTACACAGCCCTCTACACAGGCCTCTCTAAGGCCTCAGCCCGGGCCTCAGCACAGGCCTCTCTAAGGCCTCAGCACAGGCCTCTCTGAGGCCTCAGCACAGGCCTCTATCAGGTCTCTATTAGACCGCTACATGTCAGCATGCTGCATGTCAGACACCATTAGTGACAGATAAGAGCCAGAGCCAGGTCGTCTTCCCCTGACTGATCTGGCCAGGCCTCAACCCAGTTCACTGTGTGTGTGGGTGTGTGTGTGTGGGTGGGTGTGTGTCTGTGAAAGAGTGTGTGGGTATGTATGTGTGTGTGAGTGTTGTGATATGTGGTGTGGTGTGTGTGTGTGTGTGTGTTGTGTGTGTGTTGTGTTGCGTGAAAGAGTGTGTGGAATGTGTGTGTGTAAGGGGGGGGGGTTAGGGTTAGCTGGGTTTCTTCAAAGCGCCTAATTCTGGCCCAGCGTCGAAATATGAACTGCAGCCACAACAGACAGTGCCCCAAACATGAGTGGCGCGAGTAAACATACGCGCACACACACACATACACATGCACGCATACACACACACACACATGCACACACACGCACACAAACACACATTCATACCAGTAGTTGCGGCTAGATCCAATGACAGTGACTCACAGAGTTTCAGACTGACTGTCCTTAAAAACAAGCAAACTCCGATTTCTTCACTTTATAGATCATTTGTCTACAACGTGCGCCGCAAGGACGTTTTATTCCCCCTGCATTCCTTCACAGTGCTCCTTTCCCACAAAACCCTCAGACTCAGGTGGGTGATTATTAAGCTCAGATCCCTCCAGCTGCTTCATGGTGGGAGCCACCTGGTCAGGCAAAACCTGGGAGCCCAGACCCCTAGGGACCCCCCATCGAAGAGACATCCCACTGTCCCCCCCCCGGCCCCCACCCCCTCCCCTCCACCCCCCCTCCATGCCTCATCCTCCCTCTGAACTCCAGGCCAGGACCATCTGTTTGGACGCGAGTCACCATCTCTCTCTTCTTCTCACACTCTCCTGGCTGTCCCCGGTCTCCTCTGCTGTTTCCCCCCGGACCAGCGAGGCCTTCACAGAGCTCAGCTGCTGCCGCTCCGTTCAGACAGCGTTAACCTCGGAGACGCGAGAGACCAGCGTCAAAAATAACCGCTGACATCACAGCTAGGAGACCTGCCGAGTGCTCTTATAAAGGAATGTGGTGGAAAGTTTGAGATCTGCTCCTTCCGTGGATCTGTGGCGTTTGTGAGTGCGTGTGCGCGTGTGTGTGTGGACTCAATGACAGTTAAGGGAGTGTGTGTCTTCTGTCCAGATGAGAGAGTGGAGCGAGGCAGAGATGTCCATGTCTTCTGGGGGTTACCTCACTGGCTCAGAGGGATACAGCACCATGGAGCCTCTGCAGTACTACGGTAAGCTGCCTCTGACTTCACGCCGGTTACTCTGAGGTGAGGTGACTGAACAGAACGGTGGCTATCTTTCTTCATTTACACCACGACACGTTATTATTATGTTGCTTCGTCTTGAGAAGGATTCGTACGTTAAACTTTTTTGATGCTTTCCTTATCTCCAGTCTCCTTCGACAGTTCAGATAAGGTTTTCATTTACGTGTAGATCTACATTAGGAAGCGTGTAGCTCAGAGGTTACAGCGTTTGACTGGAGAGAGCATTTCGAATGTATTTCGCTTTCGTGTACTGCTAAACAAATGTTTTATCATTGCAGTCGTTTTTGCAGATGTTACCAGGGTTAAATCTTTTACAAGTTGATTTCACAGTTTGTTCTCTGGTCACAATGCTCAATTGAAAACGAGTTTACAATGTCCAAAACACAGGATGCTAACCAAACTTCTTTTGAGTGGGGAAAAAGTGACTATTTATAAAGAAGAGCTGGGACCTGGCCCAACGTCTCAGAGCCGTTCTGTTGTCTCCACTCCAAGCAGGGATGAACATCGTGACATGATGGGGGGTAACGTTCACTAGCGTGTGTGGGATGGAGGGGAGTGTTTACACAGCGCTAAAATGGTTTACAAACAGACTTCGCCACAGCTTTGTCAACCAGCGAAGTCAACCCAGCCCCCCCCCTCTAGTCTCACCCTGACAGGAAACATCTGGATGAGGAGGGAGAAGACGTGATGGGGGAGGATGGGGGGCGTGTGTGGGTAGGGGCTTGGGGGGGGCGTGGGGGGGACGGGGCTTGGGGGAGGTGTCTGTGTGTGGCGGGCCTGAGGTTGTCTGTGTGTGTGTGGCGGGGGGGGGACACGGTGGCTTGGTGGGTGTGGGGTTGGTGCAGGCTGTATTAGAAATACTTGAGGTGGCACCCGTACTTTGACCGGTAGTCCGGACTTCTGGTGTGAAAGAAGGGAGGAGCGTGATAGGATGGATAAATGGAGAGATCATGGAGGCCAGATGATGGAGTGAGAGGGATGGAAAATAGAAAATAAGAAAAAGTGGAAACGACGGTGAAGTTGAACGATGGCGAACACTCACGACTCGTTTATTTGAGGTCAAGGAGAGGTTCCTCAGGGTCGTGGTGATGGCTGGCGTTGGACCGCCATCGCTGGTCCTGCGAATAAAGAAGACACCATTTGAGCTTGACGTCATCGAGAAGAACAAACAGAAGAAATGTAGAGGGGGAGCGTCGCGTTCCTGTAGCCTCGCGTGTCGATAGAATATCCAAGAAAATATCTGCGCTTTCGTTTCAGACGCTGTATTTCCGGTGAAGGTGACTAAAGCAGATGTACTGTAAGAAGCTGCCCATAGAGACATGTGTTCCCTCTGTGGAGACTTGCCTTCACAGCTCTTCCAGTCACCCCAACAAGCTCAAACAGACAACGTGCTGAACTGCCATAAAACACATTAAAATACAATAAAAAATAATAACAGGGAATCGTAAAAATCATAAACAGCACTGTAACCTCTCAGCTGCATCCTGTTTCCACAGTTTAAACCGGTTCAGAAAGTCTTGCTCCAAGGTTTATTTATTACATCCCACAGGAGCCGTAAAAGACGTTAGGTCACACATGAATTACGTTAGATTGCGATCAAGGATCAAATTCTTCAGATGCACTTTGACTGGAAACCCAGTGTGACTGAAATCATGACCTTGGGTGACATGTTGCAATCGTTTTCTTGTTGTGTGAGTGGAACCCCTTGGGCAAGAGTATTCCATTCGGTCCGAGGCTGAATCTGCTCAGAAATGTGATTCTTACCTTTATTCTTGAAGGCACGTTGCGATGGTGTGTGTGTGTCTTCCAAACCTATGCAGATGTTCTGGGGGACCCTCTGGGCTATCCTTACCAGGATCTGGACCTCCAGGGCTTCCCCTTCAGCCAGCAGCAGTACAGCCCCGCCAACGCCCCTTCCTTCTCCCTCTACGGACCCCCATCCTCCTCCTCCCCCCATCCCTGCCATTCCCCCTACCCCTACACCTCTCACTGCCTGGAGCCTCCCTGTGAACCCAGCCTGGACCCCCATGGATGCGGGGGCCAAGGGAAGGGAGGCAGCGCAGGGGTAGTGCCCCTGGTTCGGAGGACCAGGCTGGGCCACGGAGGCAGGGTGAGAGGTCAGGATGAGCTGTGTGTGGTGTGTGGGGACAAAGCCTCGGGCTATCACTACAACGCTCTCACCTGCGAAGGCTGCAAAGGTAAAGAACTGACGGTTGTCTGACCAACTGTCCTCCCGCCCCTCTCCTCCCCACCTCCCTCCAGGGAACTGTGCTGCCCTCTTGTGTTCTGACCTCTGACCTCTGTCCCATCCACCCTCCTGTGTTTCAGGCTTCTTCCGGAGGAGCGTGACCAAGAAGGCAGTGTACCGCTGCAAGAGCGGCGGAGGCTGTGAGATGGACATGTACATGAGGAGGAAGTGTCAGGACTGTCGCCTGAGAAAATGTCGCGCTGTGGGCATGCTGGCTGAATGTGAGAGAGGACGCCATCTTGAATTTTACTTCTCGGTCGAAAAAGGAGAATAACTTTGGAAAAAACGCGCCACTGGAAAAAACTGAATCCGTAACCGGAAAAAAAAACTAAATCAATCCATTTTAGGACACTGCCCATGACGGTCTCAGCTAGTGGTTGTCAAAGTACTGCTGAGGGGTCGGTAACGCATCTTCTCCCTCCTCCGCTTCAGGTCTGCTAACGGAGGTGCAGTGTCAGTCTAAGAGGCTGAGGAAAGGAGCTAAGCACCGGGGAGGGCAGGAGGAGGATGAGTGCGTGGAGAGTAGGAGCGTCACCTCCACCAGCAGGCTGCATGGACAGGTATGCTCCAAATAGGGAAAAAAGGTTCACAAGAATGTCATTTAAATGGTTAAAATGGATATCTGAACACTTTTGTTTCATATTCATTTTTTTCTGCGCAACCGCCAGGGAGCTTATAATGCACCGATTTATTCACGTACTTCACGTACTTCGACAACTTCTGTAGAAATGTATGTTTATACTCCAGTACTTTTTTGACTTGGGCTCCTCTCTTCGCGTCCCCTCCTCGTCTTGATTAGTTTTGGCTCTGTCTGTGATTTCCACGGATTGACGTTGAGGGTCTGTTCCTCTTGGCAGGCGTTGTCCACCAGTCTATCAAGAGAACAGCAGCACGTACTGGATAACATGGTGGAGGCCCATCGACAGTACAGGGCCCAGGACTACACACACTGCAGGGTGGGTAACTCACTCCACGACCTTCCAGTTACCGCTAACGACAGCTAGCGTGTCGGTTGGGAGTTAGCGATCGAGTTGCTGATTCCCCTTCCGTTGTCGTGTCTGTTCTGTAGGTGTTCGAATGGTCCTGTGCAGACGGTAGCGGAGACAGACTAGCAGAGCCGGTTTCTCTTCCCTCTCAGAGACTGCTGCATTTTGCCAAAAGTGTACCTGGTCAGTCCTTCTTGCTCGCACTTCACGAGTTTTGCTCTTAATGTCAGAAAAGGACAGATTGTAGGGAGCCGACTAGAGATTGTTGAGCTGACCTCTATTGCTGGGTGACTGAATCTGATGTTCTCGTAGGGTTCGATCTTCTGGACTGTTCGGACCAGAACACTCTGCTCTCCAGTTGCTCTGTTGAGGTCATGTTTCTAATGTCGGCTCAGCAGTTCTCCCAGAACCCAGCGGGACCCAGCCCAGGTAGGGCTATTGGTGTTTGAAGAACGCGTTGTCCAGATTTAAGTTTGGTCAATGATACAATGTGGAGATAGGGGGGGGTCACATGGGGAAACCGGCCGTTTGTTCGCAAATGTGATTTGTTTATTCCTCTCAGCAGCGCTACAACCTTTCAACATCTCAACTCATCACTGGCTGAAGACTTTAGAGTCAAAGGAGAACATACACAGCAGTACCTCAATGAACTGTGGTAAGGCAAAGGACCAGAACATCCTTGAAAAAGGGACTTAGTACTCATCTTTAGAGCTACACACAGTGGTTGATGTGATTGTGTTTGTAGGAGTCAGTGAGGACCTGCTAGGACCAGTTCTCAACTTCTTCCACAGTATGACAGCTCTGGGAGTGACGGAGACTGAATACTCTTTACTCACCGCCACAGCGCTGCTCTGCTCAGGTGAGACCAGCTCTGCTCACCCATCACACCATCACACGGCCGCCCACAATCCCTCAGGCGTCTCACATTCTTCGGGTCTCTCCACCCCCTCCTTCCCCTGCCAGACCGCGCCTCGCTGCGGGCCGTGGCCTGTGTGGAGGGTCTGCAGGAGCTGATCTTGGAGCTGCTGTCCAGGGTGTGTGGTGGGGCCCACGGTGGAGCTCCATGCAGGGGCCCAGGCCCCGCAGGTCAGCAGAGGTTCGCTCGGCTCCTGGGGAGATTGACCGAGCTGCGGACCCTAAGACACAACCACCTCACCCTGCTCCGACAACAGCCCTGACGTTGCCAGGCAACCGGCACTTCTCCGCTTTGATTCGAGGGGAATCTTGTATGTGCTATCTAGTGTTTATCAAAACATTTGGAAGAAATATTATTGGCCTCTTTATTACTGACATACTTAGCATTTCTTTAGGTTATTTGTACTTTGTCACATGGTTATAGTTATCATATTGAAGAATACCAGTCAATTATAAAGTATTTTTGTCAGACGACTGCTGTAACGTTGTGTATCATTTTCTACATAAGAAGCACATGTACAACACACAACTATCTCTCTTCAAAAGAACATTTATTTCCCCCACATGAGAAAATACTGATTCAGACAAGATATTTGGCAGGTAAGTAAAATCTGCAGTTTGTACACGCATAGACATTTTCTATTCTCATTTCTTGACAGGGTTTGGGATTCCAGAATCAGTCAACAATAAATATGTCATTCTGTGCTTTGTGGCTGGGCTCTAGAGGCAGTCAGGACTCACACTGCTGACAGTACAAGGTAACCCCTGAATCAAACGTCTGGAAACCCCAACAGTCTTGGCCGTACGTCTTAAAAACCTCATTCAATAGCTTAAATAACAGATTGAATTCTCACCTTCAACCAATATATAACTGTATTTCTATATTTCTGTCTTCCATAAATAAATTACATTTCTCTGTATCAAAAAATGAGAATTTATATAAAGAACCATAAGCCTTTGCACTGTGTTATACAGATGCACATACAATGAGCTGACAATGGACAAGCTGAATACAGGCTGTTGCAAGTCAATAATATCTTTTTTTTACAAGTATATACAACTTATTAACCCACGGGTGATTGAATTCGCATTTAAAAAATAGCGACTTTAAATTAGATCAAGTGTGATATACACAGACATATATACACAAGTGTCTTTACAATTTACAAGTGGTTTTGAAAAATCTTAAAATGTAAAAAGCTATTGTAAAAAAGATGGCAGTAATGCATTCATACGTCTTCCTTATTTCATATAAATATGATAAATCTCTTTCACAACCTTTTGATTTCTTGGCAGTAGCGTCGTACAAAAATGGTTTGTAGAATTCTGTCAACTTTGATCAAGCTACCACAGCTTTAACGATCTGCTCACATCCAGACGGCATTTGCAGACACCTCTAGAATCTCTGACGGGGCAGTAATGCAATCGCAGGGAGGGGCGGGAAGAGGGGGGGTCTACACATTGGATACCTCGAAATATTTCATCTTCCCTTCCAAGGCATAAGCCCACCATTCTCTTTGGGAGAGTAGTGGTTTGGTATTGTGGTGCTAAAAGACAGCATGCCTGAAGCCTGAGCGGAGAGTCAGACTCAGACACAACTCATCACATCTCAGAGCGCTGGGATTGGTGCGTCCGGTCGATTACACCCATCTGGTGGTAGGAGATCTGTTCTGGAGGAGAGGTGGAGGAAGGGCAGAGGAAAGAGTAGGGTGGAGGTGCAGGCAACATGGCCGCCACTCTATAATAGGTAGTTGGAGGCGACAAATCCGTGCTGGTGGCTGACCCGGCTCTGGTGGATCATGGCACGGTCGTACGCCACCTGGACCGACTTGCGGATGCTGGTCTTCCTGCCCTCCATCACACGGAGCTTGTCTGCCGTCTCGTCCACGCCCAGGGGCGTCACTTTGTCCCTCGGTAACCACTGCCTGTGGGGAGAGGGAGATGGGGGGGGGACACGGGAGGGTCAGGTGGCATCAACACCCTCTGTATCGAGCAGCACATCAACACACATACGCAGCACTTCCACACACAGAACACATCCACACACACACACAACACGTCCACGCACACACACAACACGTCCACACACACACACACACAACACGTCCACACACACACAACCCTTCTACACCCAGCACTACAGATTTCACACAAGGCTACGGACATAGCCAGACCGCCAGCAGGACATGCCAGAGTGACTGAAACAACGTTCACTTAAAATGGACTCACCACGTCCTCCTTGTACTAACAAAGAAGGGATGTGCATGGACCTGAGAAACACCTCTCACCGTGTTAACACAGAGAGACTCACCATGTCCTCTTGTTGTCGAAGAAGAGCACCAGGAAGAGGGGCTCCCCTGCCTCCTCCTGCCTCTGCTCCCCCAGCTGCAGTACGTCCTTGGGGGGCACTGGGATGGGGACCCCATTATGGAACATTCCATCCTGGGGCATCTCCGGGTCTATGATCTGGACCCAAAGAGAGGGGATACACAGACACACACACGGTCAGCTCTGCTCTACTGTGATAGGGAGCATTTATCCTCTTGTTTTCTGGGAGCTTTTTAACAAAGATACTGCAAAATGGAGGTTAAAGGATTGATCCAAAAGCCTAACTGTCCCACTGGGGGATCCACCCAACACTCTACGTTGAACACACTGACCTGTCTCTTACACTCACGCCATACAGGACAGAAACAAGGAATACTATGACAGTCACAAAACTCTGCTACCACCAAACTGGGCCTGAACCCTTATCACAGACACAGAACTCTTGTTTCCACCAAACTGGGCCTGAACCCTTATCACAGTCACAGAACTCTGCTTCCACCAAACTGGACCTGAACCCTTATCACAGTCACAGAACTCTGCTTCCACCAAACTGGGCCTGAACCCTTATCACAGTCACAGAACTCTGCTACCACCAAACTAGGCCTGAACCCTTATCACAGTCACAGAACTCTTGCTTCCACCAAACTGGGCTTGAAACAGTCCAGCTGGTGTATTGTGCTGAAAGCAGTGCAACAGGCTAAGCAGCCCTCCTGCAGGCGAGTCCCCCGGTGTTGAGGCTGTGCCGTGGACTCACCAGAGCAGGGTAGGAGGGGTAGCCTCGACACTTGGCCCAGACCAGATCCAGAGGCTCCAGCTCTGTGTCCTCCTCATATGGCAGGATGCTGTTCACTGCACACACAGGAAGTCAGCTTCAGCACATTTCATGGTTGATTTTTTTCCTTCCTTTTTTTTTTTTTTTTACTGGGGGAAAGATCAGTTTTCTGGTGTGTTCCCCCTCCCCCATATGAAGACGAGTCTTGACATGTTACACACATACTAGATATAACACATACTAGATATAACACATACTAGATATAGCACGTACTAGACATAACACGTACTAGACATAACACATACTAGACATAACACATACTAGATAACACGTACAAGATATAACACGTACAAGATATAACTTGTACAAGATATAGATATAACACGTACTAGATATAACTTCAACTAGATATAACTCGTACTAGATATAACTTGTACTATACATAACTCATAATAAATATAACCCGTACTAGATATAACCCGTACTAGATATAACCTGTACTAGATATAACCTGTACTAGATATAACCCGTACTAGATATAACCCGTACTAGATATAACCTGTACTATACATAACTCATAATAAATATAACCTGTACTAGATATAACCCGTACTAGATATAACCTGTACTAGATATAACCCGTACTAGATATAACCCGTACTAGATATAACCCGTACTAGATATAACCCGTACTAGATATAACCCGTACTAGATATAACCTGTACTAGATATAACCCATTAGAGAATGGATGAGTGAGTGAATGGTTGTCTGTGTCTCTGTGTTAGCCCTGTGACTTGCTGGCCCCAGTCCAAGGTGTAGCCTGCCTATGGCCCGAAAGCTACTGGGTTAGGCTCCAGCTGCTTGGTTCCTGTCCTCCTGTCGTGCTCAGACACATACCTGCTCCGGTGTAGTCCAAGTCTCCGTTCACCGTGTCCAGGACGGGCACTCGGGATAGCGCTGGTTTGCCAAGACTCTTTTTGGGTGATGAGCTAAAACTGAAGAAGAGGACGATCAGCACTTTATACGTAACCATCGCAATATTTAAACTCTACATTTAGAAGGATTTAGGGTGATACGCTATTTTAAAAAGAGCATCTTGATATATATCGGGACACTACGTGCGCGTACAGTGTGTTGTCAAGAGCAAAGAGTGTGAAAGCGTGTAAAAGAGTGCGTTACATTTGTTTGTGGAGGATGGGACAGGGGCTACTGTCTGGGTCCGAGTCGCCACCTTTGTGCTTTCTGAACCCGTTTGTGAGTCCTGAGAGAGAGAGAGAGAGAGAGAGAGACAGATGGACAGAGAGAGAGACAGAGAAAGAGACAGAGAGAGAGACAGAGAGAGACAGATGGACAGAGAGAGAGACAGAGAGAGAGACAGAGAGAGACAGATGTACAGAGAAAGAGACAGAGAGAGAGACAGAGAGAGAGACAGAGAGAGACAGATGGACAGAGAAAGAGACAGAGAGAGAGACAGAGAGAGAGAGAGAGACAGACAGAGAGAGAGAGACAGACAGAGAGAGAGAGACAGACAGAGAGAGAGACAGATGGACAGAGAGAGAGACAGAGAGAGAGAGAGAGAGACAGATGGACAGAGAGAGAGACAGATGGACAGAGAGAGAGACAGAGAGAGAGACAGATGGACAGAGAGAGAGACAGATGGACAGAGAGAGAGACAGATGGACAGAGAGAGAGACAGATGGACAGAGAGAGAGACAGAGAAAGAGACAGAGAGAGAGAGACAGATGGACAGAGAGAGAGACAGAGAGAGAGACAGAGAGAGAGACAGAGAGAGAGACAGAGAGAGAAAGAGACAGAGAGAGAAAGAGACAGAGAGAGAGAGACAGAGAGAGAGACAGATGGACAGAGAAAGAGACAGAGAGAGAGACAGATGGACAGAGAAAGAGACAGAGAGAGAGACAGATGGACAGAGAAAGAGACAGAGACAGAGAGAGAAAGAGACAGAGAGAGAAAGAGACAGAGAGAGAAAGAGACAGAGAGAGAAAGAGACAGAGAGAGAAAGAGACAGAGACAGACAGAGAGACAGACAGACAGAGAGACAGACAGACAGAGAGAGAGACAGAGAAAGAGACAGAGAGAGAGATAACCACTCAGATGTCTGGAAAGACATGTTCGTTTAAACTCAGACATCCTGTTCAACTGTCTTTAAGGATGGAAAAGGGTTCCCAAGGAAACAGATTTACTTTGTGACCCCAAACAGTTTAGAAAAATGACAGTCAAAGGAAGTGAAGTCAAAGGATCCGTGCCTAACTCACCACTCTCCAGTGCATGATTGGGCGTCTTCTCCAGCTCGCTGTCAGAGTCCAGGCCCGGACTCAGGCGATCGGGCGAGGCCAGCGAGGGCGGGGTGGGGCTCTTCTGGGGGGTCTTTGAGGGCGTGGACAGAGGGGTGCTGACAGCAGAGCTGGGTGTAGGGGGAGTACTGCTGGCGTTCCCGTTCACCAAACCTCCATCTTTCTCCCTGAACAGCTTGGCTCCGTTCTTGGCCTTCTTGAAGAGTACGGAGGTCCTGCGGCCAACTCCTCCCGTGGGGGGGCGCGGGGGGGTGGGCCGCGGGGGCGTGTGCTCCCCCAGCCCGTTGGCCAATCCGACGTGCGGGCCCGGTGACGGACAGTCCTCCGCTTTGTTAGTGCAGTTTTTGTTCCCAGTATTGGCAGACGGCGGGCCGCCATCAGAGCTCTCGCTGTCCAGCTTCAGGCGCTTGTACGGACGGCTCGGGGTCCTCGGCTCTCCCGTGATTGGTCGCAGGGTGGGCGGCTCCAGGGGCGGCTCCCCGTGCCGGGGGGGCGGGGCCAAGGCGGTGGGCTCGAGCGTCGGGGGAGGGGTGGACTTGAGGTCCTCTGAAATGGGAACGGCACAAATCAAACGGTTCTGCTTCTTCAATGCTGAGTGTTAGCATGAATATTCATTTAGTATGCAGTGTGTAATGTCAAATGTTCTAAGAGTATTTGCACTGGAAAATGATGTGAAATTTTCAATGTTTTTCTGCTTTGGGGGCATATCTATTTTAATCAAGACAAAAAATTATAATTAAAAAAAAAACCCATACCAAAACGTCACAGTTGTCTAATATAGTTTCAGGCAGTGACTAAAAGCCTGAAAATTAAGTAGAATGATGAGTTTGCACTCAAAACTCTCACAGTAGATGAACACAAAGACTCCAGGGAACCAGGAATTCATACCATCAGTGACGCTACGAATAATAACTCTTTACTTTATCCCAGAGATCTTTCGGCAGGTCTCAACAGATGCAACCGTGATGTCACCTTTCTGCCTGTGGTGAGAATCCCTGATTAAACCTTGAAACCCCTTTAGAACAACTACACCGGTGTCAGTGGTGGGATGGTCATGACATGTGTGGCCGATGGAGAGTCTATGAAGGGATGCAGAGAGGCGAGAAGGAAGGGCTGGAGCACTTGGAGAAGGGTTGTGAGGCAACCATGGCTAACAAGACTCTATGGGACCCAACTTACTAGACTGGAGACAGTGGTGTGGTTTGGGTTGGTGCGTGGGGGGGGACCCTGGCTCAATTACCTGAGGACAATGTTCGGTTAGCTCATGTATGCAACCGTATCCCGCCCATCAGTTTACAACTTGTTGTTTTTGTTCTTTAGCCGTAATGCAACACAACAGGATTCAGCTCGACTTGATCCTCCCACCTTTATCGGAAGATGACTTCTCGGCGTCTGCCTTGTCGTCCTCGTCGTCTTCGTCGTCCTCGTCCTTGACGTCCCCGTTGAGCAGCGAGTGGCGGTGATGCTGGCCCTGCCGGTAGCGCACGTTGTTGATCTCGCGGCGGAGCAGGCGGATGCGGCGTGTGCGGGCTCCGCTGCCCCTCATGGACGTGACCACGTCCAGCTTGTCCAGCAGTCCTCTCAGCTGCTCCTCCACAGACATGTGCAGGCGGTTGGCAGGGTCAAGGAGGCTGTCCACTGCGGAGGGAGAACACAGCATCAGATACTGACTCACTACTGGCTCGCACTTTTACATCCCGACAGCTCCGAAAATAGCCTTCACTGAGCAGAGTGTTTCGCAAACTCCAGCCTCAAAAGAGAATTGGCAACAAAGTGATGAATCGTCAGGATAAAAGGCACACGCATTGCTAAATCTTCTGACAGGAGTCTATTCTTAGCCGAGTCTCGTGTCAATCACAGATGGTGTACTGCAAACTCCTCATATTCTCTCTCCTGCCTCGTACTATTCCACTAACTCACCATCCTCATGCTGTCCCACTAACTTACTATCCTCTCTCTCCTGCCTCGTCTCTGCCTAATGCTGTTCCACTAACTCACCATCCTCATGCTGTTCCACTAACTCACCATCCTCATGCTGTTCCACTAACTCACCATCCTCATGCTGTCCCACTAACTCACCATCCTCTCCCTCCTACCTCGTCTCTGCCTCACAGTCTAACTCCTCATACTCTCTCTCCTGCCTCGTCTCTGCGTCACACAGTCCCACTAACTCACCGTCCTCCCAGGTGCAGCTGTAGAAGTCATGTTTCTGGGGAGACTCTGGCAGGTGCATGCCCGTGTCCAGGTCCAGACCAGTGTTCTGGGCCTGGCGCTGGGCGTGGCGCAGTATGGCCCCTCCCAGGTCTCGGAGCCGCTGGCCGGCGCGGTGAAACACGGTGTCCTTGCCGTTGTACAGCAGGCAGTTGGACACCATGAGGTTGAAGTCAGCCTCCAGGTCAGCCAGTGAGCTGTAGCCGTGGGCCTCCAGCTTGGAGCGCATGGTGGAGAAGTCCATGGGCTGGCTGACAAACTCCAGGTAGTCTGGCACCTGGGGACACACAGGAGAGAGAGCTCCTTGAAGCTTGTTCACGCTGCCTCAACATCGTCTAATAACATCCAACAAACTATGGCTGGTAGAAAGTTTGGGAAGATAACTGCCATTTTCACACGATCCCACACACCAACATGGATATTATATCAAACCAACACAACTACTGACTGCTGGTGTAAACTGGGCTTTAGTGGTCAGGCTGGCAGGGAACTTAGCTAGGGTCAGAGGAAACGCTGGCCCTTTATGCAAAAGGATATTTTATTATATCTAATGCTTGCTAACAGTCGCCTCGCTAACAGTCACCTTGCTAACCGCCCCCTCGCTAACCACCCCCTCACCTCTTTGACGTCCACGGGTTCTGAGAAGATCTGAGCGTTGTCTTTCTCCTGCAGCTGGTCCAGCGTGGAGCGCAGGAGAACCAGCACAGGGGTCAGCTGCAGCTCCAGGGCCGCCTGCTGGAGTTTGAGCTAGGGAGCAAAGGAACCAGAATGAGACCAAGACCAAGAAGCTTGCAGAACCCTGCAACGCTGCTTGAGAAGAACATCGCCTCTTTTTGGAATGGCAAACCGATCGTATAACAAACCAGGAGGTGGGATCATAATTGACCTTTCATGAACCCCGTCCCCTCCTTCCCCCCCTCTTCTTCCTTGTTCCTACCTGCTCTCTCTTCAGCTTCTCCCTCTTGCGGATGAGCTCCACCAGCAGCCGGGCTCGCTCTAGGTCGTGTCGCAGCTTCTGCCAATACCTCAGCTCTTCTCTCACAGCAGACACCTTCTCATCCACCTCAGGCTAGACAACACAACACACAGGCAACACACAAGATCAAACTGCATACCTAGGGCACAAGGGGGGGAGGGGGAGGGGAGGGGCTTGCCTGTTTTCAAATCACATCTGCTTTACTTGTGTAGCAGTGTTTTGAATGAGTAGCTTCTTTTGAAATAATTGTGACAACTGGTTTTACAGATGACCACAACACTCCAGTTCCAGCCTCTAACTGGAGGGGGAGAGGGGGGGTTAGGGGAGGGGGGGACTGTTTGATGCTACTGTGGAGTTGCAACATCATGGGTGTCATTCAGCACACAGTCTTCTCAGTGATTAAGAAGCTCAGCTCTGCACTCTTTTGACTAACTGACCCACGTGACTCTGGGGAGAGCATGACCTCTGACCTGTTCGGTGCTCCTCGGAGGTTGGACGTGCGCGTGCACTCGTCTGATGAGAGGCACGCCGCTCCTCGACTGCCGTTTCAGCAGCCAGTAGTTGTGCAACCGCTGCATGAACTGGCTCTTCCTCTGGAACAGAATGCCTTTGCAGATGATGTTCAGCCTTTATGGGGAGAAAAAGAGCGAGACGATCTTTTATCCTGCAGCCATCCAGCACGCTCAAATGCATCAATTGTCATAAACATCGAATGGATTCTATCATTTGCAGACCGCGCTCATTGACAATTTGTACTCAAGAATCGGATATGATAACTTGTGAGATTGTAGCTTGTTTGCAAAAGCCGTTGCAGTGAAACAACATAGCCCCGGGCTCTGTCTCTCTCTCAGACAGACCTGTGCGTGGGGATCTGGGGGACGGTGACCATGGGAGTCGCTGCCCTGCGAGCCGCTGCCTCAGCAGCCTTCTTCCCTTTCCTCTTCCCCTCCAGAGCCTCCTTCTTCCTGCTCCTCTTCTGCACCGCAGGGGCCACGGGGGTGTAGGCGCTGCGCCCGCGACTGGCCCTGCCCCTGCCGCCCACCACCCTTCCTTCGCTGTCCTCCTCGTCCGACGCCGGCTCCTGCCCCGGGGGCGAGTGCGCCTCGCAGAACGCCGTCTTTTTCACCGAGAAGGTGGTGCCGTTGACGTTGGTCTCGCGCACGGGGTCGATCTTCATGAAGAGGCCGGCGCGCTGGGCGCAGGTGACGTGGAACGCCGTGTAACAGTTGGCCTTGTGGCACTGGATGGAGGCGCCCCGACCCTTCTGCTTGCACAGGTAGCAGGTGAGCTTCCAGCGGGCTGAGGGGATGTTGTCCACCCCCTCCACGGGCTCCAGGAACACCGTGTTGGCAAAGCACACCTCGGGGATCCAGATGGCGCACACCACGTGCGCCCAGCGGCTGTCGCTGGTCTGCTTGAACGCGCCTCCGCGGTTGGGGCAGAGCACGCAATCCACGGGCCTCTGCGGTGACTGCAGGCAGCAGCGGCACAGCCACTGGCCCTCGGGCACGTAGGGCACGCCGTAGCACTCCTGGTGCACGGCCAGGTTGCAGGCGTCACAGAACAGGATGACGTTGCTGTTGAGGCACTCGTCATCCAGGCACACGCAGCAGAAGGCGTCCTCGTCGATGGCGCTCTGCGATGGCGCCCGGCTGCGCGCCTCCCGGTACGACTCCTCCTCCAGCCGGTCCACCAGCAGCTCGAAGGTGTCCGGGGAGATGGCCGAGCTGCCCTCAGAAGCCCTCTTGGAGTTGACCATCTCCAGCCAGGCCGCGTCCTCCTCGTCCATGTCGTACTCCGCCTCCGCCTCCTGCTCCTCCGAGGAGCGCTCTATGTAGCGGTAGTAGGCCGTGGGCAACGGGGCCACCTCGGCCGGGGTAAAGGTCTCCAGCACGCGGAAGGAAGGCTCGGGGAGAGCCGTGAGGTGCCCGTGATTGTGCGAGGAGTTCGTCTTGTCGTTCGAGCAGTGTTTTTGGGCAGACGTGGACGTAGGGGGCGAGGCAGAGGAATGTTTGGAGTCTTTCTTGCGTCCTCTGGTAGCAGGAGCCTTGCGGCCGGGTTGGGGGCTAGCGGGGGCGAAGGGCTGCTCGCTGTTCTCCTTGTTGCTGTTGCACTCGGCGATGTCCTGCGCCGTCATCTCGTCCTCGGTGATGACCGTCATGGGGTCCAGGATGGAGATGCGGTGCAGACGGCCGTCCAGGTCCACTTCCACCACCTTCTGGGCCTGCGAGTAGGTCAGGGTCTCGCGGGTGGGGGACGCTTTGAGGCTGTAGGGAGAGGGAGAGCGAGGGCGGGCCCCGCCTCCACCTCTCACCGCCACACCATCAGATCTCCGACCTCCTCCTCCTCCTCCACCGGCCAGCTGGCCCCTCCGCCGTGGCTTCCTCATGGGCCTCCAACCAGCCCTCCACGCTGCTGCAACTAGACAGGACGGACGAGGGACAAAACAACAGCAGAGTTTAACAACCAACAACTCACAGCCTGTGAGACGAATCCGACATGCAAATGCTGGGATCAAACGCCAAGCAAATCGAACAGCCATACAATCAGAAGTTGACCGTAAAAGGCTGAAAATGTCCCACAGCTGGGGAAAACGTTGAGCTAGCCAACAAATGCTTTCTCGTTTACATGCCTCTAACTGCATTACCAATGGATTTTAAATTGCTCTATGGTGTCTACTAGTGCTTAGTATTATAGTATTAGCATATGGACTTTGATCATCAACCTAACATTCTCTAGTTTAATGAAAAATACCTCAACAAAAAAAAGACATTTCCCTTTAAATCTGACAAAGACTTTTTTGCCAATAAAAGAAAACGTACCAAGGCCAAACTCGTGTGTATTGTTATTTTCATACTTAAAGAGGCGGGATCAGAGAGATGACTAATTCCTTCACACTATGAAAGAGAAAAACTCAAACTGAGTTGGCAACGCGAAAGATATAATAAATCCTTTACAAGCTTTTTTGTGCTACGGTGTCAAGTGACTGACCGCAGTGAAATACCATAGACAAACAAAATTAACATACAAAATAACGACTTTTCTAGACTTTTAACTCATAAAACAGCTAGCAACTGAACTACATGACCTGACCGCCACAACAAGAGTTGTATGTCCAATCATTTAACCCGGTAATCGGATTGAGTCCTCCACGAGCCAATCGTTTGCAAGAGTTCCATGGCCAAGTGTCCTTATTTCAGAGCGAAATGTCAGCCATTTTTACCGCTTTTAAGTCAGTGTTGAAAGCTCTAACATTAAACATGATAAACTAGTAAGCACGACAAATTAAAAACTACGGCAGTACAGCGCGAGTAAGCTGTTGAATGTAATAGTCATTTGTAGAAGAATGTCTGCAAAATCACAAAACGTAGTAACTGGCTAGCTGGCTGGCAAAGTAGATACAAAAGTGGGTTAGCAGCAAGTCTAGCTAAGCTAACCAAGCAAGCTAACTAAATTCTACCACTGGCAAACTCGAAGGCTATTAAAAATGACAAGTGCATTTAAAACACAAGAATACACAACACGTTCGTAATCTACACATTCATGGCAAGAAGACTGCAATTGTTGGTTCTCAGCAACACATTATCTTACCTTATCTAGCTAGTAACTGGCACGACCGCGGAGACGGGAATAAACAGCTTGCACGGCAATGGCTGGTGTTGTTCGCTAGCCAAGCTAGCTTGCGCTCTATCTAGCTAAGCTAGCTTGCTCTCCACTTTGGCCGCACAAGCCGGTCTATAATTGTTGTTAAAAAAGCATTTGTATCCTCAGCACTTCATTTAAGATACGAAAAATTACTTCCCATACCGACGTAGAGCATAGATACTGCAGTGTGCTGAAGTTGGTTATAAATATGAGTAAGTCCACGACCTAGTTAAGATAGTGACGAGAAATGCTAGCTAGCTAGCTTTCAGCTAACTGGCTATTTTGGAGCCTCGGATGTGCGCGCCGCTGTAAGCTAGTATCAGAGCAGGGCTGCCGTTGAACACGCCCCTTGACAAGAACAGGCCAGCCAGGGTGATAGTTTTCGCGCGCGGGTTTCATGCTACACTTGATTAAAACAGTAGGCATATAGCGAATAATTACTTTGTTTAAAAGAACTGGATGATTCATGATCAGTTAGCACAAGGAGCAAAGTGCTTAGTGTTGTTCAAACTTGCAGAAAGTCGGTCAATAGCAACTTAAACGCGCACTTCGTCTCAATGTGCACTTGGCGGCGCAGTTTAACTTCACCCTAAAATACGTATGATTCTGAAAGGGAAGTTTACTGTCGAAATCACATTGTACGCGTTGCTGCCCGCCTTATCACGAATCGTCTCTCAAACTTAAGCAACAATTTGTTCTAAGCAATTATAAAATTAAGGGTATGGTGTGTGCACAGAATCAGAGCCAAAAATCCTCAAGAGATTTATGTTGTCAAATGAAGGGGTTATGCTTCGCGTTGCATTCCACAAAACAACCCCAAAGGACTTTGTATAATTTTCCATTTATTCGGCACAAGAAGATTGTACAGATTACGTAAATCAGAAATGTATGAAAATTCCTGAGGCATACGCTTCATACCCTGTGAAAGACAGTTTGCAAAGACATGACACTCATTCACCTACAAAGTCCCACAGAACACGTGATGTGCCACATCTATAATATCTTTACAGCGTATATTCAATATGTCTTAACATAGAAAATACATTCACACAGTGACACTTAATAGTAAGACCAATAAAAGTGACATTACACACTATGTCTTTATGTTAGGACATGACAAGAAGCGACTCGAATCCTGGGACAGTGCAAGAACGGAGAACAGAAATAGCCGAAACACTGGCTGATTACTTGAAATCGTATCCATATATGTTTGTATATATAAACCATATATACATACAAACAAAATACTACCACCACGTCAGTGCTCCACCTTGTAATAAGTTCGTCACAGTTCCTTATTTGCATGTGTGATTCTGAGGAGTGTTAATACAATGTAGCGATGTCATCACTGGGATATTGTCAGCGTGTTTCTTCTCTTGGAATCCCGCCGTGGGAATGGGACAAAGCTCTTCACCTCTCTAAAGGATAAGCCTGTCAAACAAAAAACAAAACTAAATGTTATTCATATCAGACACAAATCGAAAAAAAAAAATCAAAATGATATGGATTCAAAATGTAAATATATCACACGTTAATAAAAGAAAACCTGTGGAAGAAAAATAATATAGACATACGCTTCCACTCCTCTAGGGGCAGTGTGGCGTTGTCGTGGCTGTCGTCATAAGGCTTTGGCTCAGGGCAATCTTCCGGATCCCTCAGGCCATCGAAATAAGGGTGTGCCAGACCTCCTTCAGCGGTAAGCCTGGCCTCACCATCAAGAACCAGCATCTTCTCCAACAGGTCAATAGCTGTCAGAAAAGAGAGAAAGCCAGAATCACGCAACAGTTTATCCCCCATTTTGTTTATTAAACCGTGGTGCTGCCTTCGGGTCATTATGACCCATCGTTGTGGTACAAAAGCTGAATCACAATGGCCCGAAGGCAGCACAGCACAGCACAGCACAGCACAGCACAGCACAGCACAGCACAGCACAGCACAGCACAGCACAGCACAGCACAGCACAGCACAGGACAGCACAAGAGTTTAAGACTTGAATAAGAGTCCCCCTCTGTACAGCATATTATTAATGCATGCTGGAGATGTTATGACAATCACATAAACCCATCATGGTTGATGGTAAATGCGGTGGATGTAGGTGGCGGCTCGTTTTAAATCACCGTGTGCACTGGCTCTGGGGAACAACGAAGAGAAGTCCTTCCGGGGAAAGTGAGGGAGGGATTTCACATAGCTCTTAGCCTGTGTACAGAAGGGAGATAGCAGAGGGAGATAACGCCCATTGCATGCTTTACAAGTCTAGACGTTGTCCAGACGTCGAGTCATTTCCACCCAAGGCACCATTTATTATTTATTATACCTTTGTAGGATCTATGTGTGTGAAGTTCCGTACGTACCTCTGGACTGTCGAGTTTCTGTATGAACTCAGGTCCAGGGACCCCAGTCACTTTCATGATCTGAGTTAGCTGGTCCATATCTGGTTACAGTGAAGGTCTTCATCAAACCATCCATCCACCCACCCACCCATACATACACACATCCATCTTAGGACATGTAAATTTATGCAGACATCTCATTGGGGTTCAGAAGGGTTGAATCGCTCCTGAAATCACTGCATCCGCTTCTGAAGACGCTATAGACAAGTAAGTCCCCCTTAAAACCTTCCCCTACTTTAAGTATTGACAAGGTAGCAATCAATTAATCAAAATGCCTATGAGCTTTAGCCAGGTTTAAGGAGTCTGTCAGGGAGCATTAAAGGATACAGTCTTTGCCTTTGAAAAGAGTCTTTCCATTGATCATCTCTCCCATGATGCAGCCCACAGACCAAATATCCACTGGAGTTAAGGAGAGGGGAAACAAATTGAATTAGATAGCTAGCTCTTTCATAGAAAGTTCTTTCATTTAAAAAAGAAAAAAAAAAAAGAAAAACGTGACCCGACTGCCAAGTTTCAGAATACATCTGTCTTTTGGCAGTTACTAGACTAAAGAGCATTTGTAAATGGCAAGCCTTGGGATAAAGAGTGAGGATGTGTAACAGCGATGGTTTCTCTTGCCAGTTTGGGTGTAATGCATCCAGTTTAGAATGACCTCAGGAGCTCTGTACCAACGGGTCACTACATAGCCTGTCATCTCAGCTTCAGCATGGCGGGCCAGGCCAAAGTCCAGGATCTGGATCAACAATCACAGTCAGGAAAGCTTATCATCACAGTCATCACTCCTGCGCGGATTTCTCTATTGATGGATTCTTGATACAAACCTTCAGCTCGCAGTCTTGATTAACAGCCAGGTTTCCTGGTTTAAGGTCCTGTCAATTAAAATTAAATGTGTGGTGAGGAAATTAAATGTCGTGGATAAAATGTATTAACATAGTATTAACATAGGGAATTAATGGGAAGAATTTTGAATAATAATTAATACAGCACCAATTTACATAGACATTACTAGCATAAAAACAGCTGCTTAATTAATGTATCACCCTTGACTGGGTATGCATTAAGGACTTCCAATTATGACTTAGCAAAGTTCATATTGTAACATTCAGCAAATACAATGACTGTCTTCTAAATGGCTCAATCTTTAGCCAAGGTGTGTCTCTAACAACTCCCAACATGCAACTGAGCATCAGACGGAATGACGTTCGCAACACTCATCATACCTGTTAGGGAGGGGCTGGCCTCTATTAATCCAACTACAACAATATCCTCCAGCACAAATGTCAAATATTCTTAGTTGCTTGCCCCCCCAAAAAACTTACCCTGTGAATAATGCCAGCCTTGTGAATGTACTGCCATCGCAAGGAAAGGGAGGAAAAAAGCAATGCATTATCAGGATCGTTATAGTAACGAATTTGAAGATTTTGTTGTTAATTCATCGTTCTGCACACAGCTAAAGCAAGAGCTCTTCTGCAGTTGTATGTCATCAATTATTTCGATGGAAAACGTAGTTTGTGTGAGTAGTTTACCTAAAGCACGATTGATCATTCTACGGCCTAGATTTTGTTTGCAACCTCACCCTTAGTCCACAGAGCATCTGATAGACTAGGAACTGGATTCGGTCCTCGGACAGAAGCCCTCGCACCTTGGACAAGTCTGTAAACATGTAAGGCATCACCAGATAGCTGTGGACAGACAAGACAGACATGCTGCAATCAACACACAGAACTTCCCCATTTCATTTCCCCGTAGCCAGCCTTCATGTGGATTATGTTACTTAATATGAAAGCAAATAAAACGTCATTGTTGCCACTGCCAGACACAGACCCAAGATCAGTCAAACTTACATAATTTCTGCTTAAACCATTTAGAGGAGGTATTTACAAGTGACCTCTTATCCATGTTGCAAGGCAATGTTGCAGGGCAACATGAACTTGTTATGTATCCTGCTGGACGCTTTTTGTAGGTGTTGGTAAGTGGCGTGCAATTTGCAAATGAGGCTCCAATGCCTCTATGGGGTGAGTCCCTAAATGGAGAGGTATCCATTTCCTGTGTTCTGAGGAGAATAGTTGCACTAGAGAACAATAGAAGTATTGTAATAGAGGTTGTACAAGCGGTTTAATATATGTCGTAGACTATGTTCTCCTCTTGTTTCAGTGATAGTCAGGCCCTGGCTTCAAAGGGCTTGATTTTTTTCTTTTAATGAGTGTATCTACGTGTCGCGCTAACTCATCAGGTTCATACAACTCCTTAGCCTCAAGTCTTCTATGACGTCACAAAAGCTAAACCTACTCACAAGTCATGAAAGTGTTCTAGCTCATGTGCTGGGGTAAACATGTCCAGAAGTCCTATTACCTGTAGTGAGAGATGGGGGGGAAGAGATGAAGGGGAAAGTCAGAGAGAGAGAGGGGGGGGGAGAGCGAGGGGGAAAAGAGAGGGGAGGAGAAGAGGGGGGGGAGAGAAAAGACAGGGAGGAGAACAGAGAGAGGGGGGAGAAAGGAGAGAAGGAAAGCAAAAGAAGGAGATTCTAAGTAACAGGAATGTTCTGTATATCAAAAGAACAAATCAAGCTAGACATGTTTCCCCATCCCCCCTTGTAAGCACGTGCTACTGTATACTCACATTTTCATGTTTCATGTGCTTGAGAAGTCGTAGTTCCCTGTAAGCTCTCTTAGCAAATATTTCAGACTGGAAGGGCCTGTGCAGCTTTTTAATGGCCACTTTCTCCTTAGTCTTCTCATTTATTGCTGAACTGAGAAAGGAGGGAAGTACATCAATACAGTAGCAACACAAATATGTTAAGAACTGACATTCATGTTGGAAAAAGGTATTGAGTCGTTATGTTTTAACTGTAACCGACTTCATGCGACCGCAGCTGAGTTTGATTTGACTGATATGAGCCTTAACGGTCTAATTCATGAACACATGTTTCTGAGGCAGTGCTTCATATGAAGAGAACAAAGTGGGATACATTACAAAAACATATTACATGACAAATAAGTGAACATATTACACTTAACAGTAAAACATTACAGTCATAATTGTGCCTCATCATGTACACTTGTCCCAAAACGGGGGGTTGTGCTCACGAACTGTCGCAGTTGAAAGGGAAAACAGTCTATTGTGAGTATATTTTCCTATTTACAATATATTTCATATTTTCCGTGATACAATATATTTCATACTAACAAATACTTACAACCTATCCTGTACCATTTAGAGTGTGTACCCATAGCATAGCACACAATGCAATTTTGCACAGCCAATGAACAATTTATTTAACCCCAAAAATCGCAGTGGGTATTTCTTGTTTACCATTGCTGCGTCATTGGCATTGACGATAATCTTGTTGCTTCAGAAAGCTTCTGTGTACTTCAGATATTCAAGAGCTACATGATAACTACGTGGTAATATCATGTATATGGGTTACGCCACCCCGAAGGCTACTGTATTATATGATACATTGCTCGACAATAAAATCGGTCAGCATGGGTCGACAGCAGGCAACTAGGCGGACTCACCAGACAGAACCGTATGCCCCGGTCCCAATTTGTTTCAATCGTGTATACTTCTCCGGGACTTCCCATACGGTGCTGTTGATCTCCTCGCGGACAAATCGTGTCTGCGCCTCCATGTTAAGCTTCGACACAACTGCTCAGAAGAAAGACGAGCACGTAGAGTAGTTCTTCGCACCTCCTACGCCTTTTCGCCACCAACACTTATCGAAAAGGTCACGGCACTACTAGTTAGCGATGCTAGTCTGCTGTGAATTGTTCAGTAGAAACAAGCGTGATCTTGGCCAAGAGTGGAGACAGACTCTTTTTTGTAAACAAATGCGCTACTTTTCTACAAGCTCAACAATATGTAAAAACGCCGTGCCAGTTCTCAGATTTTCATGATGAAATCTGAGAACAGACTAATGAATCATTATGTAATCGCCGCCCTACAACCCAAGTAGTCGTGCCTTTCTGTTCTGTTGTGCACGGAGGGCTAGCTATAACATGTCAATATCGATGACTCTGGTTTCCGTTGACACCCACACTGGTAGGTGGTGGTACTGTACTTGTGATGAATAAATATTCTAAATGGTTCATGAATCAGACCATCAGAACTCAAAAGCAAACGTCAGGACCACAAATAACAACAAGAATATTAATACATGTTGATTTTGATAGGAAACGTAGTTTGTACATTAATATATGTTAATTTACGCCTCTAATTGACATTGTCTCCTTACAATGGCACAATCAATGTATTTGACAGGCGACGACAAAACATTAGGCCCAATAAAAACGTTATGCAATAGTTTTGTGAATTAGCTGGTTAAAAGTATCCCACTTTTTTCGCAAATTCTGCTGTTCTTGGTAGTTCACATTGCTTTATTATGAATATTTGTGGATTTCCATTCATAGCTTTCCTATAGATCTCTCAAACACAATCCTATTTTTTGGAGGACGAATTTATGATAGCTATATACGGCATAAAACGAATATGATCTGGCAGATCTGGCACATGTGTCCATGCATATCTAATAGGTATGACTAATAGCCTTTGATTTCACTTCCTGGTTTGTCTAGGTGGACCTTTAACGAGATAAGTGATAGGAACACCCTTTCAGCAGTTACTGTAATGACTAGGAGGGGTGATTGGTGGTCTGTCGTTTCACAGACCTGTTGGCAATGGTTTGTACAGTCTCTTCAGATATACGCACTTTCACAAGCCAATAAATTAACTGCTAAATTGCCTGTTACTATAGAAATATTATCTAGTTCCCTGATATGAATAAATTCCATGTTGTCTTGCAGTCTACCACAAGATGGAGGCAAAGTATTGCATTCTATGTTTGAATCCTTCAACAGAACGGCAATCAACCAAGCATCAATTTGAATAACACTGTCACTCAAACAAATGTACACATATTTAAGCACACAATTAAATATGCTAATAGTTTTGTGTATTTAATGCACCTGTGCGTGTGTCTGTGTGGGGGGCATATAAATAGAGCTATTACATCAATTATATATTGATATTATTCATTAGTTTATTTGAATGCACTGATACCTCAAAATGGACTTGTTTGATCTGATGTTTTTATAATGATGGTGTGATCTCAGTTTGAGTACAAAATGCAATCGCTTAGCAACTCGCCACTTAAAGCCGTTTTAGATTCCTTGATTTGGACTGTTCTATGATGTAAGCCTGAAGCTGTTGTCATTTTGAATAATGGAAAAAAAACTCTAACTTTGAAAGAAAATGTTCTGGGCACCCTTAAACGAAATTCTATGTATACAGTGGAAAAACTGCTTCTGGATTGTAACACATTGCAGCTTTTTGCCTCGCCGTTCCGATCTTTTAGTTTCTGGTTCAACAGTTTTGCAAGGTTACTCTGCGTGTGGCCTATGAATAAGTCAGCAAAGTGTATAATTCTTATGCTGGTTTTGACTCGAGAGCTCCTGAAGGTAGTTTGGCATCTATTATGAACGTTTAGATGTAATTGGACAGAGAGATGAATGTTGACGTCTGACAGGATGCATCTTGGACTTAAATCGTTTATTTTGTTCATGACAAACCCAGCCTTATATGGCTATCCACTGCTCCCAGCGACATTGCATAGCTAACATCCAGTCTCATTGTAGTTACTGTGGACAGGACTTGGTTTTCAATTGGTTGATCCACATCAACTGTACATAAACATCGAATATAGCAGGTCTCTTATTAATTGTTGCATGTGTTGGGAAGAGATTTAAATCAAATGCCAAGGTTGATTCCTGTTATCTTTCGACGTCTCATTATTCACCCAATAACAATGTCGCTCACGTTTTGACGTATTCCCTAATTGGTTCCAATAAGCATTCTTACTCGAATGCAAATGTAAGCAATGTTTTTGATTTACACAACTGAATAAACCGCCAACATGTAATCACAATTCACAACATGCATCTAGCCACATACAGACATCCCAACTGAATAGTTTCAACAAATCCCCCAAAATATCTCTCCTCTGGGAATTTCTCTTCTTGCTACTTAAAAAAAGAATTAATTATTGGTATCAATCAATGATGCTATCTCTCCACGCCTTTTTGGTTAAGAATGAGGGCGGGAAGACAGTGGCATTTAGCTATGATTAATGAAGTGACCTTCCCCGCAGCATCGGTTGTGTTCTGGAAAATCTATTTCATTTCAAAGTGACCTCCAGGACCGGTGGGAACACCAGTGCTCTTCGCATTCAAATGTGCCAAAAACACGCTGCGATACCGAGTGCGTGAAACAGTCTACGCTCACCTCCCTCCTGCCGCGAAGAGGACACAAACAGTTGGGATTAGAGCGTGTCCGCTCCATTTCTCCCCCGCCATGCAGATGTTTCATTTGTTTTTCAATAGATTAACATGAAGTAGACAGATGGGTGGTACAAAAACATGCCCGTCAAACAGCGATCGACGCACCTATTACATGTGTACAGTATATGAGGTTGGTCTGGTGCCCAGATAGATGCTTGCCAGCTTTGCCAACCTGTATCATGGAAGTCTTTCTGAAAGCGCCATTGAGCATTGGTGCTGTGCCCGAGAGGCATGTACCTGACTTGGCAATCATTTATCTTATCTGCTCATTATTGATGATAGCAGAGAAGTGCAGCATGAGGGACTTTAGTTTACCCGAGTCTTTTGGCTAGGTGCCCACTTTAGTGCACAACCCAATCAATTCTAGTTGATTCTTGTTGTGTGTGGTTGTCTTTAAAACTGGGAAGAGTTTAGAGGTAGAACTAATAATATACTACTCTGATTTATTTTTCATATCTTTTAAATATTTTACGCTGACCTAAAATACGAGTGTGGGTGTGACATCGCCACACCAGCTGTTAACTCGCCAAACAGGGTTAATTTGTGTGTGTGTGTGTGCAAACGAAATCGCTTATCGTTATCTTTTCATGACAATTTTCGTGTGTCTGTGTAGCCTATAAGCTTGTGTGTCTTAACGAGCATGATATTGTCAGAGAGAATGTGTGTTCGCCTGCCTCCCCTGCATGTGCTCCTGTGCATGTATTTGAGCATGTGTCACAGTTCGTTAGTGTACGGGGAAAAATGCGTTATTTCCGCCTGTCATCCTCTCTCACCGGCTGTCAGGCGTGAGGTGACAGTGATGACTCGTGTCCGGATCCTTGACCCAGAAGGCCTGTCACCTGAAGGAAATGGCACTAACCATCATGGACAGACAGCCATCACTGGTGGGTCCACACAACATGCTGGACATTTAAACTTACACCCTGTCTCTCTTTGGCCGTTTATCCTTAGTTTTCTTGGTCTCTGTCCCCCCGTATCTCTCCGTGTTATTTACAGTGTTGTACAGCACAGTGCAGAGTTTTTTTGTTCCGTCGATAAAATTGATGGCAATTTGTATTCATACAGTCACTTAAAACCCATACGATTTCACATCTAATTAGTATCTTGCCCTTGTAATTAAGCTTGTTATGGAATGTACTTGCTTTTAGGTCTCTGTATGTTTTCCCTCTCTCTCTCTCTCTCTCTCTCTCTCTCTCTGCCTCTCTCTCTCTGCCTCTCTCTCTGCCTCTCTCTCTCCCTGCCTCTCTCTCTCCCTGCCTCTCTCTCTCTCCCTCTCTCTCTCTGTCTCTCTCTCTCTCTGCCTCTCTC
Organism: Plecoglossus altivelis; assembly: GCA_036571765.1. Lineage (NCBI taxonomy): Eukaryota > Metazoa > Chordata > Actinopteri > Osmeriformes > Plecoglossidae > Plecoglossus > Plecoglossus altivelis. The sequence goes on along the minus strand of BROE01000021.1, from coordinate 4,589,069 downwards.
TCTCTCTCTCTCTGTCTCTCTCTGTCTCTCTCTGTCTCTCTCTCAGCCTTCATGGCTCTGCTCTGTATTTATCCCTCCCTCTCTCCTTTTCTGTACAACGTCTTTTAAAAAGCTTTGCTTCTCCTGAACCACTGGACTGGACTATGTTCTCTGTCAATCTCTGTCTCTCTCTCTGTTTCTCTCTCTCTCTGTCTCTCTGTCTCTCTCTCTCTCTCTCTCTCTCACACACACACACACACACACACACACACACACACACACACACACACACACACACGCACACTCTCTCCTCTTCTTTCTCCTTTCCAGTGGCCCTTGTCTAAGAATGTGTTTGGCTCTGTCTCTGAGGCCCACTTTGGTTAGTGTCAGCTGACCTAAGCCTGACCAAGGCCAGTGGTCCACAGCTAAAGGGGCCAGCCTGCCTGGGAGGGAAGAGCCCTCTCACTTTCGCCATCGCTTCTTCCTCGCCCTTTAAACAGACATTCCATCGAATGAATTTTCATTTTTTTCGTTACCTTGCGGAAAAAATAGGAAATATTTCCTACCGGTGAATAGATGATCCAATTTTAGTGTGACGGACTAATCAGCGATGTTTGTACGTATGCGAGTGGTTATGTGTGTGCGCATTTGTATTTGACCGATTGCATTTGTCTGTGTGACATAGACTAACCGCTCAAGCAGCACTGACAGAACACAACATCTGATTAACGATGCCTATCTAACCCTCCCTTGGTTGCCCACATATAAACAGAGGACTCAACTGTTTCCTAGCAGTGTAATTAGTCAGTGATGACAGGACTATCTCTCTCTTGCACTGACGGGACAAACACCTCTGCGTTCGCCATGCTGTCAACATGGCCCGTTGCTGCTGCTGACAGAAAGGTTAGGATTTACATACAATCTATCATTCATTTTCCTTCTGTATACACTCCTGAGGTTTTTCATTATTGTGGTTATTTATGGCTGTCTTTCTCTCTTTCACTCACTCACTCACACACACACACACACACACGCACGCACACACACACACACGCGCACACACATACAGCAAGGGTATAAAACCTGTCATTTGGAATTAACGTAGCATTGTGGCATGACTAGGTTACTGATAAATAGCTTAATCCCTCGAAGGCATAGAGACTTGTGCATCTGCATGACACATAACTTGCCCCCCAAAAAGCAAGACCAATAGTGATCATCCATATCGACTTGTGATCATAATCTGCTGCACAGTATTCAGCCAGTTAAGAGCCTTCTTAGCGCCGAGATATCGGCAACAACATCCTGATTTGGTAGAGGTATTCTTCGCTGATATGCCAATCACTACCATGAATGACAAATAGTATTTTTATTATTTTGCATTTACATAATTTCAGGAGCGGCATTCTTTATTACTTGCTTTTCATTCCTTCGTTTCTTTTTTCCCGCCTTGCTATCAAAGTGCTGCATCATTACACCGGATAATGCCATTTTTACAAAGCTAGCAGTCGCGAGTTTTTTTTTATTTTTATGAGCTGCGTTTTTTTTTCTCCCATCGTGGGATGGTGATGAAACCATATGGAGACGGGGGTGCAGCGGCGTAAATGACTTCTTAGCAGTGCAGCGAGATGTGAAGGACAGACTGACAGGAGACGGCACGGCAAGCAACCTAATGAGCAACACGCTTCACACAGAGACGAGAGGGGGGGAGGCAGGGAGGGAGAGCACGGAGCGATGTGCCAGAGAGAAGGAGAGGGGGGGAGGCAGGGAGGGAGAGCACGGAGCGATGTGCCAGAGAGAAGGAGAGGGGGGCACGGGGGGAAGACAGAGCAGCACTGATGGGGGAGAAAACAAGGGAAAAGTGAGAGAGAGGATGGATGCAGGGAGGAGGGAGGGAGGGAGGGAGGGAGGGAGGGAGGGAGGGGGGAGAGGGGACCAGAGAGAAAGCGGGAGAGGTAGAGAGTGATAAAGGGAGACAGAGTGAGGACCTTGTATACATTTTGAAGAGAAAGAAGGAAGGAAAGAGAGGAGTGAATATAGAACATTATGACTGATGACCTTTTAGCTGCAGGGTTTCCTCATCTATCTCTCAGATGGCACCAAACAATAAAGTTTGTTTCGACGTGTTATTGGGCGGCCATGCCATTTCATGCATTTATGACTGTCTTTGAAAGCATTATGCCTCACTGCCAGCGAAGGTAACAACATTTCTGTTGAGTCTGTGTAAGATTCATACTGTGTGAAAGATCACTTGCAACAAAAGATACAAAAAAAAAAAAAGTTCTGGTCAATTAATAGCGGTCTTGCTTGTGGGCCTATTTGTCTTCATCAACACACATGGTTACTCTCTATTTAAGCTGTGGCATAACAGGATCAATAAGGCAGATTTGCAATGGGGGAACCTTACCTTTTCCTGCAAGTAGATGGTTGACATTCAGATAGCGTCTATGCTGTCCTCATCAAGGGCTTATGAGCTTGTACACAGAAAGTACTGCACACATCCGATCTATCTCTCCTCACCATCTCTGTCCCTACATTGGTAGTCATGAAGTCATACAGGCTGATGCCAAGTATGTAAATGTACATGCATGTGTAATGAATGGTAGAGTTACAGTCTTAATATGGTCTGAGGTAATTATCCAGTGTTTTTCATGGTCCAGATTGGATATGGGTAACGTTAGCTTTTGGGTCACTAGTTATCACCACTGAGTGAAGTGTATGTGATGGCCAGGATAAAGGTCTTGCCATGCGTTTTAAAATAGTGTGCAGTTTTTCAAGGTTATTCCATGCAATCAAACAGTCTCATCACTCCTAACTGAGGTTGAGGGAGGGGTAACGTATGAATTTATAAACACTTTTCCTTTTTCCTCCGAGGTACCATTTTAAAGCTATTTAAATCTCTCTCTTCTCCTTTTTAAACTTGAGATAAGAGTTCATTACCGGTCCTTCTCTGCTTCACTCATTAATGTAAAAGTCCCTCTTTTCATGCCAGAAAGCTTGGCAATGAAGCAAATTGCTTGTCCCAGTCATACTTTATTAGGGTCTGTGAGGGTGTGCACTCTCTCTTTCAAACCTACTTTCAGTCGAAGTCACTCACTCACTCACTCCATCAATCACATGCCTCTCTAACTCTGTGTCTCACCGTTCTTTATGTCTTCACACACACACACACACACACACACACACACACACACACACACGCGCGCGCGCACAGAGAGTTACATAACATCGTAGGCAGTACTCAGTAAACCTTTGCATCATCAATACGCAGATCTAATGAATGCATTTGACAACCACAAACTGCCTGCAGCCCAAATCATGCAATCTAATATGCCAGGGGAGTAAGTAAGAGTAAAAAAAATTGGAAAAAAAGAACTTGCCAAGGAATTTATTTCTTTACGCTTAGTTTGACAAGACGTAGAGGAATTCTAATCCAAACCAAGCACAATATAGCGCCTTTCTACTTACGGAGAAGACCAGACAGATTGCTGCATCAGCTCCAACAAGAATAACCTGATGGATCTGGCCCAGGACTTTCCTCAGCTCTGCGAGCTCCTGCTTAACCACCAGGCTTCACTGGCAAGGAGCTCCGCCAAGGCTGAGGATTGAAAGACAGATGGATGATGATGATGAATGGTGGGTCCTAGCTAGATAGTCTATGGTTTCTACAGCCCCACTCAACTTTCTTTTCTGGGGGCCTGGCAAGTAAAGACAGCTTTGACAGTTGCATTGTCACGCGAAACCACGAAGAAAAGTAGTAGTCTGTTGTCTCTGATCACAGGGCCAGACAAAGAACCCCTGACCGTATCATGCCTCGCAGCAAAGTAGGTCCACTTCCATACACCAGAGCACAAAAAAATGAGGAAAACTGAGCTGTAAACGTCTTGTCAAGATTCCCAAAGTCTATATCTCTTCTCTCTATGGTAATGATGCGCCCCTGTCAGAGATTGCTGCCCACCGGGGAGAGCTGGGTGAGATTATAGAAGCGTGTGACATGTGGGGTACTTTGATGAAAGGCGTGCAAGGGGGACGAAGAGAAGAAGGAGGGGTGTGGAGGTTGAGATCTGCTCCGGAACACGACCGACTCCCTGTGGTCTCAATTACCAAACCCCCCTGTTGGTGTCGCGACACTCTCCTCTTTTCCACGCTTCGGCAACACCACGGGACAGTGGAGTCCCTCGCTCTGTACCACTGAGATCAAACACGCCGGCTCACACCCTGCTCTAATGACAGCAGCAGGCTCCTGCAGGACTCAGGGTCCTCCACACTTCCTCTTGTCAGTTTGCTCCTGACAGATAACTTCCGCTGAAGTTGAATGTCTGGTTTGACTGTTGGGGTTGCCCCGCTAAGAATAAATCCAGTGATTGCGTGTTGGAGTGCCGGCAGATTATTGAACGTATACAGTGTATGAGCTATTATAGAGAGAGAATATATCGACTATAAACAATCGTTTAATCGTCCATTTCATGGAGTGAATTCGATGAGATAGATGGACAGTATAGACATGTGAGTGATAAATCTGAGGTGTTTTCTAAGGCTGTGGTTTAGATTGATGATACCTCATCCAGCCGTGTCTCACCTTCTCCAACCTCTATGATTAGTCCTGAATGGCGATATAAAATGATAGTGCCGTGATGGTGGTACTTACCACACACCGAGGACACTTGACAATCCAAGGTCAAACGGCAGAGTAGAAGCAGTCATTCTGAAAGGACCTTTGTCAAGTCCTTATTGAAATTCATCAATAAAACCCAGGTCTGTAAGCCCTTTCAGAAATAAAATTGTCATGCTAATTCATTTTGATTGCCACGTTGAAGTGGCTAAACAAAATGAATTGCTTGGCCAGATGTGTCCATTGAGGCGGAAACGGGATATTTCATACTGAATTACCCTGATCGACTTAGCTCATGGATCCCTGTACGTTTCTGATCAAAAGCTCACACATGTGGAATTGCAATCGTTGCTTTTCTGGCACCGACATTGATTTGCATGTTGAAGAAATACACTCTGAGGAGCCCTCGAAAGCATTGCTGCTGAGTGCGGTTTTTAATACATTTTTATTTTCCCATCAACAAAGGAAAAATAAGATTGGAGTTTTTATTAAGAGACTCTTGATTGTACATGGCGGAAATATCAGCATATATATGAACCACAGTAGTAATGGAATGAATATGATGAATGACTGACTTTGAAAATGTCCACGCTGTGAAAACTTCCTTTCTGCCATTCTTCATTAGCCCAATTTCCATTTCAAACCTTTAGGATGGATTCAAGTAAACCCTAACTGAATAGCATCACCTTGGAACCACTACTTTGTGTTGAATTAAATCATACACCATCTATGTACATAGCAAATCCATAGTAACAGAACTGAGAAATGACATGCTATTTCTATCCTAAAAAGGTTTTCTATATGGAACCCTATTCCCCAAACAGGATTCTATATAGAACCTTACAGACCTGTAAAGGGTTAAAAATGCTACTATTCAGACCAGGAAAGGATTCCATAAGCAAGCGGTGAGTTCTCACAAATGGGTTATGTAGCACCAGAAATCATCATGAATCGACTTTACAGCACCATGTCTCCTCTGACCAGAGAGCACAGAGCTCTGTGGGAATACCAGTCATCTATGCTGCACGAGGAGAATAGATGCAGCGTTCTGTGGGATGCAAGAAGGAAAGAAGGAAAGGAAACGTTTTCAAGTGAGCCATCTGGACATACGTCCCCAGAGGGGACACAGAGCAAGACATGCTCTCTCTCTCTCTTTATATGTATGTCTCTCTCACTCTGTCTATGTGTCTCTAGCTCTATATATATGTCTCTCTCTATCTCTGTCTCTCTGACTATCTCTCTACATGTTTCTCTCTCTGTCTATCTCTCTCTCTACATGTCTCTCTCTCTGTCACTTTCTGTCTCTCTCTCTCGGTCTCTAGCTCTCTATATATGCCTCTCTTTCTCTACATGTCTCTCTCTCTGTCTCTATATATGTCTCTCTCTGTCACTCTCCCAGTCTCTCTCTGTGTGTCTCTCTGTCACTCTCTCAGTCTCTCTCTGTGTGTCTCTCTGTCTCTCTCTCATTCTCTAGCTTTATCTACCTTAATCTCGCTGCCTCCCTGTCTGTCTCTCTCTTTCTCCCCATGTTTCTCTGCTGCACTCTATACATCACACAAAGCTCACCATTAGTTAAAAAGACTAACTGGAAAGTGTCTCCCACTCACTGGTAATGACTCATTGACAGTATCTGTTTGATGCTTTCTCCTCATCCATCTTTCTCTCCATCTCCCTCTCTCACGCCATCCCCTCTCCCTCTCCCCCACTCCCTCTGTCAGATTCAAGGCTGCTGGGGCCCTTAGGGTATTGATCGGGCTCAGCTTGATGCTGTCAAAGTGATGCGGGTCTTGTGAATCTCAGACAGGCTCCTGGCCTGGTATTCACTGGGTCTCCATACCCATCTCTTTCTCTTTCAACCCCACACACATACGCACCAACACGCACACATTCTTTCCATCTCTTACTCTCTCTCTCTCTCTCTAGGCTCTCCTGACACCCTCAATCTGTCACTGTTAAAACCCTCAGGAATAACTGTTCAAACCAGGATGCCTTGGACACTGCATTGAGCTCAGGAGTTTTGAACTAATCAAAATTGGCATTAACAAACTGCCTGAAACGCCGGACTTTGTTTACTTTTCAGACGTTTTACAGCTGAGGGTATCTTGCTTCCTGGGGTTTCAGGCACAGAATGAAGGTTTGTCCTGGAGGGCATGCATGTCATGTGCTCAATTGCCCATTACGGCACTCAAGACTATCGGTTTTAATGGAGTCTGCGTTCCCGTGGCAGGATGTTTGTAAACGAGCGGGAGGAGAGTAAAAAAGGAACTCGAGGAAGAGATTTTCTAGGTATTTCTGTTGCAGCACATTTAAAACACACCATCATCAAATAAATGTAACCGTTTCTGCACACTGCCTTGGACTTTGCAGGGTTTACACATATTACCACTGAGATCAACACAATTCTTTCATAATGCTTTCATTTCAATACCAATACTGCTGAACGTTTCAAAGACAGACCTGGAGGGGTAATTACTGTTACCTTTTGAGTCCCTACTCAGGGGAGTTGACAGATACCAGCTAGACACAGACGCAAGGAAACAATTATGTAATGCACGGACCTTAGTGCTAAATGATGTCACTCACTCCCGAAATCCAATACAGAAGCCAATAGCTCCCGCATGGAGATTGCAACCTTCACCAGAGTTCATTTCCTTACTCCTCGACCAAGTCAATGACACTATCATGGAGGGTGGCTTCTTAAAGGGAAACTTCCAGCTAAAGACCCAGTGACTAATGGGACTTTATCAACGGCTCACTGAGTGTTGTTCTTCCTGTCTTGCCTGCTGTGGAGTAGGCGACACCGGCAGGAGCTAATGTTGCTGTTCATATGCTCTGATTGTTCTAAGATTAGACGCTCCTCTGTTGTTGGCTGTGTTGTGTAGTTGAAGACTGAACGAGTTGTCTTAATGAGGGAGGTGGACAAAACAAATGTAAACATTAGCCTACGAATAAATATTTCTTTATGTATGTTTTACTTATAAGGTCTCTGATGAAACTCATATATCAACAGAGGCTGAATATGAAATAGGAATAGTGTTATAGGCACATCTGTCAAATGGGTTTAAAGATGCATCTGGGAATAATATCACATAAATGAACATATGATAAACCGTGCCCTCCATTCGCTCTGATCCATCAAGAGTTTGGTAACTTGTCAACGTCTGATTGACAAGTGGTTTCACAAAATAGGCCAATATAAAAGCCCATCTTTTGGCTGGAATCGGATTGCTAGAATATAATTGGCTACCAACTATTCGGCAGGTCAAAAAATCTAATTATGACATTTCACGGGAACTAAACTGACAGTGTCTCTCTCAAAGGATCTCATTAACTGTGCAACATGTTAATAGAGAGAAAAAAACATTTCTCTTCTGACAGATACAAAAAAATAAACGTATTTACCTTTAATATGGCAAATCGATGACAGCATTTCAGCCCAAAACCCCCTGTGGGAACATGGTTATAGTGACGGAAATCTGAACACAGTTACAGATGTAGTGCTGATACCCAACGCTATAGTGTTGCAAAATGACTACACACAAAAGGCAAACGTCACTTTTCAAGTATCAGCGCTGTATCGAGATAGGTAGTCATTGCTTCTTCTAGATATTCGTGATTACCGTGAATGCGTAAAGAACACGTTGCTTGAGTCTAGTCGGTTGGTCCACAGCTTGTACAGTTTGCGTCTGTCCTTTCTATATTTCGTCAAATGACAGCAAAGCTGGCTAAATTTGGCCCCAGCCTCTCCTTGACTCAGTAAATGAGGGGAGCGAAGGATGTTGTGCTCCCTTACATAAACGCTTCCGGCAAAATAGACTTTATTAAGACTCATAAAAAACACCATTAAAATTCACAACCCAGGGAGCGTCGGCTGACCCTTAGAGAATGATAAATTAGCCTTGTCGCTCTAGCAAAACGACCGTTTTACACCTTTATCTCCCAGTGCTATTCACAGCCTCTCTGCCACACAGGCAGTCGCACAAAGACTCCGTGATTGTATTGAAGAGGCTCAGCACTCGAGCAATTTATACTGAAACACGTTTCTTTTGTTTTGGTCGACGGAAAAACACGCTTGTTTGATTTCCGAACGGTCTATCTGAAGGATGTTCAGTTAAGCTAATTGCGCCGTGTTAACACTTAATTTAATCTTTTCATTGTGCTCTCTATGAATTCGCTTACATTGCAAATTGAGTCTCCGGGGATTGCTTCTATCAGTAAATGGTGGCTAGTTGTGTCAGATGGAACATGTTCAACGTTGGTTTAGCACCCAAATTCTGGATTAGGCTAACTGGGGCACAGGGGCATGTTGTTGGGAGGGAGGAGGAGGGTGGGGATTCGTGTAGAAAATAGCTCGGCATTGGCAGTGCTGGAGCGAACCTGACTAGGCCAAGAGATTAAGCTGAAGACTAGGTCATCCTGCTCCATAAACTCCCCTGCTGCATTGTCCCTGTGCCCGTGAAAACGATGAGCTAGTTAAAGTCTCCAGTGAGTCATCATTGGCGTCTCATTAGCGCGATGCTAAGGTAATGGGTCATCAAATGGACTTTAATGCAGGCATTAATGCTAATTTGCTATGCTGCGGTGGTGTTCAACGATGCTGTTTCGAAAAATCAAGCCCCGTGAGAATGTTTGTGTCTCATTGGGTGTGCCTGGGTGAACTTCATAATATGATTCAGAGCTCGGAAACTGAACACAAAAGAGCTAATTCCCCAAACCGACCCCTTTGCCAACGAGGCAGCTGATATCTTGATCTTTCTCGGCTTTCCACCCCGGAATGTAAAAATACAACTACACATGGTACAGCCATGAAATAAGAGAGATTTGACGTTTTAAAAAGTGACTTTCAAAGTGTAGCATGTTTAAAAGTAGCAATCAAATGCATGCCTGGCAGGCAATTATGGCCATACACAAAGATAATAGAATAATCCACTCAAACCTTCACCCATTTTTTCCAGAGTAATCTTGATTGCCGCTTGTATCTTCTCCCCGGGAAAGTGCGAGACTGCCATGTGATGTTGATTCAAGTATTCCCCCCACCAAACACAAAGTCTCGATTTAAATAAAAAAGCACATCTAAAATCAAATGGACTTTTTTTTTTATTTGTGTTGGATTTAAAGCAAAGACGTGGAGGAAAATTACAGATGTACAGCTCGGCAGAAAGTCAAAGTTAATGTGGACAGCTGATGGTAGTCTTCTTTCCAAATCTACGCTGTAAGAATAATGCAACTACAACCACATGCACGTGCATGCACGCGCGCACGCCACGCGCACGTGCCCACGTACGCACGCGCGAGCTCCTTAGTCACTCAATCTGCCACAAATATGCACATACTGTATACAAAGAAGGAACTCTCTCCCAGTCGCTCATTCACTCGTACACTGGCCCACATAATTCTCGAAGGCAATAATATGAAGCCCCAGAGATGTCTGCTTTTTCTTTTATCATATTTTTAGAACAAAAAGAACACATATATTAACATAGATACATTTCTGGCGTAAACACCATCTGATTTTTCTGTGATTCATGTACAACACTGCCTGGCGCAGTCTCACTTTTCCTGAAATGGCAAGTCTCTCTCATGTTAGCACAATGTTATCCTTGAAACATAAAAATACAGTGAATTCAATGTATACATCATATCAAATATAAGCAACTGTTTTTAGCAACTGGTATATTCATACCATTCATAGTCATACCACATTATGGCATGTCATCTCAAAATATATGCAAATTTAAGCAATAACTTTGAAACACAGTTTGATGAATCCAATGTTACACATTAATGGACACATTCACCGAATTTAAATTATACGACGGACATTTCTCAATATAAATATATCTATGTAATTAAAAACAAATCATACACTATAGCTTGAACATACAGCTGTGAACTTGTAGTGATATGTTTATTCAGTTGTAAGCTCCAACAGAAGTCGATGAGGTTGAATGAGAGGGATTGTACTGTGTGTGTTCAATCAATGAAAAAATCATGACAACCATTTTTGTTTCACAGTGAGGAGGCAGACACAGACACAAACGCACATACACGCACACAAACACACACACGCGCACGCACACACACACACACACCACGCACACCACACACACCACACACACCACACACACAAGCAGGTGAAGTCCGACAGACAGTGCCTTATAAGCTCTCCATGTGATGCATGTGAATTGTATTGACAGGTGTGTTTGGGGAATTTGAACATGCCAACAGTTCCAGTGCTCTCATCGTGAATCAAGATGGACCAAACCTTGTTGCAGCCCAGCCAGTCAGACAAACAATCCCCAGCCCCCCCTCTCCCCCTCTTTAACCGCACCGTAGAAGGAAAACGTACGTCCATATTAGATTTGTCTTACAGTTTCCTTCTCTCTCCCCCTCTCCCTCCCCTTTTCTCCCCCCCCCCCCCCTTTCTCACTCACCCACCCACACCTCACCCAAACACCTGCATTCCCACAGCAAGACAGAAAAGACTAGGCTCTGAGGACCAGAGGGTAGGGCATGTTGCTTCCACACATACTGCATGAGGCTAGGGTTCATGTGCTACCACATTAGTTAGCCTTTGCTGCTCCACCTTCCAACAGAAGCGTGCTTCTCCTTATGGAGTTTATAGGTTGTCCTTGCTGAAGAAACCGTGGATGGTTCTGGAATCCTCAATCCACAGGAGGGTCAACTTTACAAAGACTGGCGTCACCCAGGACACATTTAAAATGATTCGATAGCCAGATGGGTGATGTTTCCGTTCATCCCCGTACGATTTCCTGCTCAGACGGTTGAAAGAATATTGTACCGGATGTCTCTACTAGTTTGGAATAGGGCGGTTTGGTTACGTTTCAATGTTGATTGGGCGATGTTGGTGTCTGGACACTTTCATTGAGAGTTCTGAGAATGTTGGGCCATTGTGATGGAGCTTAAGTCTGTCAAAGTCACCCTGGGTGGCATCGCTTACTGAAGAACGAGGATGCTGATTGGCTGGAGCTCCAAAGTTGGCGAATGGACAGACACAATGTTGTAGCCTGGCGACTGACTGGCTTCTATTCCCCTTACACCATGAATGCCAATATCCCTGCGAGAGAGAGAGACAGAGACAGAGAGACACAGAGAGAGAGAGGGAGGGAGGGAGGGAGAAAAGATAAATTCATTAATTCCAGCAAGCGGTGACTTTCTTAACACAATTAAATAAATTGTTACTAATTGTAAAATATAAGACGTTTTATTGATTAAATTATTTCAAAAGTCTTCACATGTCTATCAAACTCTACAATCAAAAACTATACGATAAAGCTGCAATCAACTTGTATCTGTAATTCCAAATGAATAAATTATTCATGGTGACAATGAGCAAATTTGACACTCAAGATTGCCTGTATGAATCTTTTATACACTTAAATATGAGTCTGCAAATCTGTATAGAATGTCATGAATTCCAAACCCCCCTGCAAATAAATATTTATGAAGTCCCCAATTCCCCTTTTCTCCCTGTCCCTAGTAATTGTCTGTGATTCATTTTGTTTTCTTTGTGGAAGAAGGAAAAATCAATCTTGGAGTATTGGCTCTGAGACACAAACATGCAGATTTAACTGCCTCTAGTTCATCTGAGTATGACTAACGTTCATAGCTGCTAAACAGGCGTTTTCGCTCGAAGCGTTCCATCGATTCCAAATTCACAATTCTATCAGTTCTATCAGCAGTATTGTGAAGGAGAACACTTCTTCCATGCTGAGGAAACCATTATGAAGGATCCTTGTCTGTTTGATGACCTACTGGTATCAAGTCTTTTCAGCCAGCCAATAGGAACCATCCCAAAATACCGTATCAGGTACCTCCATGGTGTATTTCCTTGGAACCCTCGAACACCGAGCTCAACTGAAGATGGTTTTTTTTCTTTCATTTTTTTTTCATTTTTTGAAGCTTCCTTTTGAAGTCGACACTTTCGGCTTTATTAATTTGTAACCTTTCACTTTTCAATACTTCTACTGCTCGCTTGCTTTGATTCCTGTCTTGGCACTTTTCTGCAAGCATCAAAGCTTCTGGATATTCTCCCATGAGTTTGCAGAAGCCAGCGGTGTATTTTATGTATAAAGGAGAGGTTTGGTCAGGTTGTACGAAAGGTACGGTTTACCTACTGTATTTTGTAAAAGCAGTGACACCTGAAATAACAATCAGAAATTCCTTTTCACCACAAGTTCCTGAGTTTGATATGTTTGGATCCCAGATGTCATCACAAGCTCAGATAAACATGCACAGTTTCTGCATATTAATGGTTTATTTACGACACTGCTTCTCAAAGTGGGGCTTCTGAATCCATGGCCAAGGGGTCAGTGAAATGATTTCCCATCAGTTATGCTGTATCATTAAAAAAGCGAAAAATGTTTATAGTCTACACATGTGGACCATTAGCGCCAATAAAAACAAGCATAATATGTCCATACTTAAAGGGTTTGCTGAATGGGTGTGATGATCATCCTTCACCCCTAAAACGTTTCGCCCTTTTAAGGGACGTTTGGCTCCTAAACATTTGAGAAGCCCTGCATTACAAGTTGCTAAATCCAGCGTTAAAATCATGCCGGATGGTTCTACCTCCGAACAATGCCTGGTCCATTTTTTATGACATGGTAAGTGTAATGTAACATGGACAGAGACGGGCACTAAGTCTACAGACTGTCATCCAGTGCAAAGCGTACAGTCTGAGGAAGAGGAGAGGCATACTCTACTACTTACTGATTTCCAAGCTCCTTATGACGGCTCCTTGGGCAAAGGCTGAAGAAGAAAAGAAAAGGTCAGAGTCATAAAAAACACCGGAGGAAGTGACTCTCTTTTTATCTCTTGCACGCGCTCTCTTTTTAGCTTTCTTTCTGTCTCTCTCGCTCTCTCTCTCTCGTTAGCTCTATTTCACTATATCGCTTTCTCTCACTCGCTCACTCTCTCGCTCACTCTCTCACTCCCTCTCTCATTCTCTCTCCTCAACTCCCTCTCTCTCTCACTCCCTCTCTCTTTTTCTCTCCCTCCCTTTCTCTCTCTCTCTCTATCACTCTCTCACTCACTCACTCCCTCTCTCACTCTCTCTCCCTCTCCCTCCTTCTCTCTCTATCACTCTCTCACTCCCTCTCTCTCCCTCTCCCTCCCTCTCTCTCCCTCTCTGTCTCTCTCACTCTCTCTCCCTCTCTATCACTCTCCCTCTCTGTCTCTCTCCCTCTCTCTCCCTCTCTATCACTCTCCCTCTCTATCTCTCTCCCACATCAAGGTAAGGTATCATACACTTCTCCCTCCAGACTGCCTTGAGAACAGAGCAAAGCAGATGTCCATTTTCGAAAGCACAGATGGTCCCGTCTCTCAATTATATCTAAGGCTAGCTGACGGAAACTCAAGGTTGTTAGTCATTTCACACTTTTCCGACCTCCGTGGACCATGTTCTGACTGGGAGATGCTTGTGAGGAAGGCCATGCGGGGGCTTCTGAGCTGATGAGCCAGATAGACCTCTGTCCTGCCCACCCCCCACCCCCACACACACAACCCCCCCGAAAGATCAAAGGAAGATTCACTGAAGTGAAAACCGTAGCACACTTCCTGTACCGTTTTACAGTTAAAAAAAGAGACTTCTCTCTTTTTCCCCTGCTTACGATTCACTGGGGATAAACACAGCTTTGCCTGTACTCACTTAGGAACTAGGTCTCTTCCACAGAAACCCACGAGGATTTGAAGTAGGATAAACATAAAACAACTGCTTTTCTTTTGCTGCAGGTTGCCAGGGTGGTGGTGGGGGGAGAAGTGGCCAGCGCCTTTCGAATGTGAGGAACCATCGAATGTAAGGAACCATCGAATGTGAGGAACCATATACTCGTGGGGGCAGCATAATGGCCGTGCTAATCATGATCAGGAAACTAATGGTGTGTTCAGCCAATTGGGGCAGGAGAGGGAGCACGGTGCCCCTGCGAGCGGCACATTGGCATTCCCCTGCAGCCTCCGCTTGGCCGTACAGCCATGGGCAGAGTTTGGTATTCTGCTGCCCTCCTGCCTGTCTGTCTCTCTGTTCATCTGTCAGTCTGTCCATCTGGCCCCGGCAGGGCTGAGAGAAACAGTGGTAGGAGCAGGGCTGATCCCATCACACCTCCCTTCCAACATGTCATCTAAATGCTAAGCACTTCCCTGCATCTTTAAATCAAAACAAGAAAAGGGGTGGGGGTGGGGGGGGGTGAGAGTGGGAGAGGAAAGCTCATAAGAGCACTATAGAAACTCCACAGCATGGCCAAAGGTTTTTTTTGGGGGGGGTGGGGGGGGGGGTGGGGGGTGTTATTTGATTTCGAGGGCTGAGTCACTAGAATGTTCTCTGGTACTGTGCGAAGAGAATGCGGGGAGTTTTGTCATCTGTAACAAAAGAAAAGCAGCAAAAACAGAGGGACTGATCTTGGTACATCCAACTTTGGCACTTTTCCCTGGGTTTCTCCCAAAGAACAGCATTCCCCCCACAACACACATATACACCCCTACCCACATACACACACACACCCACACACATACACACCCACACATACACCCCCACCCACATACACACACCCACACACATACACACACCCACCCACACACATACATACACCCCCACCCACCCACATACACACACCCACCCACATACACACACCCACCCACACACTCACACACCTACACACACACATACACACCAACCCACCCACACACATCCCACGCACACACATACACTAATATGCACCCCCACACACACACACCAACCCACACACATACACAACCCACACACACATATACACTAATACGCACCCGTACACACACACACACACACACACACACACACACACACACACACACACACACACACACACATACACACCCACACATCAAACCACCCGCCCACACACATACACACCAACACATCCCCTCCTCTCTCCCTCCCTAAATCCTTCACTCAGTCTTAAGACGACAGGTTGGATTGCAGCAGTAGGAGGTGCAGCGAGGGAGCGTCCCTTCTCTCTCACCGCGACTCCAAGCTATTGATTGCAGGGATACTAACTCAGGAGAAAGTGCTGAGGCGGCAGACACTGTGGCACTATTAACTGCTTACACTAATTAAAAGGCTAACAAGGTGAAGTGAGCCCAGCGAGACAAGGTGTAGGAAAGATAGAGTTACCACTTCAGCTGCCAGACACACACCTGGGCCCAGTCCATACAGGACAACGTCTCAAGAACACCATTCAGGAAAGAAAACACACTTCAAGTGAAAGATGGAGAGAGACAGAGAGAGAGACAGGGAAGGACAGACAGACAGACAGTGAGAGAGACACAGAGAGAAACAGGGAAAGACAGAGAGAGAGAGAGAGACACACAGAGAGAAACAGGGGAAGACAGACAGAAACAGAGAAACAAGGAGAGAGACAGACAGACAGACAGAAAGAAAGAAAGAGAGACAGAGAGACACACACACACAGAAATAGAGAGGCAGAGAGAGAGAGACAGAGAGAGAGAGAGAGAGAGAGAGAGAGAGAGGAAAGGGGAAAAGCATGCAAGAGACAGAGATTTTCAAAATTGCAGTTTTCTCCTAATTAACTAGATTGGGTTTAATTAAAACTGGTGAACCCAGTCTCTGAGACCCAGGTGTTCAGAGCTTGGAGTGACTCAGCTGAGTAGTTGTCAGAAAAGACTCAGGAGAGAAAATCCTCTTTCTTTTGTATATTTCTAGATGAGGCTCTTAAAAAACAAAATTGAAGCAATGGCACTGTTGTGCCAAGCAATGAGGTACCTCCGAAAGCAAAAAGTCTGCTTGCTTCCTCCATGACTAACACCACAGTTTAACATGCTCTCCATTCAACAGGCACATCAAAACTAATCCTTGTGGGTGCTTGTTTGAATCCCACCAAGAAAATAAACGTCTCGTGCATGAATAATTGACCGATGTAGCCACCCTCCACGACCCCTCCGCCAGCCACAACACAGCCCCTCCATTCGCCCTCTGGCTTGTTGACAACCGGGAAGAAAATAGCCCCACAATTTTGGGCAAAGGAAAAAAGTACAAAGCAGTTCAGCCGAGGACGCTCCCTCTCGCCCTAACAGCTCCCCGTGACGCTGTCAACACTCCAGGCTCTCCGCCACGACGGTGGAGATGACAGAAATACACTCTCCCCGGCCCCAGGACATCAGTAGCCAGGGCATTGATGTGCTAGCCTTCTGGAGGGGCATTTATCATCTAAAGACTCATCGAGCCTTCAGACTCCAGTCGGACACCAAGGCCGCTATCGTCACAGGGTTCGAGGCTTTGACCAGCGGCGTGCTGGAGAGCATGCTAACAGATAACCGCACGGGGTCTGTGTACACGGACGGGTTTTTCCAATGGCTGGGGAGCAAAACAGGGAGAGGAGATGACAACAGTAGTTATCTAGCATCTGCTACCGTTTGAAAATTAGCATGTTCTCCGAGGATGGCGACCGGCGACAAAAAAACCCGGCACCTTCTGTCTGCTGTCGTAGACGATGCCAGAGAGAAACGAAAGGGGAGGCGTTTCGCGGAAAACATCTGCTGGTGGTCCAGTCTCACAAGCTTGATGACACCACTTCTCCCATATTATCAACTAAGATTCCGTCCGCAGACCCGAGGTATCAGTTAAAGCATTGAGAAGAGAACGCTTCGTGTGTGACACAGCTCTCCTTCAGAAAGCTCTCTGCCCAAGAACCCATTAGCTTTCAAAAGAGAAGAATGGCAAAGAGCATCACAACATCCATCATCCTTCCTCCCCTGATGGAAACTGTGAAACAGAATCAAAGACGCAGGCAGGGGTGATGGAGGCAGCAGACTCACCAGGCAGATGGCTGCTATTAGCTGGGGCTGAAAGCTGCTGCAGGAGTGGTGGGAGCGTTCTAGTGAGGCAACACACTGCACCAGTGTTGGATGTGTGTGCATGTGTGTGTGTGTGTGTGTGTGTGTGTGTGTGTGTTTGTGTATGTGTGTGCGTGTGTTTGTTTGTGTGTTTGTGTGTGCGTGTGTGTTTGTGTGTGTGAGGTTTCCTGGTCTTTCTAACAAGCCGCCCCATCGTGCTCTGTTGGTGTGACTGGCAAAACCTACAGTGACGCAGCAACGACCATCAGCCAGAAACAGGAGCTGCCTGTCAATAGCGGAATCTGAGAGTCTTTCACCAGCTAGAAATGCAGGGTAGGAAGCCAAGCTAGCAATCAGCCTAAGTCTGTTATCTTAATCAACAGGTCTGTTTTCGGTTCCATTACTACCATCAACGGAGCAAGGAATCCAGGCCGCTTGCGCTGGTTGCAAATGGAACTTGATGCAACCGAACGTGAAAACTCTCTTCTTTATCGCTCGCGCTTCGCCGCCGTGACATTGAAGGCGGACCTTAGCCAAAGTCGGATATTTTCACACCAGAAGAGCCCTTGGAGGGGAAAAGCTGAGATGACTAAAACACAAATGGCAGTTCAAAGCGAGCCAATGACAGTGCTTCAGACGTGATGCAGACTCAATATGCTGTAAGTGACAGGGGGACGGGACTGCGTTCGCACCAAGTCCCTCCTGACAGGAAGAAGAGAGCGCTAACATACGCCGGAGCGAAAACGCAAAAAACTCCCCGCTGACTTAATAGGTAGTGGCAGCACCAGAGTAGGAACCCGAAAAGAGGGTTGCTTTATTTATCTGCTCAAGGAGGCCAGGGGCCCCGAGGGAGATCAGATACAGCAAATTAAATCGTTAAATGAACTTGCTGCTTAGACAGAGTTGAAATGTAAAGACATATCATGAGATCTACAAGACCAGGGACAGACGACAACGTTCCAGGAGATTGAAATGGTAATCAGTCGCACTACATATGTTCCCTTATTATCCGACTGGGTTTCTTTGGGCCTCTTCATCCATGTCTCTCTCTCCCTCTCTCCCTCTCTCTCTCTCTCTCTCCCTCTCTCCCTCTCCTCCTGTCCACTCTCCCGCATCAAACCACACCAACAGATGAGCCGTAACCTCGATCGATGCTGCCCGTTTCCCGGGTTTCCATTCGGACCAAAACACCACGGGTGCTTCCTGGTGAAACGCAGGATCAAACGGGATCAAACGTTTCAAACATCTGAATGTTTGGGTAGATTTGGCACATCTGCAGTTGGCGAACGCGCTCGTTCGATACCGACGGTGTGTCTCTTTTACAAAAGCAGATTGTAAACAGGGATGTTTGTTGATTGGAAGCGAGCAGGAGAGAAAGCTGAGGGGGTAAACCCGTCTGAAAACAAAAGCAAATTACACGAGCGTCTTTATTCCTCCGAGTTCAGAGCCCATTTGAAGTCTGTCAGTTCCGTCAGACAGATTAGGTGGTGGGTATATCAAAGGAGCTCTGGTCCCTGTTAAACATGACTCGGCTGGTTTGTTGTCACGGACATTAAAGCTCATTTCTCCCATGGCACCGTTATCAAGGCTGCCATCGTCTGTGTTGATCTGGTAACTCGCTTTCTGTGGATCGGGTCTGACAAGAACAAAGAAATAAACAAGATTACAAGAACAGACAAAGCCAAGAACAGGAAGGTACCCTGAAGACCCTGCAGGTTCTGGAACGTTCCTGCTTTAAACACCAATAGAACGCGACTTCATTACACAGTTATGGAGTATATCGGTTTTTAAAATTCTACAGTCGCTGGCATCCCAACAGCCCTGTCTAGAATGCCTCCCATCTTGTGCCAAAACCACTTCGTCAAGCTCCCTTTGGATTCACAAGGATATCACCTCCAGATGTTTCTCTTGTCACCAACAAGACGTGTTCTCGCCCGGTGGCCGGTCGCCCGCGGTAAAAACAGGAGCCAACAGCTGCTAACGCAACCACCGCGGTCGAGCGAGAAAACCTCCTGGAACCTTCTTGGATTTTCTTCTCTGACCTATTGGGTCATCTTGCCCTGGCTTTCATTTCTTTTTTTGGGTGCGAAGCTGTTTCTTTTTTCGTTCTATTTCTGTTGTGTAAAACGCACGACAGCCACAATTCCTTGTCTCTTTTCCAGCGCCTCAACAATAGCTTAGCTGTGACAGTTGCTACGTGGGCGTAGGAATATGCGCGCAACTAGCTTGTCTGGTCGAGATACACACTGCACAACAAACAGGAGCTATGATCAAATTAGAGTTAAAATTCCACACATGCCACAGGTCTGGCTGTGCTAAGAATACTCTGTGACTCTCACGCTCTAACCCAAAACCCCCATTACATCCCATTTGGAGCTTTCTCTTTCAGAGTGTCACTTTTATATCCCGGAATTGTTCTCAGCTCGCATGATTTCAATTTGCTCCAATTTGCTCTGCAGCGGTGCTGAACAAACAGACTTCCTCCGTTCCAACCTGACACCCAGGTTCCATTTGATCTAACCTCCTGTACTTCCTCTCAAAATCTCCACTTCCACGTCCCCCCAGCCCCTCCTCCCAGCCTCTCCACCCGACGACCCCCCGAGCCTCCGCTCCCCCCACCCAGCCCTCATCCCAACCCAGCCTCCAACACCCCCCCAAACCCCCGGCCCCCTTTCACCTCCCCCCCCTCCCGCCTCCCTCCCACCCCCCCGCTCACCCCTACACCCCCCGCCGCCAAAACACAGTTTACGATCTCCGCATGCACAGTACGCACGGCCCCCACGGCGTCGCAACTTGTGCGGCCATGAATATTCAGAGGCTCCCCTGAGCATGGCGAGGAGCCTGGCCTCGGCCCCGGTCCTTCAGCAAACCAGCCACCCTTACAAGCCCCCCTGTCAAGTTTGCAAAGCCACAAGCACACGCCTCCCCTCCACCGCCAGGGTCTCAGCTCCAGAGAATATCATATTTGAACCTTTCAGCAGCTCGCTAGTGAAGACAAATTGCCGGCTTGTTTGGAGGCCCCCGTGAGTGATTCATATTAATAGCTGGCTGGCATGGGAGCGCGCTGCATATGCAAACTCCATTAGCGGGTTAGCCCAGAGAGTGTGACCTGGCGGAGCGGCACTGCTGCACACTCTGGGGGGTGACTGCATTAGAAAGGGAGGGCAGGTTACGGGGGGAGGTGGGGGAGGGGGGGGATGAGGTTGACAGCGCCTTCACCGGTCCCCAACACCATCGCACACATAAACACACATGTACGAAACATGCCACACACACAACAAGTAGATCAACAGTGACAAGGACCTGGAAACCAGATTGGGCAGGGTCACCACACACAACGCACAGACAGAAATGTGCGCATGCTGAAAAAATAAACAAGACACGGACACACTCGCGCGCACGCACACAACGCACGCAAGCACGCACCACACACACACAACACAAACAAACACACAAAAACACACACACACAGAAAGCCACACACACCCCGCGCGGATTGCCACAAACCGGCCCCCCCCACCCCCTCCGGCCCGCCAAACACAGGTTACGATCTCCGCATGCACGGACGCGACCGGCCACGCCGTTGCGCAACTTGTGCGGCCATGAATATTCAGAGGCTCCCCTGAGCATGGCGAGGAGCCTGGCCTCGGCCCCGGTCCTTCAGCAAACCAGCCACCCTTACAAGCCCCCCTGTCAAGTTTGCAAAGCCACAAGCACACGCCTCCCCTCCACCGCCAGGGTCTCAGCTCCAGAGAATATCATATTTGAACCTTTCAGCAGCTCGCTAGTGAAGACAAATTGCCGGCTTGTTTGGAGGCCCCCGTGAGTGATTCATATTAATAGCTGGCTGGCATGGGAGCGCGCTGCATATGCAAACTCCATTAGCGGGTTAGCCCAGAGAGTGTGACCTGGCGGAGCGGCACTGCTGCACACTCTGGGGGGTGACTGCATTTAGAAAGGGAGGGCAGGTACGGGGGGGAGAGTGGGGGGATGGAGGTGTGACAGCGCCTTCACCGGTCCCCAACACCATCGCACACATAAACACACACGTACACACATACACACAACAAGATCAACAGTGACAGAGGACCTGAACACCTGATTGGGCGTAGTCACACACAACGCACAGACAGAAATGTGCGCATGCTGAAAAAATAAACAAGACACGGACACACTCGCGCGCACGCACGCACGCACACACACACACACACACCCGCGCGCGGCTTGCCAAACCGCAGTCTGCTTCACTCTCTTTTCTCTGACCTTCTGTTCCCCCCCCCACCCTCTCTCTCCCCTCCCTGCCCACCAGTCTCTTCAAGCCTCTTTATGGATTTCTCATTTACATCCATCTTCCAGAACATTTTCCTCTCTCCAATCTGAGGCATGGCATTGAGTGCCTCTCTTCTTCACTCCTGAAAGCCGGTCTCTCTCGCCCCCAAAAAACAACAAGCCCCTTCACCGGCTCCTAATTGAGAGAACATCCATTCACTTGATGAGCGTTTACAGCCATTTACCGAACTAGCAGACACAAACTCTACTGGGCTGTCACTGTGGATCCTGTGCCCAGGAGAAGGCAAGCGTGAAATCAGTAGCAGCTGCCTGGAGCTCCCAGACGAGCCGCGCTAGACTGAAATACATCAGACGCACAAACAGCGAATAGACGACCTTTCACCCCTGCCTACCTGACAATGAGGACGTCGCTCTCTCTCTCGCTCTCTTGCTCTATCTCTCTTCTCTCTCTCTCACTCTCTCTCTCTCGGCCCGTCCTGTCCTTCTCCGCCACAAACGCACGCTCGCTCGCTCAATCACTCATGTTCGCTCGCAGAGCTAGGTCACCGTGTCTTAGTTCCTCTGCCTCCTTAGCTCTGTGTCTCTCTACGATTGTCTCAAGCAGTCACGCTTCATTGGCATGGAAAAATTCTATACATACACACACATGATCGACATTCGGGCTTTCTAAAAAAAAAAATCCATCAGCCATCAGCTGGGATCCAGTCCCCCCCCCCCCCCCCCCCCCCACGTGTCCTCCCGGCTGCGGTTGGGAGCGTGGTCTTACCGTGACGGTCTTGATGCGGCCGCTGCCTTTGGTGCAGGTCCAGCCGGAGCGGTTGTAGAGGAGGCCGCACACCTCTCCATCCAGACAGGGCCCCATCTCACACCACTGCCTGCTCCGCACGATACGCGCTGCAGGGAGGGGGGGGCGAGGAGGAGAGAGGTGATGGGGGAGGGAGGGGGGAGACACTCGTTAGAAGAGTGTTCAATCAATATGCACTGTCACAACTTCCCGGTATTCGTCTTGGCAGTTTTTATTGGCTGACGGCTGGCTTGCTAGATCCAGGTTTCTGTGAGAGGGACTCTCTAATAGACGGCTGATTCAAGAGCTTTAGAAATGCAAAGCAACTCAATTTCATCGTGGTTTAAGCAGGTTGAGAACTAATACTGTGACCTGTGCGGCTGTATCGTCATGGAGAGCACACAGCAGGTAGGAGACGGTGTAAACACAGTTGGCTGGATCAATGCTTCAGTGCAGCTCACCACCATCAGTACCAATCTGCTGATCTGGAAACGTCACCATTCACAAATGAGCATTTTGTAACCGTCTGATTTGAAATCCTAAGCGACGAGCCCAAGCAGATAGGAAAAGAGAGAGCAAAGCGAGCAGGAACAGATGCAAATCAGACGAACCCCCCCCCCCCCCCCCTCCCAAATCCAATCGTCTCTCCATTATTAGATCTCCTCTGAGTCGCCTGTCTAGATGGTCCCTGACGTCGGGGCCCGAAACACTCATGGCTGCTTGACATTGAATTAGCCTTTTGTCTGCTGTTGACGTTGATACACAGCGATTGTTCTTCCGAGCACTGTGTGGTGGAGCCCCTATCAAAGGTTATCTGTTCTCCAGGGAGCCTGGCTCGGGTGGGCTAGCTACTGCGGCTCCCACAGGAGGATGCTGGGCCGGCGCTTAATGACGAGCTAAAAGAGACTGATAGTCTAGAATGTTCCCCGACAGACGTGAGGAGGAGGTCGTTTTGTGTCTCTCTCTCTATGTCGCGAAATGGAACTCCACGCGTATTCCTTTGGATGCTCACGGTTGTGCCCGAACACACACACACACACGTACATGAACACACACACACACACGTGCATGAACACACACGTGCATGAACACACACGTGCATGAACACACACGTGCATGAACACACACAGCACTTGTCCTCTTCTCAGGATGGAAAATGTACCTCATGCGGTCAATGGATCTTGTTCTTCTCAGAACTCAGCTTGACCGAGCTGTAGAACTCTTTGCCGTTGCTCTACAGTTGGAATGACACGGATAAACAAAAGTCGGTGGAAACAACAGAACAGATTTGACAAGAACACGGCCATTTTGTTTCCATCGTTCGTATCGACCCCTTGATCAAGACAAACAGCAGAAGGCCCCCGTCCCTGACACAGCGTCTCTCCTCCAACAGCTGGTTTTTAGCCCTATCTATCAAGCGTGGCGACGCATAGATTTATCAGTCACTCTGAAATGTAGTTGCCAGGACATAACAGGGCAGCAAAACTCCCATGCTGCGGAAGAAATAGCGCTGAGTTTGCACAGCAGCGTACGTGCTGAGTAACCATAGACCAAGGTTACACTCCCCCCCCCAAAAAAAAACCTATTGCATTGTATTCTAATGTATTCCATTGTATTGTGCTCTCTTCTCTGTTCCCTTGAGACACCTGGGTGGCCACCTTGGCGTGTCTCAGTGACGAGGACACCCAGGGTGTGCGGCCTGCAGCCCGGCCGTGTGGCCTGCAGCCCGGCCGTGTCACCTGGAGGCTGGAGAGCACAAGCTCCTGTCAGTGTCTGAGGTCCTGCCCAGGATCGCACATGTGATCCATCTGTCCCAGAGCACAGAGCGCCAAGCAGACCTTCAGCACCCCCTGCACTGCTGCCACCACACCACCTCAGGAGGGGGAGGGGAGGGGAGGAGGGAGAGGAACGGGGAGAGGAGATGGAGGAAAAGGGGGAGGGAGAGAGAGGGGGAGAGTGGGGAGGGGAATGAGAGGAGAAGAGGGAGGACAGATGTGAGGAGGGGATAGGGAGGAGGGAAGACAGAATGAGAGAGAAAGAGAGGGATGGAAGAGAATAGAAGGAGGGAGCGAGGAAGACGGGAGGTTGACGGGAGGAAAAGAGTGAAGTGTGGAGTGTGAGAGAAACAGGGGAGGAGAGGGAGATAGGAGATAGGAGTAGTCTGTTCACTTCTCTCTCTGTTCACAGAGAGAACAGAGAGAGAAGTGAACAGAGAGAGGAAACAGTGGGTAGCGGGTGTGGGTGATGGATGGAGAGAGAGAGCAGGTGGGAGGGAAGAGGAGGGGAGGGGAGAGCGTGACACAGAGATGAGTGAACAGAGAGGAGTGAACAGAGAGGAGTGAACAGAGAGGAGTGAACAGAGAGAGGAGTGAACAGAGAGAGGAGTGAACAGAGAGGAGTGAACAGAGAGGAGTGAACAGAGAGGAGTGAACAGAGAGGTGTGAACAGCCAATAATTCATTAATTCAACAATCCCTGCATCGGTCTCTTCAGTCCTTTTCCAAACAGAATCCCACTATATTACTGTGGAGAATATTCTCCTTTGTGGAGGCTTGTTGGTTTACACTGAACCAAACAAAGGCAGAGTAACGCCGACCTCGGTGAGGTTTTCAGATGGCGTGCCGGCGTTCTGGAATCGAAGGCGTGGAGTCGTTTGTAGTTCAGCCCTGTGACTATCTCTGCTGCCGGCTTACTGCCGGTACAACAACAACCCCGTCTTTCCCACGCTCGTACCGTTCATACAAAACGCCACAAGCCGCAAAGTTCCCGCCTTGAGCAGGTTGTGTTAAAAGGGGCTTAGCTTACAACTCCAGTCAAACGTTTTCGAAAAAACCTCATTTCCAAATGAGGCTTAGGATCCAGCGCAGGCAACCTCCCTGTTCCACGACAGGAAGAACCGCAGGAGCGAAACGTCACTCGGCCTGTCGTGACGGTGTGTTCGTCTCCATCCCAACCGTTTCCATACAGCTGACCACAGCTACTTTACATGTGCGTTTATGCTCTCAGTCCATTAAGACACATGAAGGGAGAAAGTGCTCCTTTTCCTTAATGGCAGTCGTGCTGAGCCAGTCTGTAAGCAACAGGTCCTCTTTAATGTACTCACTATTAATGGACCATAGGAGCAGCGGCGGACAGCCAGTAATAATCAATTTCCTGCTGCGGTAATCATAGTTCTCTGGTAGTTAATTAGAGGCCAAGCTGCAGGGCTGTGCAGCGCTGTCTGAAGCGATGCATTCAAAAATAACTGGTAAATACCTCGGCCTGATTGGTCTCTAATGTCATTGCTCTGCGTACCGCAAGGGATTGGGTTCAAATCCCCTCCCCCCCCCCAGACTCGTTCACTTCCGGTTCACCTCACCTGCGCCTGGAGGTGAGAGCAGACGGCGAATACATCGGTACCAAAGAAGAAGAAGAAATGAACGCCACTCACCGTCGACGCAGGCCGGCCTTGCCCGCGTGGTGCCAGCGATCTGGCCTCTTCTGCAGGCGCAGCGGGCAGTCTGCCGGGCGATGGTTCGCCTGGGCACACTGCTGTCTCTGTTCATCATCACAATCTCACAGGTGCCCACTGCCAACTGGCCTGCCAAACACAAAACACAAGGGGGGAACACATTATAGGGCATCACCGCATGGCAACAGGTCCACACGGCAACAGGTCTGCACGGTAGGTCCTACCAAGACTTGCTTTACGGTCGACCGGACAGGAAAGAACGGCAGGCTATCTTCAAAACACGTTCACGGAAACGCTTTAGCGAGCAGAGAACTTTTGTTTATTTACGCCGGGAGTCGCTCGATGACTTCCCAACAACACGATCAGTCGGAGCCATATTTGGGAACAGGTTTGGGAACATCTGTCTTGCCAAGTAAGACTGATGCATTAACATGACATGTTAGTGCCTTCTGGGTAATACTGCCCTTTTACAGTCCACAGAGTGTTTACATATTTAAAGCAAGCTAACTAACTGAACTGTAACGGTACGGAAGCCAAATTTAAAAGCCAAATGACTAGAAGCCCTGAAGGCTCCCCACCCCCTCCTCCATTCATCCCCTGGTTTGAACTCCTAATATGGGACGGTTAGAAAGGGCTATTATGACCTCACCTACAGAAACACATCCGAGTGGTGAAGATTGAAAGCGCCTCTCCTGCGTTTGAGCTCTGCTATTTCTCCGTCGGCCACCTACCATAATGGGATTCCTTCATTCCTCCAGCAGTGCAGTCTGTTATCTGGTCAATAATCTGCTCACACACAGCTGAGTCAGAGGAACCCCCCCCTCCGCCCCGCCCCCCCCGCCCCCAGGTCTGACGAGAGCGTCTCTGCTGAACTGCAGACAGGACACGTCCAGCGCAGGAAGAGGCACGTCGTGGGGCTTTTGTTAAGAGTTAAATGAAGGTTCCTGGGAGCCAAGGTCCTCACAATGGCCTTTAACAAAGGCGGTCCCTTCGAACGGATTTAATTAAGGAACATTGTTAAATCTGATGGGGAAATCATTCGGGCTTTATTTTCACTGCAATTTGGATGAGACAGGTATTTACCAGGAAATATAAGAAATTAGAAAAAGACAGGGTAAAGTTAGAGAAAAGATATATAATTATACTTGGATTTCCTGAGCTTGTTATTTTAAACGATTCGCTAACTGGAAGGAAAAACCCAGGTTTCTTCCATTTTTCCCCCAGTTTTTCTATGATTTTGTCCTTGTCTTCCTGGTAGCTTTAGCTTGTTTGAGGGGCGGCTCTGTGGCTGTACGTGAAGCCCTCTGTGACATTCTGTTACGTGCATAAAAAGGGCGGTCCAAATACATTCGGATTTGATTTGAAGTAGTCTTCTTAATGGTTGAATCCCCTGATTGTACATCCTTTCCCTTTTACCCACTCAACGTAGGCTCCTAGCATCGCTCCCTGTGACACAGTACATGCTAATCTCTGACAGGGACTGCATCACCATGGCAAACCTCACATGCAATCCCTCTGGAACTCAGTCAGGGCTGTGCTCATTTCATTTCAGCACATCGCCCAACACGTTCCTAACCCACACACTCTCCCACTCACCTTCCATCGCACTGTCTCAGGCCTGCGCGTGTGTGGTATGCGTGCGTTGCACATGTGTGCGTCTGCGTATGTGTGGATGCGGCTTGTATGCTAGGGTGTGTTGTGTGTGTGTTTGCATGCTCTGGGGGCAAGGCTGTGCCATCAGATATCAGGGCCTTCCTCTGTGTTTCAACAGCTAACAGATGAATGGGCCACATGCGATAAGCCCAGAGAAGAGGGAGGAAGGGGGGAAGGGGGGGAAGGGGGAGGGGGGAGTGTGGAGGGGAGCGGGGGAGGGATGGGAGTGTGGGAGGGGAGGGGGAAGGGAGGGAGTGGGGGGTACGAGGATAGAAGGAGCAACATGCAGAGAGGTGGAGGGGGTGAGAGGGGGGGTGGTTGTAACACAGAAGATGTCGTCTCCTACTATGGATGAAAAGATATAGCACTGTGTTGAAGGGAGGCGACCACGGTTCGTAGTGTTTTAGCAGGGCCTGTGCCTGTCCAGTGGAGACCAAAGAGGAAACACAAGGCAGAAATACAGTCAAGTGAGCGATACACTGCAAAGGGAGGAAAACCAGCTGATGGTTGTGTGAAATATAAGCCTTCCGTGCAGGCAGATTGATTCAGCAATAAAAACCCTCGGTTCTTTTCCATAAACATCAACATGGCTTTTCCAACCCACTGAAACTCAAGTGTCTCAGAAGTTTGCTCACGTTTTCCCGCATGCTAAGGTTGTAATCAAAGCCCATCCTCTCTGTGACTAATTACTGCTGAGCTAAAGACTTTAGATAAATGGGAGGAATGTTTAAACTTCCCAATGTGCATTTCAGCACTTTTCTTGTGAATGGCCAGCACGGCCCAGATTCGTAGAGCTCTGTGGTTAGCGACTGCAGAAAGGGGCCAACAGAGGAGCCCGTTCCCTACAGTGGGAAGACGGAGCGCACTTTGAACCCCAACTGTGCAGCATCACGAATGGCGCAACTAAGTACAATATCCAATTCACGGATCAACCCAGGTGTGTTGCTGCCTCGATCGATGCTGTCAGCAAGTACCTGGCAGAGTGCTCCTACCCTTCCTCGAAAACAAACACCTCCTCGCTGTGCAAACCCCCCCTCCCCTCCTCCCCCCGTCTCGCTCGCCCTCGCCCTCTCTCTCTTTCTCTGGTCTTAACCCCAATCCGGCACAAAGGTTTGTGGTTGACACGGCATGGAGGGGTCTGAGGCTGCACCAGTGAACCGGAAATCGGTTCCGTTGAGGAAATCCAGACATTTCCAAATTTATCGTTGAATAAACTGGCAGCGTGGAAAGAAGGCTTGACAGGCTATCCATCTGCACGGGCGCCGGCCCAATGGTGTGAGCGGACAGGCTACTGCACTTTGATTTCCTGTCGGTGCCGCCATGACGGATGGCACGGTGATGCAAGGGAGGCGGAGCAGTCACGACACAACCCGCCACCGCCGCTGCCCTGCCTGCCCGCTAGCCTCTTCCCGCCACCCCCAAACCACTCTCTGTTCCTGGGGGGGCCCCCAGGGAGCAGTGGGCGGAACTGACTGGCACGCACCAAGCCCTGGATGGTGAGGAATGGAGATACGGTTGTCCCCTGGTTCACAGAGTCAAAGTGTTGTGCATGGCTGATTTATAGATCCTGTAGCTCAGTGTTAAGCATCCTCTCTAAGTTGCTTGTGTTGGCTTGGGTAGTTTGTTTACAACAGGTAGACAACATGGCTGCCTTGGGAAGAGGGTCTGGTGGGCGATGGAGAATGACTGAGGAGTCTTTTGGTATCTTATATCGCAGTCAATTATGGCCAACTGTTTATCCCTGGGTAATCAATTAGATTTATCTATTCAATTTATCACAGGGCAGGCAAAAAAAAGTTCCACAGGTGACAGAGATATCCGAGGAGCCAGACCAAGGTGAACGAGAGAAGATCCTACAGCTAGCAGATGAACGAGATAGATTCTCCAATTATTTGCACCAATCATAGCAGGGCCATCAACGATCTGACATAAGTGATTGGTTCATATCATCACCCTCCAATACAATAATGGTGTACATCCCATTTGAGAGTATGTTGATAATATTGAGTGAAGGACAACTATCCTGTTTCCTTTCGTGGTCATATAATGCTGACGGCTTGGCAGGCCGCGGATGTCGCGCAGAGTATTGGTTGTAAAAGCTTAAAAGGCTAACTGATGTGTTTGATCATATATACTTGAGGACCAGAAAGGAGTCATTGCTTTGATTTTCTGATCTCCGGGTAAAATGGGCCGCCACAACATCTTGTTCGGTGTAATAGACCATGAAGAAAACTAAAAACAGCCTTTTGCTTTTTCTTCAGAGGCTGCACGGACTGACGCTGTAGCTGTTTCGAACTATGTACATTATTTAATGTGGAAGCTAACTGTCACCCCATCACAGTGGAAGAAAAGGCTTTCAACCAGTATTCCGTTGTTATTCCCTAAATGAACCTGTCATGCTGTCATGGAAAATAACCGTCATGTAAACCATATTTCATAGAATAGCCCACACTTTTCACAGTAGTTTGTGCTTGCAAAAGCTATGTTCAGCTGTTATCAGAACGCCATGCATATGAGTTTACGTCAAAGATCTGCAACACAAATAAAACAACAACAAGAAATTTTGGGACAAGGGAAAAACGACTAGGGACGAGCGAACTGAGTGAGAATCGCTGTGTCCAGTCATATTAGCTTGCCAATCTATTCACCATCTGTCGCCTCGCTTTCTTAGCCGAAAGACATGCACTGTTACTGCCGTGGCATTGGAAAGAGTCGACGCACTCACCCTCTCTCAGGAGATGTGAGTAGATCACCCACAGGAGCAGAAGGCAGCAGATTGACGCTCCTCCACTTGCGGAGAGAGTTCTCGCTCCCGTCTGCATCCTCCGCCGTCCTGTCGAATTTGATCCGTAATCTTCTTTCCCACTTTAACGGGGATGTTTAAACACGGTGCTCGAACTCGGTAAAGGGTGAATACTTATTCCAGTGGTGTTTCGATAGCCCGTCGTTGGCATCCATTTTGAGGGGTAAATTAGTGCAGGAAAAGCCTGGAGATTATGATTGACAGGAAATCCCTTTTATCAAATTCCGTCTTTTTCATCAGCTTGTGATAGTCACTACTGTTGCAGTTGCTGACGGCGAGGCCGATCCAAGCGATTACCTCAAGTTCAAGTAAAATTGAATGTCATTGGCAAGTTTAGGAAACCGCGGTTCAAAACCGGATGAGACTGTCATGATATATCAGTCATTTTAAATGAATAATCCTCCCCATACGAGGCGGAATTGAACAGTTTTCCCCCTCAGACTGCAGAGTGGTATTCCCGGTTCAAAGGCTACAAGACGCGACGTTGAAGCGCAAGATCTCCGCAAGCATCGTCAGTTTCTTTGCGCCTGCTCGACGACGCAGCACTTTTCCCCCACCAACTCTGCCTTCACGTGAGGCTGAGCAGGATCCTGTGGAAAATAAAAGTTATTTCGAAGCAGAATATTGCCTGCTGTCCTCGTACTTGGAAACATGGACACGCAGCAGTAAGACGAATGAATCACAACCAGCCCGTTATCCTACACAATATCTGATAAAACGAGATTACAATTTTAGTTGGTTTATATTAAATTACCCTCGAGTTATACTCGTTTAAATGACAAACTGTGCTCATATACGTATATAAACTAATTTAAGAAGCATAACCATATTAACGTAGTCGTTGGTTAAAAAAAATGCAGCGCATAATGTCATTGCCGAGTTAATTTACGAGGTGATGATAAATAATCTCTCCACAAATCACCTGTATGCTTCCGATTATTATCGACATTTACCAATTTTATGAGTTGATCTCTCGTAATGTCGTTGTGCCTTTCTTCAGTCACTTCACCTACCTCGTGAAGTCCTCGGAAGCTGGTCTGTGTCTTTTACCGACGTAGCCTATCTTCATGCCAAATCAATATTACAAACGGCTGGGCTCGTCTGGACGGGACAAAATGGTGAAAAGCACAACATTTTTGTGCTATAAATAAAATATGTAGGCCTACCGTGCGGATTTTAGAGACGAACCGTCCACATCTCTGGAGTCACTTTTACAGCACTATTTAGGTAACACTCATTGAATCTCCTATTCATCGAAAGAAAGTCTGCATTGCCAGCTGCCTTGAGTGAACATTCCTCCCTCCCTCTCTTTTTCACTCGCACTCTCCTCTCTTTCTCCCTCTCTCTCCCCCTCTCTGTATTTCTCTCCCCCACCCCCCACACACCAAACCGCTTTTCTTAAACACTGAACTGAACAACCTTAGTTTGAAGGGCGTATTAACCCTGTGATAAGCACGCGTGATCTAGTCCAAACTACGTTTAAACCCAGACAAAGCCCCCAAAGACGGACTTCACTGGAAACCACAGTGAAGATCAGCAATGCCTGCACATGCTACATCCTCCCTCTATGCCCTTGCAAATTGCACCTTAGCGCAGGTCCTTGGACGCACATAAGTGAAATCTCCTTGAAGCTTCAATAGGGACATCTGGCTCTCCCGTCTTACCAAGGATGCCAGAGCTGTCTGGATCATACGGCTTGGGTTTGGTGTGTAGGTAATGCTGCTGAATCTCTCTCTCTCTCTCTCTCTGCTCTCGCTTCTCCCCTCAGGGTCTGCTCTGCCCTCCTCTCTCTCTCTCTCTCTCTCTCTCTCTCTCTCCTCACCTCCGTCCTCTCTCTCTCTCTCTCTCCTCTCTCTCCCTCTTCCTCTCTGTCTCTGTTTCTCCCTCTCTGTATGTGTCTTCCTCCTTCTCCCCCCCTTCCTCCTTCACCCAACACACACCCACAACACTCCCACCTCTTCTTCCCCACACACCCCAAGCATCCCCAGAACAAACCACTGCACACCACACACACACACCAACACACACACACACACACACAGCAGACACATCACCACACACACCACACACACATTGCCACATTTCTTCGCCGAGTCGCTTCCCTTCCACCTTACTTCTTTTCCCACTGATTGCCTCCCGTAGCACCAGCACAGCACATCCTTCACTACGACATCCTACCGACACACACCAGTCAGATTTAAGGCTCTGCAGATGCCACTCTATCTTTTAAATGACCACCATTAAAACTCCCTGGCCGTTGAGTACCATACCTATAACTCAACTCTCTAGTCTCTGGCCAGCAGGAGTGCACTTTATTAGCAGATGGAAGGATGGCCTCTGTGCACTTCAATTGCAGGGCCTCACCCAGTCCAACAGGAAAAGATATCATTATGACGTATGGCCCGCTGTTGTGAGACCACCGCAAACTAACTTCAACCCCACTATCCATGTCCATGCGGGGCTCCAAAACTGAGCGTGATGCGTTCTTTTTTCGCGTTCAGTTCTTTCTAGGCATTTGTAAAGGTAACATCATTACTGATCATCTACTAATATAAGAAGGATATGAATAAGCATGTTTAAAATGGCAAAGCTACCCAGATCTGTCCCCTTGACCAGATGTGTGGTTCTGGTGTCTCCAACGTCCTGTTCTACCACACCCACTCGGATGGAGACACTTATCCTCCTGCGCCCACACGAGCAGCGGCGCTTCGCCGCGTTCCACGCCGACGAGCGTTTGGTTATTACCAAGACGACTTCCTTCCTGGGCCAGTTTCCTCCTGGACGAGCGGAGCAAAAGCGGTTCCTTCCATGGCCCGTTTTCCGCTCCGCTGGAGTGAGAACGCCGATGACAAGCCTCCGCTAGAGGAACGGAGCGTCTGTCCTTTTGAGACGCAGCGGACCTTGAAAGAACAACACAAACGCACTGGAGACACAACAAGAACAATTACCATATGAGGGCTGTGCCTCTCACATCGACATCAGAGACCGGGGCTTGTCCCTCTTTGAACATTTTGATTGTTTCCTGTTGTTTTCTGGCTCGGAGGGTCGACATTTTCCATACAGCAACAGGTCTGAGTTTGACTTGATGGGCCATATTGACGGTTCTGCCACAATGTTGTTCTTTGAGTTTAGTGCGTTGTGTCAGTTCGTTGCCTTAAAATCGTAATGTTTTTAGATAGGACACAACTTACATATCATAAATCGATTAATCCATTAACCCTCCTGCTCTCTTCGTATTTTGCAGCTTACCCTGTCCTAAGGGTCAAAGCCATGCTACACGTGAATCAGAAAGATTACGTTTTTTTCAATTAAGCACATATAATCTAAATGTCTCATTGTGGGTGTGCGTGTGTGTGCATTTCACATATTTTCGGGTCATTCTGACTCCTGGAGAGAGCACGAGGGTTTAGAATGGTCAATTCTGTTGACGGCTGTTGGTTTCTCTATCTTGAACGGCTTCCTCATGGTTTTCCACATGAGTATTATATCTGAGTCATGTGACACGAAAGAAAAGAGGCCTGGTCTGACCTTTCAGTGACCTTCTACTGCAGGAGTCAGAGTCTCTGGACAAAGAGCTGCTCTTCTACTGCAGGAGTTAGAGTCTCTGGACAAAGAGCGACTCTCCTGCCTTGTGGACTCAGAGCTCAGAGAAGAGTTTCCCTCCGTTTCTCTCTCGCCCGAAAGTCATCCATTGTTTGTCTTCCATTGTATTGTTGGGAAGGAACTGAAGCAGTCTTGGAGTGTTTGTTTTTGATTAGCAGTGTTTAATGATCTCAACACATTCAATTATCAGCAGCCCACATTTCCAGTCGATAGTCATCCGCTCATTAATGGAGCAGAACTGATTACCAAAGAGAGGTGGGGTGAAATGTGATTTATTCAAACCACTAATTAAATCCACTCACAGAAGGGAGGGAAAAAAAACTGTTTCAACCCAGGTTGAAAAAAACTTTCAATACATTTCACTTTCCATTACTTAAAGTTTAGGTTGTGAACTTTGTAAAAGCATGATGATAAATCTAATGTAATTGGATAATTGTTTGTTAATGGGTTAGCCAGCGGCATCTCCAGTGAACACAGCTAGGAACTAGATATCTGGTTCATTTTTAAGAGTTTACGTTAATTATTGGTCGGCAACTGAAGAAATGGATGACATTGCTTGGAAAGGTCGCTACACAAATCAAAATGTACTTTGACTAAATATCTTTGTTGGATGCTAGATGTATAAATGATTGAATAGCATACCATACTACCTAACTACCATGCTACCTTAGCAGTAAGATAATATAGTTGATGTATTAGATTGTTACCAGTTACACCAGAGTTTAGCACAGCAAGTCGTGACCGAAGACCAAGTCTTGTAAGGTTCATCAGCGCGTGCACACAGCCAATGCGTTGCTGTTGCTTTAACATAACCTCTTGGCTCGCGCAGTCCCATTACAGACGAGAAGGTGAAATAGTTTGTGTGTGCGTTCGTGTGAATGTGTTTGTTTGTGTGTGTGTGTGTGTGTGTGTGTGGGAGGGGGGGCATTTCATAACACATAACTAATTTCATTGCAGTGATACATCGTATCAACGAGTAAAAGTTACACTCGGCCCAATCGCGCTCTATCTAATTCGATCCCGCTTTCGTCACACATCAACAACATCATCTACGGATAGCAATAAAATGTTTTCACTCTAGGTCATTTTCCTCCGCGGTACACTGCCTCCTTGATCTCAGAGCTCATTTGCGTGTTTCATTTAATGTAATCACTCTGAAATAAACGAGTAGCTACTGCAGTAAGAACGTCGGCCTGCAAATGCACAGGTGAGTAATGAAACTTCCGAGGATGTTGGTCACATGATTAATATAAGATGGCAGGCGGTCTTGCTGGATAATTGGGATACAACCTTTGGGATCGATACGTTAGTTATCACTAAGATTGCAGACCTTAAGATTGCTACCCTCAATCAACATTTTCTTTGACTTCTTCCACATTATCGTCCTACTTTGTCACACACCTCCGAATCACCTGCGTCATCGCCATCGATGTGATTGTAATTTATGGAACGATCATCATCAGCCTTATCATCATCATCATCATAATAAGTAGCAGCAGCAGCAGAATAGTACAAAGCTTTGTCAAATAATGCAAATATTTCTTTGTCAAATAATGCCTCATATATCTAGGCTTGGCAAAACCAAGCCTAGATATATGAGGATATGCAGAGAGAAACTTTTCATTTCTTGTATCTCTGTTAGCAGTGAGTCAGAGATGAATCACGGGCCAACATTAATGTGAGCATACTAGACCTGCCGGGCTGCTAGCTAGCTCATTAGCTCTGAGGCGGTGTTGTGACAACATAAAGTATTGAACTGCATGTCTTCCTTGGTACTGCTGAAGCATACTTACAGTGTACGGCCCTACTTCTGTCTGCCAGCCCGCTGCGAGTGCAGCCTCTTCACGTCTCCTCCCACAGAGCCACGCCAGTCCACATCCTCGTCAACTGTCTGAGTCTGGCGCTATTGTAATGATCGCCTGTAGGGCAGAGACATAGCTACATCTTGATTCGGAACGCCATGTGCCCTCGATATTTACCCAGCTATCCCAGACTGTGACACCAAGTCGAACAGCGGGGAAGAATGTGTCTTTTTAAAGCGTTCAAATAGAGGTTAGGCCTATAAAAGGCTACTTCAAAAACCTCGGCCATGTCAGAGTGGTAAAGTGCGTATTCACCGTTGCAGTGCCTGCTGTTTTAAGCCTTGTCTATTCCCCCTCTTTGTCTTCCTACTCCTATGATGCGTTTCCATGAGAACAGCGATCTCGTTTAGGTAGGTAGATGTTGCTGTTTCTCTGCTTTTGGGAACGTCCTAAACAAATCTCTTCGTGTTCAGCGTCTATAGTAACACGTCGAGCGACATTTTTTCATGTACATTGGTCATTCATGGTTCACTGCATCATGGTCTCACAGGCAAATGTTTAGTCGCTTGACAGTCACGCAGACAAAGTAACTGTACACGGATGCATGCTACTTGCTTATGCGCAAGCTCCGAGAAGAGGGGCTTGCATATCGGACCCAGAGTTTCTAGGAATAGCCTAGTAGGCTACATCATTCTGCCCATCCATTTGATAACATCAGAGTAATGGGAAAATGTCTGTTCTTGAGACCTGCTCAGTCAATCTTCAGTCAGTCTTCATATCCCTTTACTTTCCTTCTATCTTTCTCTTTGTGTCTCTAGCTCTCCATCTCTCTATTCACCTCTCTCTCTCTCTCTCTCTCTCTCCCTCTCTCTCACACACGCACACACGCACACACGCACACACACACACACACACACAAACAAAAGTGAAGATCCGTAGGAAATGCATTCTCTCTCCAAGGACTTCAGAAGTTGCCTGTCTGTGAAGGGGGGAATGGGGGGGAGGGGGGTCATAGAGAACTAGAGTGCGCAGAGCCAGACGTCCTTCCGAAAAGAACTAGGAGGTTTCAATACTATTAGAACTTCATAAGCCACCGTGACAAAGTGGAGTCATGCAGTCCTATTCATCTTCCAGCTGCGGCCCCCGGAGACTCTGACACGTCTCCAGACAGAGGGAATAGGAACGGAGCAGCGAGCAGCATGACACTGTATCTTCTGAAAGATTAGGCTTATCTCTGGGCTGTTTGGGCAGTCCTTCTGAATGTAAACAACAACTGTGTGAAACAGAAGGCAAAGAAGAGGGAGAACCATGAGCGAGAGCCAAGATGAGGGTGCAATATTTACCGCATCATGCAGAGCGCGATTCACCACGAGCACAAATTACCAACCCCAAACCCCCCCCCCCCTCCCCCCTCCCCAAGAGTCAGGAGACTGGATCTTTCTCTGAATGTCATCTAGGTTACACATCAACGCCTCGTCACAATCATCTTTACAACACTTCAGTCAGGAACCCTCGAGTCCTCTCTCGACCATCTGACAGCGTTTTCTCCTCAGCGGGAGAAACCAATCAAGATACTTCATCTGCTCATCACCAACGATCTCTCGCTCCGGAGACTTTCCCATAATGACGTTGCTTTCAAGTACTAGAGGCCCTTTTTTGGGGAGCCTGATATGAGAACCTTAAGTAGCCACAACCACATTTACGGCATCTTAGCGTGGCACAGAGAGTACCGTATCAAATATTCATTTTCCGTTTGCACATCTGCGTAGCAAGCTGAAAGTTTGTCCACAGCCCAGACTTAGGAAGGAAGGAAGCACATGGCTGGAAGCAGGCATTCTTTAAACAAGCAACGACACGATGCTCACCATGTATTGTAAACCTTTTATATATATATATATATATATATATATATATATATATATGTTTCTTTTTTTGCAAACTCGACATGAAAGACCAGTACCAGAATACCAAAATCATGTTCACTGAAATATTCAGCTCCATCCACAGTAGCTGTCAGAGAGAAAACACTTCTGTATGGCGAGCAGAGCCTATTTCTCAAACGCAAAGAGCTGTGTGGTGTTCTAGTGTCAAGTAGCGAGGCTTCAAAGTGACCCCAAAGTCTTTAAGTAGCTACAGTGCGTATCTTGTCTCTGCTGCTTCCCTTCGTGCAGGTTCCACTGTCATCTCCCTTGCATCACCCAAACTCTCCCTCCCCCTCCTCCTCCCCTCCTCCACACAAACCACAGGTGGCAGGGAACGACACATAAACATTTCATGGGTAGACATTCAAAGAGGACTCATTTTCCACGCCTCTCAAAACCTGCGTTTGAAATTGTTTCAGAAAACATGACCCCGCACCATGCTAGGAGCAGCGGTGGCAGAGTACAGGTGTATGTTTTCCCCTTGCTGGCGTCAATTTTACTCGTGGTTTATTGCTGATATTGCGATAGGATTTTTACCCTCCCGAATATGAAATGACACCAGAGTTTCACTGACATTCTGGAAGCACCGGCAGGTGTAAAGTTACGGTATGTGACATGTTTGTATTAAACACATGTGTTACGCACACACGCAAATGAAAATGGTTATCTGTGTCTGTTTCTAATCGTACCATTATCAATCTGGTCAACCATGAGAGCCTTAATCGATTACAAATTCCGCAGTGTACGATACAATTCAACACTGCAATACCGAGTGCAACACAACTATTTACTACACAACTTAAAAGATTTATAGGAATAAGTATAAATTATAGAACCGGGGAGAGATAGAGATAAAGAAAGAGAGAGGAATGAAAGATGATAAACTCAGAGAGACAGAGAAAGCAAAGTAGATGAGAATCTAGCCAAGCACACAGGATGGGAGATGAAAAGGAGGAGAGAGAAAACTCAGATCAGAGGTAATCAACCGTGAGGCCGTTGTGCAAAATTTACAGCTGTAATTTGGGATCCCTGGGCCTCAGTCTGAATACCAAGCCTGTCAGACTCTCATTTACCACAAATGTCTCTGCTTGGAGGCTTCTGCCTTTTTCAGGGGCTCAAGGCATAGCAGGATGTTCCCTCCCTCCCTGCACAGTTCAAATTAAACCTGCAGAACAGAAGACAGGAGACGCATCACTATCACACCTCAGCAGTCTGTCAGGATGGAAAGCACCCGAAGGATTATGACAATGAGGAGGCAGATTCTAGGAACTGGGACGGACGGAGGCGTGTTTTCATTCTTTTCCCCAACGAACTGTGGCAAATAAGCCAGATGTAAGATAGCGAGTAAACAAATAAACACAAATAGTCACCTTCAAAACAAGGGGGGGGGGGGGGGGGGCTGGGGGAGAGTAGCGGCAGCCCACACTGTTGATACTGGTACACCAGGCCTGGGAGTAAACACACCGAGTTGAGATCCGCTAACAGGATTTGATACGATCTTCTGATCTGCTCGTGGCGTTCAACAACGAGGTTCCTACGCGGTTCCACAGAGGATCACGTTAGCTGATCATGTTAGCGATTACGCAACGTTTGAAGGTGCCGCATCACACTGTGCAGATTGATCTGGAAGAAATCGCTCAATGGCCGCTTTCCCTATCATCTTACCTAGAGAAACCGCCCGCCGCTCAGCGATGGAGCGCTCAGCTCTGTGGAGAGAAGAGAGGCGATGGAAGAGGAGGCGGCATAGTTACTTGATAGAGCACTCAGTCTTTTCACACGGTGGTAAAGTACAAGCAAGAGTCGAGGGAGGGGAGGCAGAGAGATGGCCCTGCACTTTCTGATGTCCATTTTTTCTTGAAAGCGTTGGGCTAAGGTCAGGAGTGATGGAAAACACATTTGTAACGTTGTGCAAGAACATCAAATGTGGAACGCTGAAGACGTTGTATTCCGAGATTTTATGTTTTTGTACTGTGTGTGTTTGTATTGAGCATTATATATAAAACATTTTAATACTGTGTGGTTGTATGATAAATATATTCATACTGTTTGTGCTTTAGTATAATTGTCTGTGTGTGTCAGTATTGTGTGTGTGTTGGTATTGTGTGTCAGTATATTGTCTGTGTGTCAGCATAGTATGTGTGTTGGTATAGTGTGTATGTGTTGGTACAGTGTTTGTGTGTTGGTATAGTGTGTTGGTATAGTGTGTCAGTATTGTGTGTCAGTATTGTGTGTGTGTTGGTATTGTGTGTCAATATTTTGTGTGTGTGTGTTGGTATAGTGTCTGTGTGTTGGTATAGTGTGTGTGTGTGTGTTGGTATAGTGTGTGTGTGTTGGTATAATGTGTTGGTATAGTGTGTGTGTGTGTGTGTGTGTGTGTGCGCACAGCCCCCTCCAGCTGCAGCAGAGTGCCAGTGTTTCCTCTCAAGCTGCATGCATAGCCATGCTGTAGCTGGCTAGCTGGCTGTGCTAAGCAGCCCTGCCATGTCCAGGACAGCTCCCACGGCAACACCATCTCCCACCACCACCACCACCACCACCACCACCAGTCTCTATGGAACAGCTGCATTGAGTATACGTCCTAATGTTCTCATGATGTCTTCCAACGGAAGGGACTCACTGGTGGGTGCCTGTGGTTTCGCTGCGTAATGAAATATGTCTGCCGTGATGTATGGCTGCAGGAGAGGCCCAAATCGAAAATTGAATCACACTAACTTAATTTGTGGTTGGGGCAATCAAATTACTTGTTTTGGCTGCAGTGCTGACGACGAATTCATCTTTGTGACAAAGCTGTCAAGGCCACATATAAGGGAGCGGTGGAGACAGAGTGTGTGCGTGTGTGTGTAGGGGAATGGAATGAAATGTAGGCTACACTAGGTACCATATGCTGCAAAGCATACTGACCATGCTAATGCTAAGTCTGTACAGATTGTGACAGCGCTGTGGTTGAAAGGCCTTGTAAGGATAGCGCTGTGGTGGAATGTTAGCCTGCCGCTGATGAACAGGCTTCATGAACAGCGCTGCGGTTGGATGGATCCCACAGCCAGTCAGCCTGCGACATGGACGAACACACAAGCCATTTGTAAGCGCCATCTCTCAACACTTAATGAACAGTCATCCGAAATTCCAGGACCAGCTAATTCAACAACCCAAGTGGCAACTATGAACGGTAAGTTCTTATCGATCAAAGACACTTTTCTTTTTTTTTTCATTACACAAGGTTTAGTGAGCTTGTGAATTTTCTCCCAGAAAGAAAACAAGCTTGATCTGTTTGAAGCGGTTCAACAAGTCACGTTTTCATGGATCGTTTTCAGAGCAAATTGGCGAGCTGAGAAATGTGAACAGCGCAGTCTAACCTTGGCACTGGCAGATCGGCAGAGACAGTTCAGAAAACAGGAAGAAAGAAAAGGAGAGAAAGCGAGGAAGATCATTCTTTTCTCTAACATACCCTGTCCTAAAGAGCTACTCCCAGGCATGGGATGGTGATACAGCGGATAAATATGATAAAAAAATAATGCCCATCGTCTTTTAACCACTGAGGTATACGCAGAATCCATCAATTTTGAAATTGCGGTCGCTGTTCAACCAATTATACCGATTGTGGGCAAGTGTCTGACAGGCCGTTCAAGATAACCACAGATACGCACACACACAACATACACACACCATACACATTTCACACTCCTTAACAGTTGGCACACCAACACACACATATATATACACACACTGGCAGAGGAGTACCTGAATAGTGAGAGAAAATCTTTCCTGTGGGGGTAAGTGCAACCATGCGCAACTGATGCAGTAGATATGCAGCACACATCCAAGCTTAAGTAATAAGGTGACACATGAGCACCCTTAAAGCGGAGGCCTCCGAACCACAGTGTTTATCATAAAAGTGTGACTTCTCTTCAGAACCAAGTCATTACTGTAATCAACGGAGGACATGTCTGGGTCTGACATCGACCAATTATGGGTGGCTGGAGGATGCGTCGTAGACAACACGAACGCCACCTCCCACGTTTGTGGCACTCGTACAGTCGGTGTGCAAGTTCTCTTCACCTCCAACTGTTAGACAACAGCCAAGGTGTGGCGCTGCGAGAGCCTCCATCCCCGTCTCCCTCTCACACCCAAACAGACACACC
Organism: Plecoglossus altivelis; assembly: GCA_036571765.1. Classification (NCBI taxonomy): domain Eukaryota; kingdom Metazoa; phylum Chordata; class Actinopteri; order Osmeriformes; family Plecoglossidae; genus Plecoglossus; species Plecoglossus altivelis. The sequence continues at coordinate 4,547,186 of BROE01000021.1, read as the reverse complement.
CAGACGGATACACGCACACACCTCCTTCTGTCTCTCTGTCTTTGTTCAGCTGCCACTTCCAACACCTACTTCTCTCCTCTATCTCCCTGCTTCCTCTCTGTGCTGTGCAGTAGAGTGCACTGCATTTAGCTCCTTTAGGGAAAACAACTCTCCACACTATAAATAGCTTGTTTACCCCTCTTGTGTTTTTTCGTTGACTCTTTGTCCTGCTGTGACTGTGCGCGCGCGAACTCCCTGTTTTTTTGGCGTTGCTTTGGCGGTGTCACAGTCTATAATGAATAGACTGAAAGCACAAAGGCGAGCTGAGAAAGGAAGGAAGAGCAGTAAACCAAGGCCTGACTGTGAAAGAGGAACACATTATTAAGGCAAACGCATGACAGATAAAAAGGAGAGTGAGACGAAGGAGGAAGAGAGGGGGTGGGGGTGGGAGGAGGGGGGATGGAAGAAAAATCTAAGCAAAAGACAAGTCCTTTGAGACTTCCTGATTCGGGTCCACCTGTGAGGTTCCGTTGTCACGGTAATGACCTGGAAGGACGTCCTCGTTGTTCGAATCCGAGGGTCAAACACGGCCGTCTTTTTTGTCTTTCCCGACTCTCCATCTCTCTTCACGCCGGAACACCGTGCAAGGGACTAATTGATCCTTTGAGACAGGCTTTTGTGTCCCTGGACTGATGAGTGAATGTGAGAGGACAGTTGATGGAGCAGAGCAGCATACAGAATGGCTCTAAGGATCTGATGTAGTTCCTTCTGATACAGAGGGTAGGCTGGCAGAGGGAGGTGGTTTCTCAACCTATCACCCCGGAGGGAAAGAAAGGGGTCAAACTAGTTTACTACTGAAGGAAAATAAAGAAATAAATACATAATGGATTTGCTGGAAACAGACACTCAATCCTGGACTACATTCCTTCAACCAGATGAAAAAACTGTACGTTCAGACAATGAGATTGTAAGAACACAGACTACAACACTGGCACAGTGTTAGACAGGCTACGCCATGGGACTCACAAGATGATGTTGAATCCCAGCATCCCCTCCAGATCTCCCCCTCCCCTCTGGTCCAGCCCTGCCTAGGTTAGACAACCCCCCCTTACCCTCTCCTGTCCTTTGGCCCCCCCACAGGACCCAACCAAGGAGCGAAACATGGAGACAGGACGCTTCTAGGAGGAAGTAGGCGGGAAGAGCAGGGTGCAGAGGGAACCCAGCGAGCGATGGAGGCAAGACGGAACATCCCCCTCCTCCCCTGCGCACCTCCTCCCCACACCCCTCCTCTTCCAAAACACCCCACTCCTCCCCCAGCTCCCCTCCTCCACCAGCTCCCCTCCTCTTCCAAACCAACCTTCTACCTCCCCCTTGCGCCTCCTCCTCCCCCACCCACCCCCTCTCTTTCAAAGAAAACAACCCCCTCCTCCCCCCCTCCAAGGCTCCCCTTCCCTCCACCAGCTCCCTCTGTTCTCTCTACGTCCAACCACTCTCCTCCCCCTGCCGCCCCCTATCGGTCCCACGCAGAAGAAGGACTCGAGGTTCCTGACTGAAAGTGTTGAAGATGATCCTGTGTCGACGGCACCCCTGCGGCCCTCGCCCTATCGCACCCTCTCACTCACCCCTGACCACCTTCCTTACTCCCCTCGCCCCCCTTCCCATCACCCCTTCCTCATTTCCCCAACCACCCCTCCTCCCCCTACGCTGCTAAAACCTCCCTCCTCCCCTTGGCGCCCCAATACATCTGCTCTAGAGTGAAGCAACTGTCAGAACAGATAGTCCCAAGTGGACCTTCTATCTGTAGAGAACACAGCGTCGCGTGCGAGGTCACGGTAGCCGCAGCCCGACGGCAAGTATTATCATCCCAATACACATAGGCTATGATAAGAATAGACCACTGACTCACAGCTTACTGTAGTTATCTGTGGAGGGATGGATGAGGAGTGAAGTAATGGACATGGCATGCAGGCTAGCATTAGATTGTATTCACACGCATAGGCTACAGTGGACATTAGGGTATTGAAGACTAAGGGGGGGGGGGATAAATTAATTAATGGCTGTTTTTTTCTCTCTTTTCTTTTTCTTTCATCACCGAAGAAGATGAGTCACACAACTGAAGAGTGACTGGAATCTGTTTTTGTAGATTCAGCTTTCATCTTTTTTATAGCTCCGTCTTTCATTATTCTTCATGGCCATGCACAGCACATGTGTGGACAGCTACTGGTCTGTGAGAAGAGACAAAAATAAAAACGATAAAAGGTATGTGAAGGGGAGATGGTACATGGACAGAGAATGATGGTGGGGCTGCCAAAAAGTGAGAGTGGGAGTGAGATAGAGAGTGGGCAATTTGTTTACAATGCCTGTTAAAAATAACTAAATGTAACCTAACTAATAAGAGGCCATGTTGGAGAGGTGCCCCTTTATCACTTGATTAACTCATGTTGCCTTTGCATAACAATAAATGTTGCGTAACAGAGTGGCAGTAACCAAATCAAATTTGTCATCGAGAGCGCTACTTTGAAAAACATGTTCAAGCTATAGACGAGGCTGAAAACCCCAACTGTAACTTCCCATTACAGTCATTCTCTCTGAACAACATTAGCCCGTAAGTGACATCGCTGTGCAGTAACGCTGTCTAACGTCTCGCTGCTTGTGCTATAGAAGCAGGCCAGCTGGAGACGAGACAACTGCTGAGATAGAAAACAGAAGCCACCTTTCAATTCTACACTTGGCTTTTTTCAACCCCCCCCCCCTCCCTGCTCCCCTCCCCCGCATCGCCTGCATCTCCCCCCTCCCCCGCCTCTCCCCTCCCACCCCAGGATACCATTCTCCACCTCACCTCCTCCAGTCCTCCGCATTCCTCCTCTCCCACCCTTCTCCCCCTTTTCACACCCTAATCGTTGAGACTTATAGAAAAATCAATTTCCCCTCCCTGCAGGGGGAGGGGGGGGAGGGTGTGGAACATTCCAGCACCGTGTCTGATTGATGACGCGGAGACACCTCCCCTCACACGCCGCCGCCTTTTACAGGCTCACTGTTGATCGCCGTTCACCCGTAGCTTTATGGCTAATAATAACAAGGGATGTAATGGCCCGAACTGGAGCTAGGTAAATCTACCCTTCAAGACAGGATGTGGTCAATGGAGACAACTAAAGGATGGTTTCGGTTCAGAGGATTACTTATGGGAGGGTGAGGCAGGGAAGAGGGAGGTGATGGTGGGGGAGTGAAACTGCGATTCTGTACCATAACATCTATAATAAGGAGCGGGCAAGGCTCAAATGACTCATAGCTGAACGTAGGATGTTCAGAGGCATGAATGGACACGGTCGCTAACAGTGTGCAATGTTACGTGTCACATCTGGCCACTGGAACCTCGAATGTAAAGCACGCAAACCATCTTTGCATGCCCTGCGGACGTGGCCTGGTCTGTTGAAGTCACGAGAGCCAGGCAAGTTTAGCAGAAGCTAAAACTAAAGTTTGAGAAAACTCTCCAGTCAAGGCCTGCCGGCTGACGGAGGGGCTGGAAGGTAGCGGGGAACCAGGTCAGGCCAGGGGGGAAGGTGGAGCAGTGGTGGTGGGGGTGGTGGTGGGGATGGGTCCCCTGAGACCACAGCTCAACACAGCTAAACTGCTGTCAAGTTCATCGATAGGGAGCTTTTCACTAGACTGCACAAAGACAGCCTCGTACCGGCCCTCTAGCTATGCCTTAAACACTCCAGCGCCTGCTATTGAACTCCCCAGTCTGTCAATATCACCCTTCTCTCTTCCTACCAGTTAGCCACTTTGGAGAGAGGACATGGATGTGAGGAAGGGGGAGGGGGGAGATGGTGGGGGAGGAAGAGGAGAAGGCTACGGCTGACAACAGGGAGTAGACAGAAGAGCAAGGGGAGGAGGAGGAGGAGGAGGAGGAAGCGTACTGGCCCACTTCCAATCTGGGAGCTTGTTTCTTTCTAAAGACTGAGACCGTGCTCCTTCTTCATTCGATTACAAAACAAGTGTGCAGGGCGGAAAATGTGTTCACACTCATATACTGTGACAGGCTGTAAGCAGGAGGTCGGGAAAACAAGATTTCGACCCTGCTTGCCTGCGTGCGAGCGTCTCAGAATAACAACTTTAATAAGGACATAATGAAAGGTTGATTGAAAGGTTAACTTTGAAAATAGAGCGTGGAAAGCGATTCGCTACCAGGGAATGGACGTGTGCCACGGTGTAAGATGATGGTTGATAAGTTGGCGCGGTGCGTTACCACAGCCCTCCTTCCAAGGTTGAGTCTGAGGGGCGCAGAGCTGGAAAGGGGGGCTGTCAAAGATGCAGGTCCATCCATCTGGAGACGACCCCTGGGGAGGCGGGCAGCCGTGAACAGCTCGCTGGACGCCATTTGTCCCGGTGTCTGCCTCAAGGTGCCTGGCCACCTATGACAGGTTACGTCTTGATGTAGCACTGTGATCTCCTCCCACCTCCATGCTCTGGTCCTTCACCTTCCATCAGTCAGGACCGCTGTCTCCCAGCGAGTATCATTTGTCACCATCGACTGGCTCCAAAGCCTTTCCTCTCCTCCCCGGCCATCTTCCCATCTCCTCCACAGTAAATAGCTAAACCCCTCTCTGTCCCCCCCCCCCCCC
>BROE01000021.1:4442181-4542080 GCA_036571765.1 Plecoglossus altivelis | reverse complement strand
TCCCCCCCCCATCCCCCCCCCACCCCGTGCCAATCGATGGGGCCTATTTAACTTGAGCTATTGACTCGGTGGCCAGGCCCCTTGGAACACAGTGAAGAAAAATACAAACAAATTAGATGGGTGAAAAGGAACCATGAAAAGAAAGAGAAGAAGAAAAAACCTGAGGGGAGGGGGAGGGGGAGGGGGAGGTGTCGGACGCAGGATTCAAAATGAGATTTTGAATAATGCGTTTAGAAGGGAGTATGAACGGAAAGAGAGAGAGAGAGAGTGCGAGTACAAGAGACAATGAGGATGACAGAGGGGAAGAAAGAGAAGGAGGACAGAGGAGAAATCGATCAATGCGAGGAGATAATCTAGGACTCAGACCCGATGTGTAAATGCGTGACATTGCAGGGGTGGGCGGGACAGGGAAGAGATCAATTCCAGGCTTTTTGTTGCCCAGTAATCCTTAACTATCTATAAGTAATTAACCTTCAGAGGAGAACAGGGAAACAAATAAAGAAATAAATTGAGCAGCCGGCTGCTGGTGTTGGCGAATAGCAATGAGCTCTTGTTTGTGCGATCGCAACTTCTATTGTACTCAGAGTTGACCTGCAGCAAAGGAAGCAGCCTTGTCTTCTGGATGTTTGCTTGAATTGAACCACCAGACGAAACCATGTTTCTTTCCTCATCCCTTACTGTTGAACTGGTGTTTATCGAATCGTCTACAGGTGGCAAGTGTCTGATGATTCGCTCCGTGGGCAAAATGAATTCAAAGCGTTAGCGGCCGATATGAAACAAGGTTAGCATCCACGTGTCGTGTCCTCGCGGTGGAGCACGATTCCCTCTGTGAAGCAGTGCCCTCTGGGGGCGGGCGTTCGAGACTCACCCCCTACCTCCGCTCACCTCTTCTTTGTATCAGAAACAGCAGAAGCCTTAGTGGCCGTTTCACAAACCCACAGGTCAGGAAGGCCTTCTCCAGGAAACACACACACACACGCACACACACACAGACGCACACACACACACACACACGCACACACACACACACCAAAACCAGCCGAACTGTGCAGGGACAGGACACAAAACAAGCAGCCAGAGATCTTTACACTGTTTTATTGGCATTAAAATGCCGTTACTTATCACCGTTTGGAACAGACCACCCCTCCGGTCGTCCCCGTTCAGTCACCGTCATCCTTCAATAACGTTTAAGTTAGTAAAAAGCACATAGCATTGTTATTCAAAGTGTCACAGTAATACACACTAACGCTAAGGACTAGTGGGCTCTACGAAGCGTACATACAGAGCGCAACAAGTAGGAAATGGCTGGTCTTCACTTGTCGTTAGTATGGCAGCTGTAGAGAGCTAACGCAGAAAGACAAACGGCATTAAAAATCAAGGTGACTCGCCCCTCTCTCCCAGCCTGTGGCGTGTGAACATGGGGAGGCAGAGCAGCTGATACAAACGACGTGTCGACGCTTGGTGGAGCAATTACTGGGGGAACTGGTGCTCATTTCATTTCGTACCGGAACCCGTTTGATAAAAAACCCCAAGCTTGTGTACTCAACATACACCATCCCCCATCCCCACCCCCCACCCCCCCTCACCTCCTCTCCCGTCTTAAAACAAAGCAAAAAACAGAGAAACTCGACAGAGAAACCCAGCCCCCTTGATGCGATGGTTTCTTCTGCCACAGCAGGGAAGGCTTCCCCTCCCCCTCCACGGCTGTCCAGCACCGTAGACTACCAGTAGAGCCACTGTGGGGTCAGTGTACCCAGGGTTCCGCATAAGGAAGTGTGATCATGAGCTGGACCTCCATCCACGCTTCTCTACCAGAACGGACACCTGGAGGGGAGGAACACGATTAGCGGCAAAGCCCACAAACAAACACAACCCCCCCCCACTCCTCCCTCCGCCCCCCCTCCCTTTCCCCACTACCCCGCAGATCAAAACATTGTCTCAGATGAGCCGAGGAGAAAGCTCCAGACCATTTCCTTTCTTGGCAGTTTTTGTGAATGTATTTCAGTATTTAACAAGGTATCTATCTCCCATGGTGGTAGCTGAGTACTGAACCAATCTATGAAGGCTGTGGAAACGAAGGGTTTATGAACAAAACAAGAAAAATAACCGTTGAATTCCGAGACGAAGAACAAAATAATCCCTCCTCCCTCAGTTTCACCGAACCCCCACTGTTTACTTTCCTGGCGTTTGTTTCGAAAACAACAAAGAAGGAAGACAGCTAAAAAAGGAGAAAAAGCACCCAGCCCACAGGCTGCCTGAGGCAGCGGCACCCGTACGAACCAGCCGATGTAGCACTGACACAGGTTCTCATGAGAGGTGGCCTGCTTGATCAGCAGCTCCACCTGAGTGGGGACGTCCAGGGTCTCGTCGTGAGAGAAGTCTCGCCCTGGAACACAGCACACATCAGGACCATCGTCAGCACAGCATCTTATTGGCTGCCGAGGAGGGTGGGAGGGGTTGGGACGTACCGGTTAGTTTGTCTCGGACCCGGTTGATGATCTGGATGGCCTTCTTGTTGAGAGCTTCAGGCTGCACCAGGCCGTCTCCGACTGCAGGGAGACAAACGCACTGCTGACACAATGCATGTTTATCTGATGTCATTCTATCATTTCCCACCCCTGGAAACTTCAATGGAACGACTGCAGGGATTTCCACTCTATCGCCAAGACGTTTTCTGCATCGTTTGGCCAATGCAGCCATGATAAAGAGAGGAATGATATGGCTTGTGTGGATGCATCCAAGTCAGGTCGGAGGGACGGGTCAGGGAGGAGATCCTCAGAGAGGAGATCCTCAGAGAGGAGATCCTCAGAGGAGGAGATCCTCAGAGGAGGAGATCCCCAGGGAGAAGATCCTCAGAGGAGATCCTCAGAGAGGAGATCCTCAGAGGAGGAGATCCCCAGGGAGAAGATCCTCAGAGGAGATCCTTAGAGGAGGAGATCCTCAGAGGAGGAGATCCCCAGGGAGGACCTCCTCAGAGAGGAGATCCTCAGAGAGGAGATCCTCAGAGGAGGAGATCGTTAGAGGAGATCCTCAGGGAGGAGATCCTCAGAGAGGAGATCCTCAGAGAGGAGATCCTTAGAGGAGATCCTCAGAGGAGGAGATCCTCAGGGAGGAGATCCTCAGGGGGGAGATCCTCAGAGGAGATCCCCAGAGAGGACATCCTCAGAAGGGGAGATGGAGAGGAGAGACAGGACTCACTGAAGGAGTGGATGGACTCTGGCACGGTGGTTCCTGGTTTCTTCAGCGTTGCCTCTCCAAGATCGATGCCGTCCAGGGCCTCTGCAGCACAAGACAACAGCAGAACACACACAGGCGGGTGCTTCAGAAACAACAAGCTTCCAACCCATCTAACGACCAAACATTCCCCGTCTGCGCTTGAAAACCACCACGACGCCACAAATGGAAACTAACCGACGGACTGTCCAGCGGTGTAGGAGTCTGTTCTGGTCCTGGAGCGCTTGTTTCCCTTAGTGTTTGCTGTGGGCAACACAGGAGAGACATGTTGGAACACTTCGTACAGCCTGGTCATATCTGGTAAAGCTGTAGAAGGGTGGGGGTAAAGGTCTGTTTGAACCCACCTTTAGCGACTGTGTAGAGATGAGTTATGGCAGGGTAAGAGAGTTAGGGTGAAATGGAGGTGGTTACAGCAGTGTTAGACAAAAAGATGATGTAACGATGATTTATAGCAGGGTTAGACAAAATGATTGTGTAGAGATGAGCTATAGCAGAGTTAGACAAAATGATTGTGTAGAGGTGAGCTATAGCAGAGTTAGACAAAATGATTGTGTAGAGATGAGCTATTGCAAAGTTAGACAAAAGGATTGTGTAGAGATGAGCTATAGCAGAGTTAGACAAAATGATTGTGTAGAGATGAGCTATAGCAGAGTTAGACAAAAGGATTGTGTAGAGATGAGCTATAGCAAAGTTAGACAAAACGATTGTGTAGAGATGAGCTATAGCAGAGTTAGACAAAAGGATTGTGTAGAGATGAGCTATTGCAAAGTTAGACAAAAGGATTGTGTAGAGATGAGCTATAGCAGAGTTAGACAAAATGATTGTGTAGAGATGAGCTATAGCAGGGTTAGTCTAGTCTGAGGAGGTTAAAGGTCTGCAAAGGCTGTTGGAGGGGCTGTGGGCGTGGCCTGTGGGCGTGGCCTGTGGGTGGGGCCTGTGGGCGGGGCTTACTGTCCATCAGCCTCCAGTTGAGCAGCGGGTCGTAGACGAAGGCCTCCAGGACAGCCATCACACTGTCCCTGTGTTCCCGCAGAACCTCCATCACCGTGTGACACGTGATCCGGTAGTTACCGTCCAGCCCTGTCACCTGGGGCACGCACGCGCACATGCACACACACACACAGGCAAACACATGCACACACACACAGGCAAACATATGCACACACACAGGCAAACACACGCACACAAGCGCGCACACACACAGGCAAACACACGCACACACACAGGCAAACATACGCGCACACACACACACAGGCAAACACACACACACACAGGCAAACACATGCGCACACACACACAGGCAAACACGCGCACACACACATATGGGCAAACACACACACACACACAGGCACACACACACAGGCAAGCACACACACACGCGCAAGCAAACACGCACGCACGCAGAGATAAGACATTCACAAGCGAAAGACACAAACACACACAGAAGAGTTTCAATGCTAGCTTGGCTCCAGCAGTTTCGTAATAAAATGGCTCAAACAGGCTCCAATGACGTGTCCTCCGCCCCACCTCCATGGCGTTGGTCAGCATCCTGGTAAGCCTGAAGGGGATCTTCTCTGGGAACTTCTCTCTGGTCATGGCCACCTGGCAGGAGGGGTCAACATTCACACATAGTTCAGGTAACCTTTCTAGATAGTCATCAGACCTGAGTAAACAAAGTTCTCTCCTCACCTCAAAGCAGTCCCCAAAGTCAATGTGGAGGATTTTGCCACTCAGTCGATCCAACATCAGATTAGATGGATGTCTGTGAGGGAGAGAGAGGAGCAGAATGAGAGGAGCAGAAGGAGAACCAGAAGGAGAACCAAAGAGAGAACCAGAAGAGAACCAGAAGTAGAGAACCAGAACGACTGGAGCTTTGATGAGCCGTTTCTTCATTGCTAAACTCGATATTTAGTTCCTGAGCTGTTATTTCTGGAGAGGCTCACCTGTCACCCAATCCCAGGATGTAGCCCACCATTGACATCACAGCCAGGGAGCGCGTGTAATTGGTCCTTCTGTCAAACCACACCTACAAAGAACGATAACATTGTCTTGCTGTTACACCTTTCGGTTAGAGCTCACATCTAGAGCATGGCTGGAGATCCATGTCCTGGGAGAGCTACCTTCCTGCAGGCTTCCACTCTCTTCCCAGTCTATTTGATTCTGACAAATCGCTGGCTGATTCATGAATGAAGCGGTTTTGTCCTAATGTGAGGTTAAAATGAGAACCTGCAGGGGGTTCAGGAAGCAGGACTGGAGAGTTGCCATCCAATTCACCTCTAAGCAGGTGTGTGTGTGTGTCTGTCTGAGTGTGTATCTTCATCACCTCTAAGCAGGTGTGTGTGTGTGTATCTGTGTGTGTGTGTCACTACATCGCCTTTAAGCAGGTGCGTGTGTGTGTGTGTCTGTGTGTGTATCTACATCACCTCTAAGCAGGTGTGTGTGTGTCTGTGTGAGTGTGTATCTACATCACCTCTAGGCAGGTGTGTATGTCTGTGTGTGTGTCTGTGTGTGTATCTACATCACCTCTAAGCCGGTGTGTGTGTATCTTCATTACCTCTAAGCAGGTGTGTGTGTGTATCTACATCACCTCTAAGCCGGTGTGTGTGTCTGTGTGTGTGTATCTTCATTACCTCTAAGCAGGTGTGTGTGTGTATCTACATCACCTCTAAGCCGGTGTGTGTGTCTGGCTCTGTGTGTGTGTGTGCATCACTTCTAGTCAGGTGCTTGTGTATCTGCATAATCTATAGGCATGTGTGTGTATTAGCATCACCTCCAGGCAGGTGTGTGTGTGTGTATTAGCATCACCTCCAGGCAGGTGTGTGTGTGTGTAAGAGCATCACCTCCAGGCAGGTGTGTGTGTGTGTAAGAGCATCACCACTGGGAAGGTGTGTGCGTGTAAGAGAGGGTCCCCTCCAGGCAAGTATGTGTGTGTGTGTCGTGACAGGGTGTGTGTGTTGTGACAGGAGGTGTGTGCGTTGTGACAGGGTGTGTGTGTGTCGTGACAGGGTGTGTATTGTGACAGGGTGTGTGTGTATTGTGACAGGGTGCGTGTGTATTGTGACAGGGTGTGTGTGTTGTGACAGGGTGTGTGTTGTGACAGGGCGTGTGTTTGTTGTGACAGGGTGTGTGTGTGTGTTGTGACAGGGTGTGTAAGTGTTGTGTCAGGATGTGTGTGTGTGTGTTGTGTCAGGGTGTGTGTGTGTTGTGTCAGGGTGTGTGTGTGTTGTGTCAGGGTGTGTGTGTTGTGACAGGGTGTATGTGTGTTGTGACAGGGTGTATGTGTGTTGTGACAGGGTGTGTGTGTGTTGTGACAGGGTGTGTGTGTGTGTGTGTTGTGACAGGGTGTGTGTTGTGACAGGGTGTGTGTGTGTTGTGACAGGGTGTGTGTGTGTGTGTGTTGTGACAGGGTGTGTGTGTGTTGTGACAGGTTGTACCTCAGAGCTGGGGCTCTTCAGCCACAGCAGCTTGGCCAGGTCATCTCCTGCTGTGTTGTTGACCGCATGTTCAAACACCTCCACCTTCTCCATCAGGGTCAGGTGGTCGTAGTCTGGAGCCATCTGCGGACCACAAGGAGACCATGACCTCACACCTGTTCAACCATGACCTCACACCTGTTGAACCATGATCTCACACCTGTTGAACTATGACCTCACACCTGACATCTGTTGAACTATGACCTCACACCTGACATCTGTTCAACCATGACCTCACACCTGTACAACCATGACATCACACCTGTTGAACCATGACCTCACACCTGTTCAACCATGACCTCACACCTGTTCAACAATGACCTCACACATGACATCTGTTTAACCATGACCTCACACCTGTACAACCATGACATCACACCTGTTCAACCATGACCTCACACCTGTTCAACCATGACCTCACATCTGACACCTGTTCAAGTGTCCTTGTTCAAGAGGGATTTCAAGGCTTCCTATGTTTTTCATGCTATGTTACATATTTTGTCATCATTATACTGCATCATATTTAAATTCATAATGGATCAGTTAGCCGAACTAACGACCTAAACACATCTGGCAAAAAAAACGAAAGATACTTTTCTGGTCATTGTTTTGTGTAGCCCTGATCCTTTTGGACATAGAATTGTGTGTCACTTCTGTATGTAGAGGGTTGAGTCTGAAGGGTCAGTATGGATGCTGTCGTACCCTCAGCATGATGCAGTGGTTAGTATGGATGCTGTCGTACCCTCAGCATGATGCAGTGGTTAGTATGGATGCTGTCGTACCCTCAGCATGATACGATGCTCTATGTTGAGTAAGATCTTCTTCTTCTCCCTGTAGTCTCTGATGAGGGCGTGGAGCGTGTCACAGTGAGGCACCCAGCCAATCAGACCAGAGTTTGTGGACAGTGGAATCACCGCGTACCTCTGGATGCTGCCACACACACACACACACACACACAAATACACACATAAACATACAGACCCAAGTAGCATGCACCAACAAACAGAACTGTGTTTTTACTATGTGTGTGTGTGTGTGTATAGAACAGAGTACTGTGTGTGTGTATGAGCGCAAGAGATTGAGTGTATGGGACAGTGTGTCTTAGTATATAGGTGAACGTGTGTGTGTGAGTGTATGGTACACTGTGTCAGCTTATGGGAGAGTGTGTGTGTGTTAGTGAGTGTGAGTGAGTGTATGGGGCAGTGTGTCAGCTTATGGGAGAGTGTGTGTGTGTGTTGGTGAGTGTGAGTGAGTGTATAGAGCAGTGTGTGTTATGGGAGAGTGTGTGTTGGTGAGTGTGAGTGAGTGTATAGAGCAGTGTGTGTTATGGGAGAGTGTGTGTGTGTTGGTGAGTGTGAGTGAGTGTATAGAGCAGTGTGTGTTATGGAAGAGTGTGTGTGTGTGTGTGTGTGTTGGTGAGTGTGAGTGAGTGTATAGAGCAGTGTGTGTTATGGAAGAGTGTGTGTGCATGTGTGTGTCAGGTTTACCTGAGGTTCTTACGGAGGGAGGCGGGGTCGTTGGCCAGCAAGGTGTTGACCAGACCAAACAGCTGCATCACCCTCTCATCCTGCCTCAGGTCCTCGTGACCCTTCAGCAGGAACATGAACTCGTGCCCGTTACTGCCTGCAGGGGGCGCCAACACACTGCGTCACAACACGCCAGACCTTGGAAGAGGCCGCAACCTCGTCACCGTGGAGCCAAGTTAGTCACTAAAGGCTTTCAGCATGTTATTAAAATGCAATATGTAATTTCACAACAATTTTTTTTTTGAACGGGGATCAACTTGTGAGGGAAAAAGTACGTGTTTGTGTTAATGAATCGCAGAAACGGCTTTGTTTCCAGGAGCTAGTTGGTAATGTCCGGCAGGCTGGAGTTAGCTAATACTCAGCGGGCCTGCTACAACAACAGAAGTGATCAGACTTCCCACTCAGCCGTCCGAACAGAGCCAGATGTTGCATAAGGAGACACCCAGAGACACCGCGTGCACGCACTGGAGAACCATGAAGACAAGTGTGTGCGTGTTGCTAGGCCATGACGGCTGGTGTCCATTTCCTCAACTTTAGTTTCTATCAGGAATGTGTGTGTGTGTACTGGTGATGCGGTGAGGTTTGGAAGGGTAGAAGCTAGAGGTTAACACTGCTTCTCAGATGTCTTTACAGGAGTATTTCCTTCATAAGAAACACTATGTTAGATAGTGCTGCATCTAAGCATTAGTGCGGCAGACTAAACCGACAAGACAAACAAAGAAAGACCCCCTGAGGGATGTCTTCATCTACTTCTCTGAGGGGGTTTTCTCTAAGGGTTGTATGGGAGGTGCTGCTTTCTTTAAAGAAACCTTTCTTCCATAATCCTGAATCCTGATTTCTTAATCCTGAATCCTTCATTCTAAATCGTTGAATCCTTAATGCTTAATACTGAATCCCTCATTCTTAATCCTGAATCCTTAATCTTGAATCCTTAATCCTGAATCCTTAATCCTTAATTCTTAATCCTGAATCCTCCATCCTGAGTCCCTAAGGATTTCTTGATGTCCTGGCTTGTTAGCAGGATCATCCAGGTGATGGCTGCCCATGGAGGCTGAGGGCTCACCCATGATGGTGAGCTTGCGAGGCCTCTGCTTAGAGGTGATGACCTGCAGGGAGGGGGCGATAGACTGGATGCGGATGATGGGCTGGTTGGGGTCGTAGGTGCCGGGCACAGCCAGCTCCAGGTCTCGACACATCAGCAGTTTAGGAGACACGTACTGCAGCTCCAGAGACGTCAGCTGAGGGACAAAGACACACACACACACACACACGGACACAGACACACACATAGACACACACATAGACACACACATAGACACACACATAGACACACACATAGACACACACACACACACACACACACACACACACACACATAGACACACACACACACACACGGACACACACACACTCTCTTCATCTCTCTGTCTCTCCATCCCTGCCAGTTCGATGCCTACTCTCACGACACTCAGAGCGGAGCGTGGGCCTCCCTTTGAAAACAACCTTGCTACGGGAAATCACCTGAGCAAACACAGCCTAAGAAAGGAGTCTCTGTCTGTCTCTCTGGCAGTGCTGTCTACGGCCTCCACCATTCTATCACAGCATCTCTACGGTGAAGGCTCTTTAGAGCTATCTTTCACATGGCAGGACCAAGTCTTTTACATGAGTCATCTCACGGCTCTTAGGAGTGAATCTTTCTGGTTCTGGATTGGGGCATGAACCAGGTCTGTCAGCTCCCCTGTCCTGCCACACCTGGGCAGGTACGTCTGAGCTGGGGAGGAACATGCAGCGTGCTGCTGACAGACAGGTATGAAGCCCTGAGCTCCCAGCAGGAGCCAGGTGGGATCCTCACGCTGACGTGGCCTGATCTTATCTAGTCAGGAGACTGGGGTCCTAATGACAGACATGACTAAAAGCATGAGAGATCAGCAAGGTGTGGTGTGTGAGAGAGGGTGTGTTTATATGAGAGAGAGAGTGTGTGTATATGAGAGAGAGAGAGTGTGTGTATATGTGAGTGTGTGAGTGTATGTGAATGTGTGTCTGTGAGAGTGTGTGCGAGAGCAAGTGAATGTACATGCATCTGTGCGAGTATGAGTCTGTGTGTGAGAGACAGTGAATGTGTGTGCGTCTGTGTGAGTGTGAGTCTGTGTGTCAGAGACAGTGAATGTGTGTGCGTCTGTGCGAGTGTGTGTGAGTCTGTGTGTGAGAGACAGTGAATGTGTGTGCGTCTGTGCGAGTCTGTGTGTGAGAGACAGTGAATGTGTGTGCGTCTGTGCGAGAGTCTGTGTGTGAGTGCGCTCCCAGACCTGTGGCAACTGCTTGGAGATGCGTCTGAAGACGTGGTAGTACAGGTCCCAGGCCTGCGTCAGGTCCTTCACATTCCCAGAGCGCATGTACTTCCTGCACCAATCCTGTGCCTCCATTAGGTCCCGCCCATACGTCTGCAGCAACAACAACAAGAACCACGATTCAACCACAAGAACCACAGCACATCAACCACAACCAACCAACACCTACAAAACACTAAACGCAACCACATCAACAAGAACTGTGACTCTGGCTCCCTCCATGGAAGCAGAGCTCCCATGGCCAGCGACCCCCACTTGGCCAGCCTGTCCCCAGGCCAGCAACCCCCACTTGGCCAGCCTGTCCCCAGGCCAGCGACCCCCACTTGGCCAGCCTGTCCCCAGGCCAGCAACCCCCTCCAAGCCAGCCTGTCCCCAGGCCAGCGACCCCCTCCAAGCCAGCCTATCCCCAGGCCAGCTACCCCCCTGGTCAGCCTGTCCCCAGGCCAATGTCCCCCCCCTGGCCAGCCTGTCCTCAGGCCAGCATCCCCCTCCAAGCCAACGTACCTGGTTGAAGGAGGTCTCCTTGAGCGTCTGTGGGCCTCTCTCCATCATGGCGTGGAGGGGCTCCAGCACGGCGAACATGCCCTTCACGTTCCTCTCCCCAAAGTAGAGGCGGGACGCCTCCTCCAGGCCCTCATGCCACATCTCATGCCACAGGATGGCCACGCGGATCAGCTCCTCGCTCACCTGGGGGAAGGGAGGGGGGGGGGACTCAGCTGTGATGTGTGTGTAGGAGAGTGGGTGTACTGCTGAGAGTATCTGTTTGGGTGTGGGTGTTCATGTCATATGTGTGTGTGAGTAAAAGTCATGTGTGTGCATCAGTGTCATGCCATATGTATGTGTGTGTGTCATGTCGCGTGTGTGTGTCGTGTGTGTGTATCATCTCATGTGTGTGTCATGTGTGTGTGTGTGTGTGTCATGTGTCATGTGATGTGTGTGTCATGTGTGTATCATGTCATGTGTGTGTCATGTGTGTGTGTCATGTGTGTATCATGTCATGTGTGTCATGTCATGTGTGTGTGTCATGTGTGTATCATGTCATGTGTGTCATGTCATGTGTGTGTGTGTCATGTGTGTGTGTTCTCACCATGATGGCCTGCTGTACCAGAGCGTTGCAGTGCTCACACATGTTCTTCAGGATCTTGTTGGCTGCGTTGTGGCGGGCCGTGGTGGTGGACTTGGACGCCACGGTCAGAGGATAGATCAAAGCCTGCAGACCAGAACAATCAGCCAATCAGATCAAGATAAAGATGTACAATGAAAATAAAGATATTCAATCAACGAGGGGTTGACACCAAAACAATGTCTCCGTCCTCTGTAACAGCCAGTGAGGTGTGTGTATGTGTGTGCGTGTGTGTGCGTGTGTGTGTCTGTGCATGTGTGTGCGCACGTGTGTCTGTCTGTGTGTGGTGGGGGTGTACCTGGGGATGGTAGCGTCCAATGTCAGTGAGCAGCTGGTGGATGAGACGGCCCACCAGGGCGCGGGGCGTGTCAATCCGAGCAATCAGCTGTGGGATCACCTGCAGGGGCGTGGTTAAGGTCACGGGATCAGAGGGTTAATCTCTGGATGTTTTGAGAGTGAAGGTTTTGGCTACTGCTACCCCCCCCCTCCTCTTCCCCTTCTCTTCCCCCTCTCTGTGCCCAGGGAGGGAGAGGACAGACTGGGGCTCACCTGCAGCCAGGTATCTATCTGGATGGTCTTGATGCCCTCCACCAGAGCCTCGTTCACCTCTGGCCAGTGGCCATAGTCGAACCACAGAGTCAGAACCCTGGAGGAGGGAAGAGTACGCAGAGTTCCTTACCCAGAACATCCACCATGGCCACCCTGAGATGAACTCCCCGTGCTTCACGGGCACCTCGGGGGACAGGCAGTGAGCTTTTCATCCACCAGAGGGCTCCCTCTCCCCACCCTTGCACCTCCCCTGCCCCCCCCCCCCCCCCCCCTCCCTCAGGGGTGAGGCCCAGGCGAGGGGGAGGGGGGTGGCTGCTCACCTGAGGGTGTCCTGAAGGTTGTTGCCCCGGGACAGGGAGATGGAACGGAAGAAGCCCTGGACAGCAGGTACCGTGTACATCAGCAGAGTCTTGGACAGGTCCTGAAGCACAGGCAGACGGGGAGACGAGGAATGTAAATAAACAAATGGATAGATAAACAAATATGTGTATGTGTGTGTATGCGAAGATTTAGCTGTCTAGCAGATGGATTCTCCCTGTCTCCTTTAAAGCATGTTTTGGATCTAGTTGTCTATTGTTTATTAGTGTTCTTTAAACTAACTCTAAAACAATCTATTTTCCAGCCTGTATTATGATATCAGGTTCTTCCTTGGTCATGTACAGCGTCTGAATGACGCCTGGATATGACTGGAGTCCCTGTGATGCTGAGTGAAGCTGGCTTGGCCTAATGACATGGCAGCTTCTCTCTGGCAGTCTGAGGTAGTGTGAAATCTGCCTGTCACTTCTCCTCTCTGTGATGGTAATGAGGAATCTGGACAACTGGCTTGAACTGGGGCCATTTATTAGAGCAGATTCTTGGTCAGTATAGTAAGGATTTGTATGTGTGTGTGAGTGCGAAGGAGAGAGAGGCAAGGCTCTAATGTTCTGAGTGAGTGTGTGTGTGTGAGTGTGTGTGTCTTTGTACGTTTGACATAACCTGATGCAATTTTCCTTTGGACAGCTGGGGGAATGGAACCTTGTGTCGTGTGACCTCACACAAGCTTGAGTGTCTGAGTGTACATGAGTGTGTGTACATGAGTGTGTGTATATGAGTGTGTGTGTGTGTGTTTGGCAGGAGCCCTCCTCACCTCGCTTGCCTTCTTCTGACCAGGCGAGGGCACAGGGCTGTGGTCAGTGCTGTCCACCTCGCTGTCGCTGTTGGACGCCTCGCTGGCCCCGCTGGCGTGGCGCTGCTTCTTCTTGTCGTCCCGGCCCTGGTTCTGGTGCTTGTAGTGGAGCACCGCCTCGAAGTTCATCACCGCCCAGGCGTGCCAGGCCTGGACCAGGGAGACAGAGAGGGAAGAGGAGCGGGAGAGGGGGGAGGATGGGGACAAGGGGGGGGGAGACAGAGGAGAGGAGGAAGGGGATGGGGGGGAGGAGGAGGGTGGGGACAAGGGGGAGGAGGAAGGGGACAAGGGGGGGGAGGAGGAAGGGGACAAGGGGGGGGAGGGAAGGGGGTATTGGGAGGGAGGGAAGGAATTGAGAGGGAGAGGAGGGGACAGAGTGGAAGGGGACAAGATGGATGAGGAGGGAGGAGGGGGAGGGAGGAAGGGGGTTCAGGTAAGTTGGGTGTCTGCATGTCACTCATCACATCTAGTTCTCACCTCCTGTTTTGCTGAGGAGCAGATAAATGTCCCTGAGGGCGGATCGGTTTCCAATGTTTTCCTGGATCTGAGCAGATGTCGTTTTTAAGCTTATGTAATGGGCCAACGAGAGCCGAGGGGTAAAAGGGAAAGGAACAGAAAAGCTGGCTCTTGAGAGAGTACAGAGAAAGCGAGCGCGCTCAGTTAAGAGCAGCCTCCAGCCTGGGCCAGGTCATCACTGGGTAGACCCTGCTGGCTCCTTTCAAGTCAACACTTCTCTTTGACACACCACTGGAAAGACCACTTGAATGTGATGCTTTGAGAAGCAATGATTCACTTCACACAGGTAGCGCTGAAAGGGGTTTGTTTACGGTCACCCAATCCAACTTCAATCACTTGGGGCTGTCCCACGCCAAGGGTGTGGTGTTTGCAGACACAAGAGGCGGGCAGGGGCCAACCCCTGCTTGTCTACGTGGGCCAGGGAGAGAGTAGGAGACCGGGAGGGGGGGAACTGACCTTGTACCAGCTGCGGTCGTGCTCGGTGGAGTGGCTGTAGTACTGCAGCACCTTGGGGATGGTGCTCTCATTGATGCCCTGCAGACTGAGCTGCCACTCTCCCAGCTTCAGGAAACACCTGGAGTGAGGACAGGAGGGATAGAGGGAGGGAGAGGGAGATAGAAGGAGGGAGGGATGGAGAGATAGAGGGAGGGAGGGGGGGAGGGATAAAGGGAGGGGGTGGTTGGGTGAGGGATAGGGAGAGGTAGGGGGTGGGAGGTTGGGTGAGGGATAGGGAGAGAGGTGGAGGTTGGGAGAGAGGTAGGGAAGGGGATGTTGGGTGAGGGATAGGAAGAGAGTTAGAGAGGGGGAGGTGAGGAGAGAGGTAGGGAGGGTGAGGTTGGGTGAGGATAGGGAGAGGTAGAGGGGGAGAGGTTGGGAGAGAGGTAGGGAGGGGGATGTTGGGTGAGGGATAGGGAGAGAGGTAGAGAGGGGGAGGGAGGTAGGGAGGGTGAGGTTGGGTGAGGGATAGGGAAAGAAGTAGAGGTTGGGAGAGAGGTAGAGAGGGGGAGGTGGGGAGAAAGGTAGGGAGGGGGAGGTGGGGTGAGGGTAAGGGAGAGAGGGGGAGAAGGGGACGGAGAGAGACAAACCAAGGTTTTGGTCAACAGATCAGCAGTTGCGTTAGAACTCTGATAAATCACAAGGGCAACCGTGACAAACAGTGCTGTAGCCTTCTCTTGGACAGCCTTGGACTTGTTTTGCTGTTAAGACGAATGGGTTCCACGTGTCTTCCTGCCAACACAGCTGTCTAGGCCCCAAGCCCAGGTCTGTGGTACACTCTCTAGTAAAATACAACACAGGAATTCCACTTCTGGTTTCACAGTAGACAGCGTTGGGTTGTCCTGCGTCCAGGGCCCCAAATCTGAACACTCTGCTGTCTGTCACGGCTTGTCGAGAGGGGACTTGGCAGAGGTATCACTGCCCACTGCAGGACAGTGTATTGAACGGACGAGGCCGTTCACACATAACACTTACAGTGAGACGCATCAGCTCAAGGCAGCCGTGCGTCCAGCCTCTGAAAGGTCACGAGAGCCTTCAGAAGAAGAGGAGCGGGTCACGGAGAACTGGTGTGCTCTGGGAACGCTGCCTCGCCGTCTCCCTCCAGCTGCTTTGACCCGCTTCTCTCCTCAGCTCTCACAGACACATGCTCTTCAGCCCCAAACGCTCAACTCAAACCAGCCATGTTGGACTGAGCCCCTGGGCCTGAACGCAGAACCGCTTTGAAGTACGTCGTGACGAGGGACCGTCGAGGGAGCTTCAGCCGTCTCGCCCGTCAGCCTCCTCCTGTACTACAGCGCTGCTATTCTCAGAGCGCTTCGAGTAAACGAGCCATTAGGGTGACGTCATCGAGCTGAAAGCTTTTCCATGTGGGGAAGCGGAGGTGGCAGAGTGACAAGCTGGCGCGCACTGCACACGCTCAGATCGTGTCACTGTCGGCCTGCCAAGCTGGTCCTCCATGCAAACACAGGAGATAAACCCTGAAATGATCATGTATCCTTTGGGGGAAGATGGCACGAGGTGTGTGTGTGTGTGTGCATGTCTGTCTGTGCATGAGTCTGTTTGTGTCTGTCTATGCGCATGGTTGTGTGTGTGTATAAACGTGTGTGTGTGTGTGTGTGTGTGTGTGTAAGAGCGAGAGAGAGAGTTCCAGCCAGCCAGCCAGAGTGCAGACCAGGTGTGCACCATTCCCCACTCCCAGGCTGTTTCCAGGACAACGTGTCTGCATGTAAGGAGCCACACAGGGCAGCTCCCACCAGGCAGGTGTGCTAACACTCAGCATGCATTCCTGGGACAACACAACGTCTCGTCTGAGGATGAAGACAACATCACTACTGCTGTCAGACTCGCTTGCTGCTTCTCCTGAATTACGAGGTGCGAGTGTGTGTGTGTGTGCGTGTGCCTGTCTGGATGTGTGTCCCAATGATGAGTGTGTTTACAGAAGGTTTTACTGTATGTCGTCTCACACTAAGTGTGAGGTTCTCTCCCCTTGCGTAAAGAAAACACACGGTCTCTAGCTGGCTGTTTGTCCAGAGTGAAACTGTGCGCAACCTCGTGCTCTCCTGTCGAGGCAGCAGAGAGACGCTCTCTCACACAGAGCTCCACGGAGCTCTATCTCTATCTGCTCTATCTGTTTCCATCACCCTTGGAGGACTGGGACCCCCCTTTTGGAAAACCTTGGGGAAGGATCCACCCATCCTCACATCTCTACTTGTGTTTTCAATGCTCTGTCCGAACGCTCTGGATAGACGTACGGTGCCAAACAGAGAGGCGTGCAGGAGCAGAGCAGGGCGAGGCAGGGGTGGTGATGGCTCTGGCGGGGCCACGCCCAGTGAGAGGTGAAGACAATGCTGGCACTGCTGCAGCCTAGGGAACGCACATGGCCCCCATACCTGAGAGGATCACGCTAGGTGTGGAGCAGACACAAGGAGCTGGCTGCCTGCTGCCTGGAGGGCTGAAGAAAGAGCTTGGCTGGTTTTTGATGAAAGATAGAAGGGAAGAGAGAGAGATAGAGAGAGAGAGAGAGAGAGAGGGAGAGAGAGAGAGAGGGAGAGAGACAGAGAGGGAGAGGGAGAGAGAGAGAGAGAGAGAGAGAGGGAGAGACAGAGACAGAGACAGAGAGAGAGAAACGGAGAGAGAGAGAGGGGGGGAGCGACAAAGACAGATAGACAGAGACAGAGAGAAACAGACAGAGAGAAAGAGAGACAGACAGACAGAGAAATAGAGAGACAGACAGAGAGACAGAGACAAACAAAGAGAGACAGAGAGATAGAGAGAGACAGACAGAGAGATAGAGAGAGACAGACAGAGAGATAGAGAGACAGACAGAGAAATAGAGAGACAGACAGAGAGAGACAGACAGAGAGATAGAGAGGCAGACAGACAGAGAAATAGAGAGACAGACAGAGAGATAGAGAGAGACAGACAGAGAGAGACAGACAGAGAGATAGAGAGACAGACAGAGAGAGAGATAGAGAGACAGACAGAGACATAGAGCGAGAGATGCCAGTAAGCGAGTGAACCGATGACGTCCGTCAGGTCAGGGGAACAACAGCAAAGCACTTGGCTTCGCATGTGACCTCCTGTGTTCCGAGCACACGAGAGGAGAACCTGGCAGACCCTCTGAGGACCCCCGGTTCCTCCACAGGAACACAGCTTCATTATGTGGCCTGTTCCACTCCAAGATGGCTGCCAGACGCAAACAGCCTTCATTACAGCGGGACCTGAGGTGGTGAGCTACCTTCCCTCTCAGGGCACATTGAGAGGCTGATAAGTAACTACACAGCAATTTCAGCTTCTCCCAAGAGCTGCATTCAGCCAAGACCAAAGCATTCTCAGTCCCATCTGGTTCATGATAAAACCCAAATGTTGCGTTTTGGATGAATAGTCAAACGATTTGAAATGATGTTTAGTGACTTAAAGTAAAGTAGACAGTAAAGACATTTCTAAAGGCATATCAGATGCTGGCACACTGGATAATGTGCTGCCTTAGAGACAGTTGGTAAGTGTCCATGTTTGTGTGTGTGCAAGTATTTGTGTGTGTGTATGTGTGTGCAGGAATCTATGTGTGTGTGTGTGTGTGTGTGTGCGGTCAAGTATCTATGCGTATGAGTGTGCACGCAGGTATCCGTGTGTGTGTGTTTGAGTGTGTGAGTGTATGTGCAGGTATCCATTTCAGTGTGTGTGTGCAGGTATCCATGTGTGTGTGCAGGTATCCATGTGTGTGTGTTTGAGTGTGTGTGTGCAGTATCTGTGTGTGTGTTTGAGTGTGTGTGTGAGTGTGCGCTGCTGTAAGGGGCTAACCTGGCCATGAGTTTGTGCAGCTCCTGCTTGTGCTGCTGGTCCTCTGCAGCGATGGCATGCTGGGCCTGCTGCTGCATGCCCTGCACAAAGTGCTGCATGTGCTGGAACGCATCGATCTGAGGAGGAGAGGGCAGAAGGACGTCATGGAGACAGAGAGACAAGAGGGCATCATGGAGACAGGAGGTCGTCATGGAGACAGAGAGACAGGAGGGTGTCATGGAGACAGAGAGACAGGACGGCATCATGGAGACAGGAGGTCGTCATGGACACGGACAGAGAGACAGGAGGGTGTCGTGGAGACAGAGAGTCAGGAAGACGTCATGGAGACAGAGATACACAAGGTTGTCATAGAGACAGAGAGGGACATGGGGAGAGACAGACAAGAGGTTGTCATGGAGACCGAGAGAGAAGACAATATCAGCTCTACTGTCATACGTGTCGGTGAATTAGTGTTGATGTAAATCTAGCGTGATCAAATTCTGTTGACCCTGCGAAAAAGATTAGATCTTAAATCTATTTCCATATCCCATTCCATAAAATCTGAGATGGGAGTCTAATCGTTTTAATTTGATTTAATAGAATAAATCCCAAATCGATTAGGCTTTTTGAAGGTAATCAAATTAATTATGCTCAACAGCTGAGATTTAATTACAGTTCCCCAAACAGGCCAATCCAATATCCATAAATCTGCTAAAAATTATTCTTTAACAATTTTGACTTGATTATATTCAACCCTAAGTAATCCTTCATGATATCTGAGTCTGGAATTCCAAGAGCCTACAGACGATGTCTTTTATCTAAATAAGAGGATAGAACCTGCAAACTTGATCTTTAAACGTTGATCTTCAGTCTACTGCTGGGCTATACTTAAGAGAAATGGGTCTAGTCTGGTGTATAGTGTGACTGTGGGAGACTGTGTGAGTGTGTCTGTGTCAGTGTGACAACTGTGTGTATTAGACTGTGTGTGTGAGACTGTGTGTGTGTGTGTATGTGTGTATTAGACTGTGTGTGTGAGACTGTGTGTGTGTGTATTAGACTGTGTGTGTGTGTGTGTGAGAGTGTGTGTATTAGACTGTGTGTGTGTGTGTATGTGTGTATTAGACTGTGTGTGTGAGACTCTGTGTGTGTGTGTGAGACTGTGTGTATTAGACTGTGTGTGTGAGACTGTGTGTGTGTGTGTGTGTGAGACTGTGTGTGTGTATTAGACTGTGTGTGTCATTAAGATTCCTGCCTGGTGAGTGGAGCTGCTCCTGCAGCTGGCCCCGTGGCAGACAGCGGGCAAGCATCACACTTACATAACCTCCCCCATCACAACAGGCTCTAACACTTCACTAATGAGACACACGCCAGGGGTGCAGGGGGGGGGGCTGGGGGACCAGGGGGGCTGGCCCACAGGGGAGGACATGTGGGAAGGGTGTGTGTGACAAAATGTGTGTGTGTGTTTGTGCTGACAGAGGTGAGGGGTGGACTGGATGGGTTCCCCTGCTGTCGGAATGATGTGTCTCTTTCTTCACTACTCCACGTTGTTCTTCAGTGTTCTCCAGGAAAAAGCCCATCCTCACACGACACCCTCAGCGGGAGTTTCTCCAGAGCACATTCCAGTCTGCACCTCTATGGTCTGCCCTCCCTTCACCGGAGTGTTGTGAAGCACACGCACTAAAAATACCACAACAGCCCTGCTACAGACGAGCTGTTGTACTAAGAACCATGTGTTGTGTCTCTCCACCTTCCTCCTCCCCCTGCCTGTCCCTCTCCTCCTCACCCACCCCCCTCCCTCACCCGTTCCTACCCCTCGCCCTATGGCCTCACCTTGCGGGTGCTCTTCCACATGTACTTCATGTACGCGTAGGTGACGTGGGGGTGGGCTGTGGGTAGTGGGTGGTCCAGCTGCTTGGAGGGGTCCACCCCCAGGAGCAACACCAGGGTCTTGTGCGCCAGGGCCTGGAGGAGGGGGGAGGAGAGAGAAGAGGGGGGGGGCGAGGGGAAAGGAGGAGAGACAGAAGAGGGAGGGGGGAGAGAGAGGGGAAAGGAGGAGAGCGAGAAGAGGGAAGGGGAAAGAGGGGAAAGGAGGAGAGAGAATAGGGAGGGGGAGAGAGAGGGGAAAGGAAGAGAAGAGGGAGGGGGAGAGAGTGGAAAGGAGGAGAGAGAGAAGAGGGAGGGGGAGAGAGGGGAAAGGAGGAGAGAGAGAAGAGGGGGGGAGAGAGAAGAGGGGGGATTAGAGAGAGGAGAAAGGAGGAGAGAGAGAAGAGGGGGAGAGAGAGGGGAAAGGAGGAGAGAGAAGGGGGAGAAAGAGGGGAAAGGAGGAGAGAGAAGAGGGGGGAGAGAGAAGAGGGTGGATAGGAGAGAAAGGAGAGGGGGTAGAGAGAAAGGGAGGGAGAGCGGGAAGAGAGGTGAGAGAGGGCAAGGGAGAAGGTAGGAGGGAAAGGGGGGAGGAGGTGGAAAACATGGTGTCAGAAGGTTAAATGGTTGAAGTGTTGGCCCCTGAAGGTCTCCACGGTGATTCTGTACCTTAACAAGCCTCTGTAAACAGGCACCAGCCTTCTGGAGCCACATGGCAAATAAACAACTCAACCAGAGCTATGGGGTGTGTGTGTGTGTGTGTGTGTGTGTGTGTAAGTATGTGTTAGCGTGTACGTGTGCGCGCATGTGTGTGGACACATGAGATTGTGTGTGTCCCCCCACTCCCCCCCAAGGGAGAGTGTTTTAGGCAACAGTGTGGTCATTCCTGCCCCTGTTCAGTCATCTGCCACCCCCCAATCTCCCTCCCTCCCTCCCTCCCTCTTCCCTCTCTTGTGTTTGATCTGCACAGCCAGGAGCCAGACACAGCTGTCTATGAATGACATCATACCGGAAGTTGCTAGAAGAATACTGTGTGTGTGTGTGTCTGTGTGTGGTAATCTGCTGTGCTGCCTGCAATCTACTACAATCACCTAGAAAAACAGTTGAGCAGGGAAGGAAAAATGGTGACACTTTTATTGAACGAAATTCAGCTAAGGTTTCTAAACAAAGTGATTGGGAGACTTACATTACATCCATCGGTAATTTCAGAAAAGCTTTTTTTCCCCCCTCAGGTTTGATTTCCACTTTCCTCATTGTCACAGCAAACTGAGGTGAGCTTGATTTGACAAGAGGCTTATTTTCTAAAGGTCAACCTTGCTTCCTTTCTGTCTGAACGTGTCATTTGGGGTGTCAATCACATGTTCATGTGTTTAAGGACGTTTTGATCCATCACACACAACGTGCCTAGGCTATATGACCATGCCTTTCTAACTGTGTTGAGCGAGGCAGAGAATGAACACAGCTGATGTACTCAGCACCAGGAGAGCTACAGAGGCTGGAGCGGCCTGCGTACTCACCAGGTGTCCACTCTTGATACAGAGGCTAGAGAGGCCTGCGTACTCACCAGGCGTCCACTCTTGCCACAGAGGCTGGAGCAGCCTGCGTACTCACCAGGCGTCCACTCTTGATACAGAGGCTGGAGCGGCCTGCGTACTCACCAGGCGTCCGCTCTTGCCACAGAGGCTGGCGTATTTCAGCCAGGTCCTCATGTCCTCGTGGGGGTTGATGACCAGTGAGCGCACCATCAGGATCTTCTGCCAGTCCTCCACGATGCGCTGACAGCCCTGGAGGGGGGCAGGGGGAGGGGGGGAGGAAGGGGGGGGAGGAAGGGGGAGGGGAGGAGGAGGGGTGGACAGTGGAACACTCAGTCAACACAGGTCTGTCTCCTGCTCTGCGTTGTGTAACCTGCGTAGTCTCATGAGAGGACCAACATGTGAGCAAACAGAGGAGACAGATGCTGCTGGTAATACCTGTGGGAGGCAAGCATGAATACACACACACACAGTCCCTCTCTCTCTCTCTCTCTCTCACGCACACACACGCACACACTGACACACACACACACAGTCCCTCTCTCTCTCTCTCTCACGCACACACACGCACACACACACACACACACACACAGTCCCTCTCTCTCTCTCTCTCTCTCTCACGCACGCACACACACGCACACACTGACACACACACACGCACACACACACAGTCCCTCTCTCTCTCACGCACACACGCGCACACGCCTGCACACACGCACGCACGCACACACACACACACACACACACACAGTCTCTCTCTGACACACACACAGTCACTCTCTGACACACACACACACACACGGTCTATCTCTCACACTCACATAGTCTCTCACACACAGTCTCTCACACTCACACAGAGTCTCTCACACTCAAACAGTATCTCTCACACTCAAACAGTCTCTCACACACAGTCTCTCACACTCACACACAGAGTCTCTCATACTCACACAGTCTCTCTCACACTCACACAGTCTCTCACACTTACACAGTCTCTCACACTCACACATTCTCTCGCTCACCCACACAGGCATATAATGTTGATCACAGGCGGTGTGTCTGTATAAAGAAGCAGAGGAGGACCACAGGGATGCTGGTGTATACACACGCTATGCGGTGATGCAGGTTCCTAAAACTCACTGATTCATTCCAGCCTTTGACAGACGGGAGAGAGGGGGGGGGAGAGAGATAGAGAAACAGAGTGGAGCGGGGGAGAGCGGTGGGAGAGAGAGGGAGATGGAAAAAGAGTGTGCAAGTGCTGGAGGGACTTGGAGAGAAAGTGAGAGGGCGAGCGAGCGAGAGCGAGAAGTGGTGAGTCCTTGACAGATGTGTCAAGTTAGCCGCCAATAAATCCCAGATGGGGGAGGCCAGCCAGCCAGCCGGCCAGCCAGCCAGCCGGCCGGCTGAGCTGAGGTCTGGAGCTGCCATCAGGCTGTTTGTTCAGGGAGAGCCTCTTGATCCAACCACCTCTTCCCACAAACCCTCCACAGCTTTTATGAATGGAACACGTCAAGCAGATCAAGGAGGTTTCGACAACATCGACAGTGAGGGTGTGTGTGGTGTATGTTTGTGAGAGGGGGGAAGGGGGAGAAGTTCTCCCTGAGGGCTCATCATCCATACAGGGGAGACATGACAGTCCCAGAGAAAACATCAACAACCGCCTTGATGGGTTGTTGCCAAGGCAACAGGCATGGATAGTTTTTTATTTTTTAGTGTGTGGGGGAGGGGGGGGGGGCTGATGCTTCCGAGACTCGAACATCTGAACTATCAAGGAGGGGCCTGGTATACCTGGGAGAGACAGGAGAGAGAGACAGGAGAGAGAGAGACGGAGAGAGACAGGAGAGAGACGGAGAGAGAGACAGGAGAGAGAGAGACGGAGAGAGACAGGAGAGAGATGGAGAGAGAGACAAGAGAGAGAGACAGGTGAGAGAGACGGAGAGAGAGACAGGAGAGAGACGGAGAGAGAGACAGGAGAGAGAGACGGAGAGAGAGACAGGAGAGAGAGAGACAGGAGAGACAGGAGAGAGAGGAGAGAGACAGGAGAGAGAGACGGAGAGAGAGATGGAGAGAGACAGGAGAGACAGGAGCGAGAGACAGGAGAGAGAGGAGAGACAGGAGAGAGAGACGGAGAGAGAGACAGGAGATAGGGAGACAGGAGAGAGACAGGAGAGAGAGAGTCGGAGAGAGAGAGAGACAGAGAGACAGGAGAGAGAGAGACAGGAGAGACGGAGAGAGAGAGACAGGAGAGAGAGACATGAGAGAGAGCATTAGCATGTCCCGGGTAACAGTGGGTAACAGACATGTCTGGAAGCGATGCCGTCACACCCTAGGAATGGTATCAGGTATCAACCGTTTACCGTGCCCCCCCCCCCCCCCCACCCTCCCTTGTCACGGTCTGGCCTTATGGTAGCAACAACAGGCTGAGGCAAACCCCAGAACACCTTCAGTGGAAGCTGCGGCCCTGGTTAAAGGCCCGGGGCAGAGACAGGCGCGGATTAATTCTGTTGTCTGAAACTACGGGCCAGGGTTTGTATTGAGTTGCGAGAGCTTTGCGGTGGGGCCTGTGTTTTATGACCAGAGGTGGTTAATGTGGTCATCTTTATGTCTCTCTCACTCTGCCTCAGCTAAATACATTAACTGTCATAATCGGTCCGATCATAATGAAGCCTTCCGGAGTACTAGGCTGCTTTGGGGCGTATGGCAGAGCTTGGGTTTCAGACGCTACACACCAGATCTTAGGGTTGATACAGGGGGTTCTATTTAAGGACCTTATTATATTAGCTGTAGAAGAATGAAAAAACCCCGAAACAATCTCCTGCAGCTGAACCTTGTTTTTTAGAAACTTGGCCCCATTACTCAGCAACAAATAACACTGCAAAGAAGCTATTAGTAAAAGCAGAGCTAATTTAATGAGTAAAGGCTTATTTAGGACACACTAGTTAGTCAGGTATAGATGATGTCATCCAGTTCTTTGTGGGCCAGTTGTGTCAACAGGTCCAATTTCTGAAGAAGGATGGGGGTGAAAGGGGGCTGAGGGGGCGGGGAGTGGGGGGCTGTGTGTACTGTGTCCTGTGTGTACAGTGTGTCCTGTGTATACTGTGTGTGCACAGTGTGTGTGTGTGTGTGTGTACAGTGTGTGTGTACAGTGTGTGTGTGTGTGTACAGTGTGTGTGTGTCCTGTTTGTACAGTCACCTGCAGCCTCTCCCACCAGGTCTCTCGGATGATGTCCCTCCTCTCTGGGACCAGCTTGTACTGAATCACCTCCTCCAGCTCTGACAGCATCTGGCAGGACACCATGGCCTGCACCACACACACACACACACACACACACACACACAGACACACAGACACACACAGAGACACACACAAACACAGTACACAGTTATTTCTAATCCTAACAACAGAATGTGGTAACCAAACCCTAAGATTGAAGGCTCTCATTATGATAACAAGTAACCAAGAAGATCCAGGAGCTGAAGGACCCAGCAGCACATTCATACTGTATGATGACATTCTCTATAAATCAGTAAAAGAAATATAAAAATCTGCGGTCAATTTCTCCACATCACATTGTGTCCAGATCCTGGTTATGGCATAGACAAGCAGAGGGGCGGCTACAGAGGGAGCCAAGCAATTTCCTCTTTCCTTTATCCTACTGATATCACTGTCAGACCTGATGTTAATGCTCAATTTTTTGTTATCAGACAACATCTGTGTGAGATGGGCTCCTATGATGCTGTTCCAACTCTCATCTGGCAATGTTCTTGTATAATTCAACAGAAATGGATGAGGAGAATACAGTTCAGTCATGTGGAGTTCACTTTAAGGATCCAAACTGCAGTTAATCCGGTCAAATCCAATCACTTCATTAATTATAATGAAGACTATAATAGTCTTAACACTGAATATGAATATTCTAGACTGAGGAAGGACCACAGGAGATCAGAGACCTGGGGAGAAAGACTCAAAGGGAGAGACACTAGATGAGAGAGAGCAGAGAAGAGAAGAGAGACCAGATGAGAGAGATCAGAGACCAGAGGAAAGAGACCAGATGAGAGAGAGAAGAGAGACCACGGGAGAGAGACCTGAAAAAAGAAGCGAGACCAGAGGAGAAAGACCTGAGGAAAGACCAGAGCAGGGAGACCAGACGAGAGGCCAGAGAGATACGAGAGGAGAAAGACCTACCCCGTAGGCTCGACTGTAGCTCTCTCCTGCCATGGCCGTCAGCTCAGCATCCAGCAGATCTCTGGCCTTGTCGATACACTGGAACACAAAACACATGCACATTACTAGGGTACAAACGTCTCCAAGCAAAAGTCAGGACAGTCAAATCAGGACAGTCAAGTCAGGACAGTCAAGTCAGGACAGTAACAGTCAGGACAGTAACAGTCAGGACACTAAATCAGGACAGTAACAGTCAGGACAGTAACAGTCAGGACAGTAACAGTCAGGACAGTAACAGCCAGGACAGTAACAGTCAGGACAGTAACAGTCAGGACAGTAAGTCAGTCAAGTCAACTTAACAGTAAATCAAAAGCAACCAAGTACAGTTTCTGACGACCACTTGAGAAGACATTCAGGGCAGATGAACGAACATGTCAGGAACAGAATTGGCTCATCTTCTCTCCTACCCTCTCAGACACTGAGGAAAATAACCCTCTCAGACACAGGGAAGATAACAAGGAGTGAAAAGTGCCATTTCCTCAGTACAGAAACCGGGTCTCGGACCCATGTAGTACAGCGACGCATGGACCAGAACTCATAACTCTCCTGATCGTAACCACGTCACCGCGTTCGCTCCTGGAACCTTCCGCAACGAGAAGGGGAAGAATGTGTTCGGCTCACATGCAGGCCCAGATCAAAACACTTGCAACACGAACGCGCTGGGGAACGCAGCTCTTCTTACTGCAGCTCAGACCTGCCAACGCTGGCACGACGGACTGCTCTGATGAAACGAGCCGTGCAGCTTGTTAACACTAGGGTGTTTGTGTACACACACGGCCTCTCCCTGTGCCAGGTGCTGCACTAGAGACAGACAGCATCACGTCGTCTGAGCCAGACCGTTACCATAACTGCCTAGATTGTTGATTACTGTTTGACAAAGCTTTCCAGATTCCTTTTATGTTCTTTGCGACCGGCAGAACCGAACGAGGAGGCAGATATCAGATATCTAAAAAAATTAAAAAATTAAAAAATAAAAAAAGAATGGAGGAAAAACTGATGTAGCTCTATGGAAACACCCAGACAGGCAGGTAGGTAGACAGGTAACTATCTAGACGGGTAAGTAGGTAGACAGGCAGACAGACAGTCAGGTAGAGAGGTAAGTAGGTAGACAGGCAGACAGGCAGCATGGTTGGAGGGCAGGCAGCTGGGCAGGTAGTCAAACAGACAGACAGGTAGATACGCAGCCAGGCGGGTAGACAGACAGGTAGACAGGAAGGCAGCCAGGGAGGCAGCCAAACAGGCAGGGTTCAGCAGACTGTAATTAGGCCTGGGACCAGATGAGGGGGGACGGAGAGAAGGCTCTCTCTGCAAGGCAGCAGGGAGGGAGGGTCAGGGGGGGGGATGCAGCTGTTCCAGCATGCCTGCAGCTATTACTTTTCGGAGGGGGCAGAGATTGCGTGCCAAAACACCCAACAGGCATTCACAACACGGGGAAGGGTGGAGGGTGGTGAGGGGGCTTTGAGAGGAGGTGACAATGAGGCTGGCTCTTTCTGATCCGAGTCAAGTAGGGTCTGTTTACTCAAGGGCTCGCTGTGCCGCGCATTCAATCGTCTAGTCATGTTGACTCCTGATAAATGCCATGTCTTAGCTGTATCTTGCATGTGTGTGCCTGCGTGTGGGATAGTGTGTGTGTGTGTGTGTCTGGTGCAGGTTACAGAATGCACGTCAACACGCAGTCCATGCGAAACCCTCTACAAACACGTGCGGGCAAATCAATGATGAATGTAATTGTTCAAATGTGCGCAGGCTTTTTCCTAACCAAGGTGCGGTACATCCTGACTATTAGCGAGGCAGCTGGCAGCATTGTGAAGCCTGAGCGCTCCACTGTTATGTCTACACAAGCTACAAGAAACAGATCAATCCCTCTTAGGTTTACAGCGTCAAGACAGATCCCTTCCAGAGAGATCTGTGCGGTTCCTTGAAGCTCACGTCTCCTGGTAGGAGAGAGAGAGAAACTCCTGGTGAACAAGGTCTGGAACCAAAGACTTTAAGTCAGCAGGATTAGCATGCATATCCGGAAGACAGAAGTGAGCTCATGTTCACATCCAAGCTTTTCACCGTTCTCTTCATCTGCTTCTTATTCAGCCTTGCTCGCCGAGTACTGGCCCTTCCTACCCCCTCCAGAAAGGGAGCCAAAAGTCACCTTTTCTTTTCAGAGAGTACTTCAGGCCACACCTGGTCTTCATCTGCTATGTAACGGAGGGTGGGGGAGGGACGGAGGACCGGGGGGAGGGGGGAGTCTGAGCAGCGGGTCTGTAGTGGCGGTGCGTAAGCCCGCAGTGGTTGGGCACCCTGCTGGCTTCCAGCCTGGACGGAGATGGTCTCCGGAGACCGTGAACTTCTAGAAGAACAGCCTCGGCTCTCAGAGCCAATGAGGAAATCAGTGTCTTGACAAGAACCCCGACCGTGATGATAACCATAGAGATGACTCTGTATTCACCCCCAGGCTGAGAAGAGCACATGACTTCTGATTCTGGATGGTTCCAGAGCGTTTCCAAACAGAGGAAGTAGCACATTGTTAAAAGAAGGGTTGAGAGTTTTTTTTCCCTCATTCATTTCGGAACACGGCTGAAAAAAATGACCGAAATCCGTTTTTATATATTTGCGAAGCCATTGATGGATTCCTTTTAGACCTTTTATTAAACTGGGTGCTAAAGCAATATGGAGTCGTTTTCCACTGCAGAGAAACAGTTAGAAAAGTGTCAAACTTTTAAAACCTTCTTTTATGTCTTGAGCAAAGGCGCCAGCATCGCTGAAGCCAGACAAATAAAAATAGGGTATGAACATACAATATGTCTCAATGTACGCTGTTTCCAAGTGGAAAAACACCTTCACTTATTAAAAAACAACAACTTGTCAATCACTTGTCGATGTCCTGTATATAAAACACCCAGGGAGCCTCTCCTGTTGGCTGGGCCGACACGTGTACACGACAAGGGCTGTTTGGTGATGTCACCCACCTGCTGGGCCAATGAGAAGAGGTCTTGGTGCAAGGCGAGGACAGCTCTGTAGAAGGCCCCGTCATGGGTGTCCCTGGGGATCATACAGGTGTACTCCTCCATGCTGTCCCAGTGGCCTGGGGAAACACACACACACATGCAGACACACACACACACACACACACACGCAGACACACACACATCAACATCGTACACCACAGTGGTCCAGACCCAAAGCGGAACGTATGGCAGCTACTGGGTTGATTGAAAATGACAAATGACCCGTGATGGATGGTGATAGACAGGTGCTTCATCCAATCACATGGCTGCTCAAGGAATCCTTAGAAACAGTTAGGAAACAGGCAGCCACTTTCCAAAAAATATCTTTCTTACATTGCGTGAATCTGTTACTAACCCAATGGACCGCTAGACAACAAACTGAGTTAGATCAGAGCAACGTGGTGTTACTTTTCCTGCGGTGAATTATTTTGTTTTCATTTAATCTGCTTCAGGGTTGGTATGGGGGTCCACACAGAACTAACATGGCCAGTTAATGTGTTCTTAGATTCCTTGTGATTAATAATAGACTAAAAATCAGCTCACGACTCAAGTACCACTGCGGCTTCTGACTAAACCTAACCACATTAGAAGAAGGAATCAAAATCAAAAGAGATCGGTCACAGATATTATTCTGATCAGCTAAAAGATCATCAGGCGTGTTCAGGGTCAAGTTGGACTGGGCCTGAGCAACTTTGAAAGGGGTCAGAGATCAAGTTCTCCTGTAATGAAGCCCTGGGCCTGGAGGGCTGCGTGGTCTCTGCCCATAGTGAAAGTGCTGTACCAGTTGAAGGAGAGTGTGAGATGGTGGTGGTGGTCTCTTACCCAGCCCCCAGGCAGCAGCTGCAGCCATGCGAGCCATCTTAGCCTGAGTGTCCTCAGTCACCAGGGTCCACTCCTCACAGCACTGCTGGTGCAGCTGGCCCCTGGATGAACACGGACACACACACACACACAGTACACACACACACACAGTACACACACACACACAGTACACATACACAGTACACGCACACACACACACACAAACACACACAGACAATACACATACACACATGTTTTACAAAGGGTGATGGGTAATAATAGGGGTGATACTCATTATGTAAGAAAAATAATTGTAGGGTTGCAAACTTTCACTATAAAATATGAGACGAAAGATGGCTTGCCACAGCAGTGTGGGTATAGTTTAGAGTGAATGTATGGTTTGGCTGTATACACACGACAGAAATAGGTAAAGAGGCCATCTGTAGAACCGCTGGTGGAGTTAAAAACGTGACTTCAACTAACCAGAACAGGTCATGTGTCTTAGAGACACCCCCCCCCCCATCTCAAACATTATACAGCATTAGAAAGGCTACGCTTCTTGAGATTTGACATCACGATCGATGCTACGAACTCCGTGTCATGAACCGCTGCCAGGTGGAATGTTCCTTTCCACCGGACCCACTGCAGTCGGTTCCCACTGACCTTGCGCAACATTCTCTTTGCCATGGAGTCTTTGTGCCCCGCAGAACTGGCACGGGATGAAACGGGGAAAAACAATTCAATAAAGGATTCTCAGCTTCACTGAAATCCTGGCGTCCTCCAACTCTCTCCCTGCCACTTCGACCAGGAGCGGTATGGCTCTGATAATCACTAACCCAATAAACACACTGGGTTTCCCACCATGACCAGGTGAACTCACCCAACCTTTAAATTACACAGAGTACCGAACGTTCCTTTACCCTGGTCCCAGAGGAAGAAACCCAGGCAGATGCCCCCACCTCCCATCCTCCCACCCCCACCCCCCTTGCACGTGCATCATGGGAAAGAGATTTGAGCGAGAACATTGAAGGTGAGAGGGGACAGAGAGTTTTTTTTGGGGGGTGGGGGGCAGGGGACAACGAGAAGAGGAACTTCCCCCCCAGCTGTCAGACTTGGATAATTCATGGAGGCTACGAAAACAAAGGCCCCAGTCACTGCTGCTGTGCGTGCCTCTCGTAGTCTAAGGTAGCCGGGGAGAGAGGAGAGAGAGAGCTCAGCGGACGTACGCTCCACCCGGCAACACATCCTTCAACCTGCTGGAATTCCGCTGAAATAACACAGGAGCGATACGGCGAGACTGAGGGCGGCCATCTTTTCTACTTCTCCTTAAGGCATTCTGGCCCCCTGCTCATTTCACCTGTGGTGACCTTGCAATATGGCAAAAGGATCGGAAAAAGGTAACTGTACAGGCAGGAGTCGGTGTATCTGCGGCTGGGTTTCCTGGAGAACCGGGGCAGCGTTTAAGGTTTGTTAGGTGTACCGCTGAAGATGGGCAGGGTTGGCACGTGTGCGATGGTGTTTGGTGAAAACGTGACGTAAAAGATCATAATAAAACTGCTTGCAGCCATGTTGAGCTGTACGAGCTGATGAAGCTAGGAAGATGAGGTAGCTATCTTGTCATGACTAAATACACACGTTCACAGCTAACAGGCACCGCATTGTCATAAGACATTGGATTGGACTAGTGCAAATTAAATGGAGGATACTGAGTATAATTGCACTTTTTAATGCAGCATTGTGGAACAAGACGTTCTTTAGAAAAACGTGTTAAACCCGCTCAGGCCAAATCAATAGCGGTTGGGGCCTGTGTACTCTATTAACAAAACAGATTCACATTCTGTACCTTCAGATCGAACTGTTTCTGCCTAACTTTGGACCACTATTCCCACTTTGGGTGGTTATTAAGTGACTAAACAGAACAAAATGTGCGATTTCTACAAGGAAACACACTCTCCTGAGAGCACAGGTCTTAACGATTCAGATAATAATGACGTCCCATCCTCTCTCTCCGACACACACACACACACACACACACACACACACACACGAATCGTGTTTTTGTTCTGGAGATATACAACTATGCCACAACTATGCCACAACATTGCCAGTACCGTACTCTACGGAACCGCATGTTTATCATCAGGAACTATGACGCTGAACATTACTGGACTCTAACTCTTTGATTCCCAATAACTGGAAGAACTGACTGATCCACCTGCTCCAAGGCAGGCAGGAGGGAGACCGACAAAGACAGAAGAAGAGAGAAAAGAGTGTTCTTGGCGTTAGGTACATTTGAGGATTCATCTGTTTCCGAAGCACAGAACTCTTCACTGGCTTGGACTGACTGTCCTGCCACTTCCAGGCAATATTCTCTCGTTACAGGAAATGTAAATTTCTCTTTCTCTCTGTCTCTATCTGTCTCTCTCACACTTTTACCATCTCTTTTTCGCACCCTCATTCTCTCCCTCACTTTAGTATTTACCATCCATCTTTCTCTCTTGCACTTTTACCACATCTCTTGCACTCTCATTTTCTCCATTACTATCACTTTAATATTTACCATCCCTCTCTCTCTTTTTTTATATCTCTCCCTTGCACTTTCACCACCTCTTTTGCACTCATCTTCCTCCACTTTAATATTTAGCATCCCTCTCTCTCTGTCTCCCTCTCTTTATCTCGCTCACAGATCCAGCCATCTTATGTCAGCTTCCATTAGCAGCAGGCTGCTGGTCTGCTGTGTTAAAGTC
The DNA here is from genome assembly GCA_036571765.1 of Plecoglossus altivelis. Classification (NCBI taxonomy): domain Eukaryota; kingdom Metazoa; phylum Chordata; class Actinopteri; order Osmeriformes; family Plecoglossidae; genus Plecoglossus; species Plecoglossus altivelis. The sequence continues at coordinate 4,509,710 of BROE01000021.1, read as the reverse complement.
CAAAGTGCTGAGGACAAGCTAGCTGCCGGCTCCACTTCTCTCTCGTTGGCCTCTTCCTTCGTTACACTTAAGGAGTTCAACTCTCTTCAAGCTGGAAAATCATGAGCTCAGCGCAAAGAGAGACTTGGTCGAAAACGTCAAGCCCCCCCCCCCCCCCCCCCCAAAAAAAAATTTTTTTAGGGCCTGATAATTTAGATAATATAAACAACGTTTAAAGTCATATTATTACGTTTTGGCCAATTTTACAAAAGCTAAACACACACTCTTTGGGTTGGCCCGCTTCCATGTATCAAATGTATATATGTATGAATGCGGAAGTTTGAATTACTAATGAAATTGAATCCAACTGTATTTGAATCCATCTGTATTTGAATCCAACTGTATTTGAATCCAACTTTATGTAAATCAAACCATATTTGAATCCAACTCCATCTAAATCAAACCGTATTTGAATCCAACTTTATGCAAATCAAACCGCATTTGAATCCAACTTTATTTGCACGTCAGTATGATGTGGCTCACCATTCTCCTAAAGCCTCCAGGCATCGCATGCGGCCCAGGATGAGCTCAGGGTCCTCGTCCTTGTTCATGTCGATCTTCTTGTCGTACGCCACCAGGGCATCCTCCCACTCGTGCAGCTTCTCATACCAGGTGGCTTGGATTTCCTACCAAACGAGACCATGACAAGAGAGATATGCTTCTCTGAGGTGATGACTGGTACATGTACACACAGCCCATATCAAGTGTATGGGATATATCTGCTTTATGAATACAACGTAAATTGATCCAGAAGGTGGGTTTGTGGCATGACAGTTCGTAAATCTAGCGAAAGCAAAATGACTGCAAGGAGACATTCTTAATCTTTCAGATGTAACCGTTGAGTTATTTCAGGTGTACGCTGGTCTCCACGGAAACAAACTTGATCAGTGAAACCGAAAAGAGGAAACGCTTCTCCTATCGAGGGCGTCTCATGGAACCGTGAACCCCGTCACATGACTTCTAAATCACGTGACTTCCCGAGCCAACGCTGACGGCGTGCTGACGTCTTGCCAGCGACCTCAGGAAGTGATTCCCAGAGCCGAGGCGACCTTTGGCGACCCGGTGATGAGCCCGACTGGAACAGGAAACAGAGCCAGGTTGGTCCTGCCCGCACGGTCTGCTAGTTCGCTCTTGCCGTAAAACGCCTCAGACTGTTTACCTCATAAACAAGGCTTCTGCAAGTGCTCTCCAAGGTGCTTTTAAACCGACGCTTTTCACCGCTCTCCAACTTTAATAAGGGAACATAATTACAGCCTACAACGACAGGCTGTGAGGCAATTTCGGCAGGAACCCCACCTGCGAAACAGTCTGAGGTCTAACAACCGGACTCTGGGCTTCAAGTAGCCACTTAATAAAACACTAGTGGCACATACTGTAAAATGATCTGTTTGAGTTGTGTCTACAACACCAGGAGCTTGTTCGTCCTTGTTTTCCACAGTTCCTGCCATTCGCCGCTGGTCATGTGCATCGAGACTTCCCGAGCTCATTTAATATCTTTCCCGGTTTAACTTTCAAGTCCGACTCGGGTTGAGCTCGCGTTATTTACGAGCCGCGCGGACTTGCAATGAGTGACGACGTTGCTAAACATCAAGTGGCGGATCAAAACGCAATAACAGGCCAGTGTAATTACAGGAACAGAAGGAGGAAAACAATAGGGTCCAACGTGGAAACCTTCTCTGGAACGTTACGTAACGGATGACGGTGAGAACATCCAAGACGTGTTCACCGTTTAGGTCTGGTTTTTGATATTTGGACTCAGCTCCTTCTAGACAGTGAGACACTCTGAGCAGTGAGGAGCTGGCTTCCAACGACTCCAATTATGCGGCGCTTCTGCGAAATCCGTTGCGACGAGAATGGATAAATGATCCAAGGGCGTTGGATTGGGAATGTTTTCGTAGGAAGGCCAACTCAGGCACAGAGGACAAAGGTGCAACAAGTTCAAAAAGCGACACGTTTTGGACACTTGATTTGGCATGTAAAAAAGTCTCTGAGGAACATGATTAAATAGTGAGTGAGTAATACTCCAGTGAGTTATATAGTGGCTCAGAGCAGCTACCAGTTAGATAAACAGAACTGTGAGCAGGTTTAGTATGGAGCATGAACTGCATGGGTTTGGAACAAAATGTCCAGTCACACTCATCGCAGACTAAAGAGATGTGAAAAAAAACTACAGGTGTAATTCATAAAACGATAACATGTCGCCCATTAAATAAAAGGGGAGCAGCATTCTTGCCCTTCATCAGCCCCCATGCTGTCCTCGCCTGTCCAAGCCAACGCTCTTCCCAGACGTGCGAGGGAGAGCGATGGCACCTCGTGCCCCACACATCGCTCGCCCTCTGGGCCACAGGACGTGTCCGACACCCTGACGTCCCCGCGGAGCAGGCGGAGAGAGACGATGACGGAGGAGGACGCGACTCACCAGCTCTCCAAAGTGTTTCATGGCATACTCCAGCACGCCGGACGCCGCCTCGGGCTGCTGCAGTTTGTTATTGATGCTGCAACAGACGAGAAAGAAACAGGCTTGAGACAGTTTTTCACACACACAGCGGGGCAAGCAACACAACGAGAACTCTCCGGAGTGGCTCGGGGCGTTGTCACGGTGATGGATGGCGGTTGAGATCATATATATACGAGTCCGATCGGAGCTGATGAAATGAGGAACAGGATCCAGGCAGTCCTGTCTCCTCATGACTGATGGGTCTGGACTACCACTTGCTGATGGCCAGGGAAAGGATTTAAGAGGCGCTGAACATGTTGCTCACATGCCAACGCCACGAGTTGGGCAGTTGGGCTTTCCTGAGATGATATACAACCAGTTGATACACAAGCTAGGTTTCTATGGTCGTTACTGTCGAGAGTGAACAAATGACCTCCCGAAAATTCCTCACGATTGCCTTTAGGGTGCTAAAACAAATGCTTCCTCTGCAAACAAAGATCCGTATTCTAAACTGTAATTGCGCAGGGTAGCACATCGACACATGAGATATTTAGGAGATGGATGATGCATCCGTCCCCCCATCCCCCCCGTCCCCCCTTCGTGCCCGTCCCCCCTTCGTGCCCGTCCCCCCTTCGTGCCCGTCCCCGACACACACATCTGGAAGTATTCATTTGAAACGCAAGTCTGTAGTATTTCCTAGACTGCAAAAGCCTCGCTCTCCCACTGCCATTGCAACGGTTGAAATGTGCCGTTTGAAGGAAGGTAGAAGGCAGTTTGGGGGGTTGGTGAGTGCGTGAGGGAGTTGATCGAGGAACCGAGGAACCAAGACTGTCAGGATCCCTCGATGGCACAGAGCCAAGGGTCAGAGGTGATGAAATGAGAGACACAGCAAGACGTTACCTTACAGGGTTTAGATTATTCTGACCGTGTAAATAGTGCAGCATATCCACCATACAAGTGTACTGTATACGATATGAATCTTATCAAGAATGACCGTGACACTCAGGTCGACTATGACCGTATGAAACCGGTCTTTAAAAACACCAGTACTGCAAGTCTGGTTATGGATCTGTTTCTGTTAAGAGGGTATCTAAGTAGTAACTGCTCCCTCAAACTAATGTTGATCATCCAAATGTGAATTAGCCACACGCTGCCTGTCTGTGCCATCAAATCAAACACTGGCTGATGCATTCGGCCCTCAAAATCTGAACAAAATGCAACCAATCAAAGCTTTGGACCCACCCATTCAATTGAATGGGACAATGTGTCCAAACTTCTGACTGGAAGAGTGTATAAAAATGAGTTCAGCTTGGACCCTTCAACTGCTACGACCCTTTATAATAAAGTCCACATGATATTCAACGTCACCATTTAATGCTGTAATGACGTTGGGGTAGTGTTGTCAGAAGACTAGGATGTAGACAGATGACAAAGCAGCATCCCGTTCGCTGAGAGGGCAGAGCTGCCAGAAGGGCAGGGGGCTAACACTTGAGGGAAATCTACATGGACAGAAAGGGGCCGTTGCATAACACTGGAGGTGAGCTCAACTCACTAAACATGTGCTTGTCTTCGTGTGTGTGTGTGTGTTTGTGTGTGTGTGTGTGGTCGTCTCCGTGTGTGTGTGTGTGTGTGTGTGTGTGTGTGCTTGTCTCCGTGTGTGTCTGTGCTTGTCTCCATGTGTGTGTGTGTGGTTGTCTCCATGTGTGTGTGTGCGTGCGTGCTTGTCTCCATGTGTGTGTGTGCGCTTGTCTCTGTGTGTGTGTGTGTGCGCGCTTGTCTCCGTGTGTGTGTGTGTGTGTGACTATCTGGCACAGGAGTGCTGAGGTTTTATTTGTATTTTATCTTAATGTGAAACATTTTCTGGCGTGAACTCCATAAATATTGAACGTTCGCTCGCACCATCTTGTTTACAGCTTTTGTTAAAACACGATCACTTTCCTTGGGGCGTTCAGTTTTTGATCCCGAAACTAAACCGGTTGAAAATAATCAGCGAGTAAATAGCAGGACAACCTTCAAGGAGAAGGAAAAACCGATGCCTCTCTCAGACACCAGCAGACTGCCACTAAAGCTACCCAGATGCGTCTATCTGAGATGCTGAATTGGAACAAGTACCAGTTTTCTCTCCTCACGAACCCTTCGCTGTCCCCCTAGACTGCAGCATCTGGGCTCCTAGTACCAGACCCATCCAGATGACAGGGGGCTCAAGTAACCCCACTGCACACTGACGTCTCCCATCAACACACCGCTAGCCAGCGGCTAGCTTTAAGGACCAGCGGCTTTCAGCGACCTTGGGTCCCTGGCCCTTGCTTCCTCCAGCCTTCACTGCCAGAGTCATGGCCTGGCCCAGCCTTCACTACCAGAGTCATGGCCTGGTCCAGCCTTCACTGCCAGAGTCATGGCCTGGTCCAGCCTTCACTGCCAGAGTCATGGCCTGGTCCAGCCTTCACTACCAGAGTCAAGGCCTGGTCCAGCCTTCACTACCAGAGTCATGGCCTGGTCCAGCCTTCACTACCAGAGTCATGGCCTGGTCCAGCCTTCACTACCAGAGTCATGGCTTGGTCCAGCCTTCACTACCAGAGTCAAGGCCTGGTCCAGCCTTCACTACCAGAGTCAAGGCCTGTTCCAGCCTTCACTACCAGAGTCAAGGCCTGGTCCAGCCTTCACTACCAGAGTCAAGGCCTGGTCCAGCCTTCACTACCAGAGTCATGGCCTGGGCCATGGCCCACTATTAGGCTGATCCCATGCAGATTGATCTTAGTCGCAGGGAAGTCACTCCGGGAAATGTGAGCGCAAAAATTATATATTACTTGTAAAATGGTAATGAATGGCTGCTTGTACCCCAGTAAAGAATGGACAATACAATCTATTGTTGTTCCTCTATAAACCTTGCTCGTAAACCATCCCCCCAGACAACTATGAACTCTGTTGAGGTTTGCATCCCTAGTCATTTTACTGAGGTCAACTTTAAGCAACTTCAAAATCCGTTATTATGTAAGAGTACATTTAACAATCAGGCCATATCTGTGGATACACAGGGGAAATATGCTTTTTGTCCACGCGGAACATTGCTGAAATCGTTTCTTAGCTCATAAACCACCACGGGTACAAACAATTCGCGTGTCATCGAATTTTTTTTAGTCCAGAGTACTTTTGAGCCTCGTTTCAACAAGTTAGGTTTTTAAAAGGTTCACAACTGACCGGGGGTCTCAACTGAAATCCCCCAAAACAGTTGTTTCCGTCTAAACCATCAGAGCCCTAATTTGAACACACATTTCAACAAGTCCCCAAAGCAGAGTAAATACAGTGAATATGTTTTAGGGCTTTCATTCAGAACGTACTGCCTGCTTACTTTTACAACCCTCTTCGTAAGAAAAAGCAAGAGTTCTCCGTACTTTGGTCATCCATCATGTCAGTTAGGTGTGCGGGGGTGTGGGGGAGTAATAACAGCTCTTAAACTAAACCGAATCAAAGTCTTCCAGCAAGCTGATCCTTGTGACAAGGAGGTTATTAATTTATCAACCGTAATACTTTGCACACTATTAAAACAGAGGGCTGAATGCTAATCAGGACGTTTCACTGATCCAGTGTTGCTTTTTGGATCTTGCTCTGACAGGATAACACTCTGAACTCCAGACTCACAGAACTGTGCTCTCACGCAATCACCCTGTCTCCGCTATGCATTTGAATGGCTTGGCTTTCTGTTAAATGACAGCGAATACGATCCTCCAGGAAAGCCTTACATCCCCCCATAGAGCGTAACATATGTGAAAGAGAGGGAAAACTGTGTCTCACTACTGAACCTAATCTAATCTAATCAGGACAGTATCCTCTTGATCCTTGCCAATTCTTGTGCCCTTTAGCCTGCCAAAGGCCGACTCTGTTCCTCAACATTGAACAAAATCATTTCTCAAAGTGGCTCGTAGCAGATTTTCACTGACAGACCGCAATACTGTTATTTCTGGTACAGAGGAAGGTTATTTCGGAAAACGGTTGGAGGAAAGTATGAATCAAACCTCAGCCTCCCCCCCAAAACAGACATTTGCTTTGATTGAGGTTCACCCACGCACATCCAAGTCATGTATTTCCTCCGCAGGACTTACATAATCTCAGTGGAAGCCGATGAGGCAGCGTAGATTTGTCAATTCCTCACGTAAACTGGGTTCACTGACAGGGTAGTGACCTCAACCTTCCCCTAAGACCAGAGTGGAAAAGCAACCACAACAAGCCAGAGGGCTATCAGCATCTCCTGCCAGTGTTTAGAGAGCCAAGAATCCCACATGCAGCCCACACCTGACCAACGAAGAGCTGCATGTGAAGGGAAAGTTATGGAGGTGGTCATTACACACACACGTACACACGCACGCACGCACACACACACACACACACACCCACACACACACACACACACACACACACACACACACACACACACAGACTTCAAGTGCCAGCAGCAGCTCTCCTGGTGAGAGAAGAGTAGTGGGTAGCCCCGCCATCTCCGTCTGCCAGAGAGACAAAACAAAAACAGCCATACACGTGGCAGATTTCCAGGGTTGGCTACTGGGAGTTGCGGTCCGCAGAGACGACGCATGGGGCACCAGCGCTGCGATGGCCTCTGTCTGACTCTTTAATTGTCATTTAATTGATGTGCATGGAGGACTACTCAGGGAAACAATGAGAGTGAGGGGGGGGGGGGGGGGGGGGGTGGCAGGGTAGCCTTCGAGCGAGAGAAGGAGCGCAGAATAAGCAAAGATTTAGCATCACTGAGCGTTACTGGACGCCAAATAAACACTGGCTATGTATTCCAGATTTATTTATGTATTTTTGCTGCTGTATTTGATTGGATTGTCTTTAAATGGTGGCGGTTTACCCCCAGCCCTTGGACAGTGGAAGAAGAAGACTGGAGGGAAATGTGACAATGGGCCTTTGACGAAACTCTGGCCTTGATAACAGCCCATTATTGGCGAGGCGGCCAGATTGCAATCAATGATGGTTTAGACGAAGGGCCAGAGAGAGCTACAGCAGTCAGTATCGTGAGGAGATGTTCTTCCATTGCAGCACTTGTTTCCCCTGAAGACGACATGATGAGAATGGGCAGAGCCAGTTGACAGCTCGCACTTAACAAGCTTCCAAAAAACCACTTGGTGTGACACAGTCGTCGTCCCCCTCGACTGCACAACACAACAACACACGGCGAGGCCTTTCAAGCGAGCGAAACTCATCACGCTGCAAACGTATCGCTCGGTATCGAGTTCCACCGCCAGCGAACGCGGTCCGGTGAGAACGAAACAGTGCAGCGTGGTGCTAAAGTGAGGCTGGATTATCTAGACTCACTGAGAGCAACTGTACGGTGCTGATTGCCACTCAGACAACTCCTGATGGTCAATCAGAGGGTGAACGCTGACTGTACACGGACAGCGTTTCCACCGCTGGGAAACAGGACCTGTTGGTGGACGGATAGTTCACTTTGGGAAAACAAAGTTCGAAGCTGAGCACGCACGATTGACTCCAGACAAGGAGCTATTAACTAGCGTTACTTTATATCAAGACAGCCTTACAAATACAGTAAGTTGGATGCATTTCCAAAAATATGTCAATCCTTTGCACTTTACTTTTCCCTCTTTGTAAACCCCCGAATTTGGAAGCAGAAAGCAGATCAGTATCAAGTTCTCCACATCAGTAAGCTAAATGATAGCGAGCAATGTATGATGGTTAGCCAAAACCAGTTTTGTTTTCCTGTTCCATCCATAAAAATCTGTACCAACAGGCCCGTTTCAGATTAAGGCTATTAGAAAATGACTGACATAATTCGACCCAGAACGCTCTTGTTGTTTCAGCTGGACTGTGGCTAAGATTTGAACAAAGAATGGAAATGATATTTTTCCTTGGATTATGGAATGACACATAGAGGGGCGTGACTGTCTCATGGCTGTGTTAGTTATGTGCACCTGATCGTTCAGAAATACCAACCTGCACAGAACTGCAAGTGACTATTTCAATACAAGCTCAAGGTCGACTTAGTCAGTTATTGGTCAAATTGAAGAAATCAATATCAACCGGCCAGAGAATATTCTGGTATTGCTGGTATCATATCAACCTGTAAGACTTGGTTCGAAAATAAGAGCGCATGTCAAATTTGATGAGCGATGCATCTCAGATGACTAAAGATGACGTGACCGACCGAACAAGACCGGAAGATCTTTACGCTACCATCCCCTAAGTTCAAGGGCGTCACGCGGACTAGTTGCACACGTACACACAGCATCAATCCTGCGATCCTGACACGACCCCGCCAGTTATACAGGCATGTCTCAAGTTAGAGTAAACAGACCCACCCCCCCTCCCCCCACCGTCCCCTCCCCCAAAAAAATAAATTCCAACTGTCAAAGGCCAACCTTGAGCGCTAACTACTAAGGACACAGCAACACATCGTTGTGCAGGAGAGGAGCACGGTCCACACAGGTCAACCACGGCAGGTCCCTCTTCCGCCACAGATGTTGCCGGCATGTGGGTGGTTCACGCTGATCGCTCAACCTTGACGCAGTTTGACTGGAGCACTGTTTCAGGGATTCCCCCAACGAAGCGCTTCCCGAAAACCGTGTCGTGTTTTTTTATCGCCCAGCAGATGCTTGTTTTCCAAAAAAGAACCATTGCGGGGGGGGGGGGTATACATACATAGGGTAATGTATTATATTGTATTATTAAGGAATTCATCATTTCGTCACTACTTTTAACTAATGGTAGTTCGGGTTAAGGTGTTAGAAGGCAACATAATTCCATCTTTGTTTAAACCGTGCTGTTAACACGAGGAGACACCGCCAGTGAATGCTTCTGGTGAGTCCTTCACCCCGGGGTCAAGACAAGAAAGGTTTCTCTCACTGCCGTTAGCGACACTGGGAATGACCTCATGAGAATGTTGCTGTTGCCGTGTGGACACAAACATGGCAACCATGAACCACTTGGTGAGCGACGCATTATATCCATATGGAATGAATTTAACGGTAAAATTAGCAATCCGACATATTTTCTATTGAATAATTATGCTTTTCAGCACCGGCACATTTATTGAGCTTTTGTTCCCCATAACAAAACGCATGTTTTTGTACTTTTGCTTCGCAAAACAATGGAAAACAAACAGTGAGTAGGGTTGCCTCATTTTAACAACAAAAGGATTATATTTGATTAGATACGAACATTTTCAAAGCAACAAATGCATGTCTTGGTGTATTTTCAAGGTTATTAGTTACATTTTGCCTTTGATATTAAGCTATATAAACATCCCCATTCAGAAATTCCGTGGTTAGGTCATTGAAAAGTCCTAAATGGATTGACTACAGACAGTGATCTGACAACAGATGCCAGGAAAATCCAACCAAGCACATCCAGACGTTGAAAGTTCTCAAAAAGCCTCAAGTAGTAAGGAACAGCGAGTGCCTCTGTACCCACAGACAAGCGGCCTCATCTCGCTGTCACGCAGCGTCTCTTTGAAGAAGCGCTTCGCAGACGACCGTTTCAGACGCATAGGATAGCACACGGCTCAAAGCGGATCAGAACAAAAGGATCCCACTCTTCCGCGGTTCCCTCCGTTCCGGCTTCTGTTCCGCAGCGTCCACCCGGCCGTAATCAACGCCACCTGGTCGTCGTGGCAACCTCAACCGCCAGACCAGCCGGTGGACTGCGGGGGCCTCGTGCCGTCCGCTCAGACAGGTGGCGGACGTCCGGACCAATACAAACTGTGTCCTAACTGGCAAATATGGAAGGAGTTTGGAATGAGCGCTCTGCTGGCTCACCGGATAAGTGTGTGTGTTTGTGTGTGTGTGTGTGTGTGTGTGTGCCGTGTAGGCTGAGGCCTGGGTTCGAATGCCCCCCCCGCTTATCCTATTATGAGTCACAAGTTGTCCAATAAAGCGTAAAGTCTGCATAAAAAAGAATTATTTTCTAAAACGATACCATGCCACATCATTAGAAATCATGAATACATTTCAAATCTATTACTTCAGTTGCTTGAGGGTTTTTCGTGAAAATGTAATAAAATAAAAAACACAGCCTACTGTGTAACTTTTGTTGATACAGCCCACACCGCACTAACGTCATTAGACTATAAACATAATCAGGTTAGTCACTTAAAGTGTTGGACAATGAAGTCAAGCCAGACTGTAAAACATCCTGAAATCAGGTAAAAACAGAGTTAACCTAATAGTATCAATAACTATTAACAATGAGTCTCTTTCCTATGCTGATCCCGTGAGCAACTCACAGGTGGGGTGATACTGATCGCCACTATAATAATCAGACACTTCATCTCTAACTGTGATACAGAAAATATTAAGAGCAGTAAAAAAAAGGTCCAGAAACTGCATCTTATTTTCTAATCTAAGTTACAATAAAAGGCTCAAGAGAATGAAGACCAACATTGAGATATTGAATTTAGGTGCAACGCGCTACGTTGGTAAAGATGATATTGTTTTAGTTCTTGCGAGAGGCACTTATGGAATTCGTTGGCTTCCTTTGCGCCTCCTCCCTTCTCCTTAATTGAACCCATGAGTGTTCTGACAGACTGACAGCTTGGCCCCTCCGGCCACTGAGCAGTCTGATTTCACATTGCTTTTACAAAGCTCCTTTTCACAAAGGATGACTTGGCGGTGAGCAACTTCTGACAAGAAACACTTGCAAAGTGAGCTCACTATTAACAGAGATAAATGAGAAGCGGGATCTGAGCAAGAGGCCAAGCTGTAAATATGTTTTATAGTACAAGAAAAATCAAAGCTAAACAAGTTTTTCCACGGTGGCGTGGGGGGACGGGGGACGGGGATGGGACTTAAGGGTCTCTTGGTGTGTGTTTATTAGCTCCAACACCTCTGAAGTCGAAGGGGAGCACAGCATTCTTCCCGCCGAGCGCAGGAATACATGGGGAGATAGGAAAGCATGTGAAGGGCGGGGAGCAGCCTGATGCTGAAGGCATAAAGCTGCTTCCAGCTGGACCTTAACGGCACCAAATGACAGAGTCCAGATCTGGGGGAAAGCTGGGCCCTGGAGGCACATTGCTTTGCTTGAGAGAGAAATGTGACTCACAGAGCAGTCAGAGCGATGAGAAAATCCAGGAAAGCAAATTATCCCGATTTTTCCAAAAGAGACAGTCACTCGCGACGTCAAAAAAATAAATAAATAAATGGTTTAGTGACTAAGATGGATTCGACGGGGAAATGGACATGGTCATCCTTTAGTCATCTGAGGACTTTGAAAATGTCAGATGTTTAGGAACTTTGGGTATTTTTTTGAAGATTTAAAAAAAAAAAAACACAAAAAAAACTTCTTTTTGTTCAAGGTGGCTAAGGTATAGAGGCTTTTGGCATTCATGTGTTTGCCCTTCTCAGAAATGCTGAAGAAAATATCTGATTTGGAAATGCAAAATCATACAGATCTAATTACATGCTCAAACGAGAGCAGACTATTCCCATCCTCACAGAGGGAACAACTCAGTCTCTACTAAATCAGATTATTTGTTATTTTCACTCATTCTTAAACAAATAAATCCAGTTGTCCTTGTAATAAATCAGATGAAAATAATTTCATTTATGATGGGAATCACGGTTAAATCTTCCCATGTCCAATACCAACAGAATTTCATCGGAACTGACCCCGACCGTGGACGCCCCGCAATCAAACAAAAGAAAACCACATGTATACAGGAAAATTGCACAGCAGTGGGAAGTTCAAAGACCAAGAAGTGACTTCCAGAGAGCTCAACCCCAACTAGGAAACAGGCCAAAAGCATCTAAACACTCTCTTCCACAGAACACCACACTGAAGCAATCCCAGCGCGACCTTTTCACACTTATATAACATTTACAGAATCTTTTAAGAAGAGATCATTCATTAGCGCGCCCCACCACATTTCCTGATGACTCCAGAAGCTGATGGCGACCAGACGCCACCGAATGTTTCCGCGCAGCTCGCTTCCCTCCAAAGCGAGGAGGCTTTTACAGAGGGATGCCTGCCAACCACCAGCGGGATAGGCATAAAAAAGGGGGTGGGGCTGCTGGAAAAATAAGACAGAGGTATGACTGACAGGTTATGTAAGGAGGTGGTGAAGGAGAGAAAAAGAGTCAGGTTTTATTTGTTTTGAAGAGCTCTGGATTCGGAAAACCTCCTAATACTTCTGGAAAAGCTTTATGTATCTTGTGTTTGACTGCGTATACTGCAAGCTGGAAAAGCCTCCGCTTTCCACTGGAAGAAGTTCATGAAATGGATGGTAAAGACACCATGAATCTGCTTGGATGTCACGTCAACAAATCACACGGATCATTTAGTCCCCACTTCAGTCCAAATTTCAACACAGATGTGTCTTCACCTACAGTCAATTATTCTTTATTAGCAGTTGAATAAATCTGTGGTGCCTGTCTGTTTCTTTCCCTTAGGATTTCCTTTCAATGTCTTTACTTTAAGAATCCTTGTCGTTTGAGCTGTCAAATGATCTTAAAGAACAAGACCCATCCAACTTCAGGGGAGTCTGGTTACTTAATTCTAGGTTGTAGGTGCAGGAGGCCTGTAATTAAATTCAGGACCGGACATTACCATGACAACATCGTTTTGGAACATTGCGAATGTTCTTACAATAGCCCGATACAAAGGGAAATATTAATGAGGTCTGAACTTGCGTGGGAGCCCGAGATCTTGTTTACGGACAAGCAAAACACACGGCACGGATCTTTTTCGATAGACATGGAAGCCATAACAATGTTTTGTGTCACATGCTGGTTGCAGAAGGGGAAAACAGTTTAGTTGGTTCTTGTTTTAGCTGTGTGGATGTGAATACACTGGTCTTGGCAGTGTCATACATAAGTGAAAGCTTTTTACGTGTTGGATTGAGACCCAGGTCTCAGTCACCCTCCTCCTGGGCAAATTCTTTCCGCTTCATATCCTCCGTGCTATCAATGTACTCTGTGTGCACTGAACTTGAAATGTTCACAAAGCCCTCTAGTCCTCTTCTAAATGATTTCGATACATTTCTTTCTTTTCAGGAAGCGTGCGTGCTACCTTGCACTCCATGCCACAGCAGGAGAAAAACGAAGGAATTAATATAACCCTAAACCCACAATTAAAGAGTATTTACTTAGAGACTAAAGCTATTCCTTTGATGCGAAGAGGCAACGTTTATCGAACAACCATCCCCTTAAGGGTGTCAGGCACCTATCATTAAGTAAAACGGTTACCTTAACGTGTGAAATATAATGGGAGATAATGGCACCATTATACAACACTAACAGCTGTGAACACACAAAAATGACTGGCAAGGTGTGTCTTTGTTGCTGCGACGGACTCGTTCCAAAACGGAAGGCAGCGCCATTCAAATGAAAAGGGCGCAGCTCTGCGAGGAATAACGAGAGGCTTAAGCGTGCTCCGACGGGAGGGCAACCCCTTGTTTGGGTTCCTTTGCCCTTTGTTTGCCCGGCCGAGCTCCCAAAAAAAATACAGTCTGTCCTTTGTACTTTAGACAAGCGCCTTGCAAAGAAAGTGGAGAACACACAGGGGCAGACACAGCAAGAGTGGGAGAAAGTAAGAGGAGAGGTGAGGGGAGGGAGGCAGGAGAAGGAGGGGTCAGGGTGGGGGTGTGTGTGTGTGTGTGTGTGTGGTGGTGCAGTAGGTGTGGTGTGGGGGGGGGCTCCACCTAGAGTGTTTGAAGGGGGTCAGTGGCGACTGGTAAGCACTCCCAGAACAGGAGGAGGGGCCATCCGTAAAGATATTTAAGATGCACGAGCACAGCAGTTGTTCACAGAGGAGACAGGACAGGGACTGCACGATCAGTTGTCCAAAAAACAAAACCGGCTCCAGGTTCAACCAGTGTCTATTCTTAACTTCCTCAACACCAGCCTGCTCCTTCTCATCAAGCCAGAGTCAGCAGCCAGCAGTTCGCCAGGAAGACCGGTACAACCAACCGCAGACGAAACCCTCGACTTTCACTTCAGATCTTGATCCGCAGCGTTAAGATGACGGTGAGGATAGCAGCTCTGAGCGTCACCTTGCTTCTCATGCTGGTGGCGACATGTGCGCAGAGTCCCAGGAAGAGGCTGGCGCCTCCCAAGGTGCCCAAGGGGCAGTGCTGCGACGAGGTGCGCTCCCTCAAGGTGCAAGTGGCCAACCTGACCAGCCTGCTGGAGGAGATGAGCCGCAAGCAGGAGACCGACTTGATGAACGTGGTGAGGCAGATGATGGAGCTGGATAAGCAGAACCGGCAACAGGAAGCCCGCGTCACGGAAGCGGAGAGCAAGTACTCAGAGATCAACAACCGGGTGGAGATCATGCAGCTGCAAGCCGCCCAGTCAGTCACCCAGACATCCTCAGGTAAGGACTGTGTGTGTGTGTGTGTGTGTGTGTGGGATGTTCAAGATTTAAACTCAGAGGGAGAAGTACTTTGTGTGTGTACCTTACTGCAATTTGGCTACGAAGTTGATGCAACAAGAAACATTAGACCTAGGATGTTCAAGAATGTTCAGTTACTTTTTCTTGTGACTGACAGCAAAAAGGAAAAAATTGGCTCAAAGGCAAATGCAAGGAATTTGGTCCACTTCATATGATAGTCAGTCCAGCTTTGAACCACATGACCTCCCCTCTCTCTCATCTCTGATTGGGCCTGCTCCCCTTGTCTGCTCCCCAGCTGCAGTCAAGACTCTCACCCCAGGTGTGAAAACCATATCCATGACTGACATCACACACAGTCTTAAGTATTCATAGCAGACATTCGTGTGAAAGGCATAGGAAATGTGTTAGGACTTAAAAACGTCTACCCCTCTGTCCTTTCTTATAATGACTACTTCAGTCAGTCTTACCGTCTGAAAACTTTTGAACAAAACCTGTCTTTGTCAATCAATCATTAGACATTACCAGTAATCTGGATGCCCTGAAGATTGTGGTACTTAAACCAAATGGTAACAATTGTTACCCATACTGTCAACCTGCGGAATGTAAATTACTCTTCATTCCGAAATACTCACTATACTCATGACATTCTTTTCATTTTACAGGATACTATTCATATATTTTAAAATGTAAAAAAACTATAATCAACCAGGCACGCTCTGAATCCACCAGACAGCTGCCATCAGTCGATGATAACGGAGATTAGAGAGGGCAAAACGTCTACGAGTTCCTGCAGAATTCAGAACCTGTAATTCAGGCACGTAGTGGCAGAGTGTCACTAAAGAGCATTTCCATCACAGCTAAATTGCCTCCGTCAGTCATTTGAACTTCGGCAAACCATTAATCAGCATCGCCACCACGGAGATATTTAACTAGGCATCGCTGAGAGTATTATTTTAATACCCAATTAGCGGTGCTACTTTTATGTCATTGGCAAGCGCAACACAGAGAGTCTTTATACAGTCTCTGCAAATTACAGAGACTTTGTAGACTCTGGGGAGGCAGAACAGGAAGACAAGCACAGATTAAAGTGGAGGTTCCCACCTCAGACTCAGACAGCCCCTGAAAAAACCTAAACAAATCTGAAGACACTTCAAAATATAGATATTTTGAAAACACACACGTGTACACACATATAGATATATATAATATATATATATATAAATATAATATATATATATAATATATATCTCCCCAGTGATCACTGAGAAATACTAATGGCATTGCCATACTAAGATGGGAACAATGAAAGGAGCTATGCTAGACTCTAAACCATGCTGCAAATAAGTTCCTTCTGTATGGAATTCTCGGTGAAAGGCATTCTCTCTCCTCCCACCCCCTCACAACCACCAACCACCCCCCCCCCCTCCGCCCCCCGCCAGACGTTTATCCCCAAGATACCATTTACAGGCCATCATCCGAGCATTTCTTCAAACAACACCCGTAAAAACAAGCATCCTGTTTTTTCCACATCGTTAACTGACGAGAACGCCTTTTCTTCGTAGACCTGCATCCTTACGACTGTGCTTCACTGTACAGTAAGAACTAGCAAGATGCTCTGAGTACAAAGCTAGGCCATGAAAGAAATGACTTCACTGGGACATCAAAAACACCAGAAGATTTGATGTAAGTAACACACTTAGAACTTTCAAAGAGACAAAAAAACAATTGTCTAACTGCCCCAGCCACTGAAACCCCATGACTGTGGACACTATGCAAAGCTGTTTTCTCTATAGGATCATGACACCACGTGGTTGATGAGAAGATGTTGAATGCTCTTTGTTGGTTCTAGGTGTTCTGTGACATGGAGAGTCACGGAGGAGGCTGGACCCTCATCCAGAGGCGCAAGGTGGGCCTGACTTCCTTCAACCGTGACTGGAAACAGTACAAGAACGGCTTTGGAACCATCCGAGGAGACTTCTGGCTGGGCAATGACCACATCTTCCGCCTGACAAGGCAGCCCACTGTTCTCAGGATAGAGATGGAGGTACGAGGGGAGAGGGGGTACGAGGGGAGGGGGGGTAACGAGGGGAGGGGGGTGGTGTGAGGGGTACTTGGAGATTGGGGGTACTTGAGGAGAGGGGGTACGAGGGGAGGGGGGGTACGAGGGCGTCTGTGTTTGATAACTAAAAACCCTGCCAGGCAAAGCCATGGCTAAAGGGAGGACACACTGATAAACTCACTCTTGTTCAAGACCTACCTGAAAAATAAAGGCCCTAGACCAGTACACAAAAAAACTCAAAGTAGTTTTAGTATGTAAAATCCTCAATCTAAATGATGACAGATTTTTCATCCGTGTAAATTTAGCAACCATAAATATTTCAGAAGGTTCCGTATTCTCAGTTGCATCGTGTTCCATACAGTAAGTCATTACAAAGAGCTAAATCTTGTGCTATGTGTTCCTGCTGTGTTTTGAAGGACTGGGAAGGCCAAACCCGCTATGCTGAGTACGGCTACTTCACTGTGAGTAATGAGCTCAACAGCTACAAGCTTTTCCTGGCCAACTACAGTGGAAATGCTGGAGACTCTCTGCGTTACCACAACAACACCAACTTCAGCACCAAGAACAAGGACAATGACAAGTGTGTCGACGACTGTGCTCAACTACGCAAAGGTACAAAACTAGCCTCGACCACTAAGGGACTAAATCCCAATACTAAAATGGCAAAAGTTAACAAAAATGGTTTCGTTTTTTTAAGCAAAAAAGTAATATTTCATAGACCACACTTAATTGAATAATCTGAACTTTTTTTTCCTTCCTTCAAACAGGAGGCTACTGGTATAACTGCTGTACCGACTCCAACCTGAATGGCATGTTCTATCGCTATGGCGATCACACCAAGAGCACAGATGGAATCACTTGGTATGGCTGGCATGGGCCCAACTACTCCATGAAGAGAGTGGAGATGAAGATCCGACCACAGAACTTTCATCCGTGAAGCCTTTCCATTTCTAAGTCTAACTGAAACGCATGCTTGCTGAGAGATACATGAACCAAACTAAGAGGTGACTCTTCTTTGCTGAGGAGAAAGAATAGGTGTGTTACTTCTGGATCATTTCTGAGGGTTGAATGTGTAACAATTTGATTGTAAATTGTAGTTAATTTCATATTTATCGTCGAAATATTTTTATTTTCTTAAAAGCTTTTAAGCCTCTTTGCCACTGTTCCATAAGGGTAACTACATGTTGCTTCCCTCTATAATTCTGACATTACAACATTAGGGTGTATTTATCACATGAAGATACATCAACTGTGTTGCCATGGGAATGACCACCAATGTCCTTCCACCACATGTATCCAACAGATTTTATTGTGAGAAAATGTGTTGATTTTGTGGGATTTGTCATTTGTAAAATGTGTACAGCTCTATATTGTGTGTTGTGTTGTGGGATAGAAAATAAACGTGTATTTTTTAAAAAGTAGTGGTGTAACCAAGTCAGACTACATACTGACCCCAAGTCATCACAAGCTGGACAGTTCCTAAAAGGTCTCACATGACAGCCTGTCCAACAAACAGCATGAAGCTTCATTCAGCTACTGATCTTAACACTTAAGGTCACATTCTGACATTAAGAGTAGAGGTCAAAGTGACCTTGTTTAAAAAAAACGAAGACCACACGCAAGATAAATCGCCCTATCCAAGGGTTGAACAGCAACTGCATCGCAAATGTTTTCCTAAAGGTTCCGGCAGCGCCACGACAACAGAGCACTTCCTCCAGAATGGCGCCCCTCACATGAGGTCAAGGAAGTCAGCGCACCTAAACAAGCCTTTAGAACCTCCAGATTCCTCATCATTCCAGGAAAATGTACACAGTTACTCAATAGCAAGTCCTTGAGAACACTGGGGTAAGTTCTTCACGACCAGGTTATTTTATTTTAAAGGAACCTCTTGTGCCTTCAGCACGTTCCACCAGCCCGGGAGTGGAGCTTGAGGTCCACAGGGAAGCCGCCAGGTCGGTTCCCACCGGGGTCCCTAATTACCAGGAGGGAGGAACCATGTGGCCTGGTATAACCCTCTGGCTGCCTGTGTGGAACGCCCCAATCTGAACACACTGTCGAGCTTCATTCCTGCATCCCACTGACTCAAGGGCTGCCGGGAAATTGTTTTGTTCGATTTCAGACTAGCGTAAAACGATATATAATATATATATATATATATATATTATATATATATATATATATACACGGTGCCTATTTTACACGGCTGCTGTACAGAATAAAAAGCAGCATGAAAGAGTCAAGACAGCCAGCGTTGGACGGGTATCCGTCTGTGAGGGTGGGGCTCTGCTTAAGAGGTTACAGCCCCCTGTACATCTGAGCATACCAGACTTTATTTGAAATTCCGTTTCCACGGTGCCCGGCAACCTTATGGCCACGTGTTTACTATAAACAGATGGTCTGGATGCAGTGACAGTCTTCCTCAGTCGCTCTGATGGGATATTGAGCTACCGGCCTCACGTTTTCACTGTAAATAAGACAGGCATATCTCAAAGAGGCCTTTACTAGGACTTACCAAACTAGGAAGAGTGGGTCCAGGCTCTGGTCATTTAAATTCACATGGGGAAAGTTTTCAATTCAACAAAAGGGAAAATGAATTCAGAAAAATCCAAAGACAAGAAAGGCACGAGGACTCAAATAAAAATAGGATCAATAAACAGCTGGCAGAGAAGCTGTTGACACTGACAATGTCACTGACTTCTAACATCGTCTGAAGGTGATCTGAGGAAAATCTTCACACGATACTTAACATTTAACCCACAATAACGAAAGAATCCCATCGTTCCCTCTTTCACCGGCAAAGTTAACCTGACCACCCTTTCATTTGGTAAAGAGGAGCTATATTTGGATACACTGTATAGCCTGTATATGGAGTATATTGTACCAACCATCAAGTGCCTGACCTTAGGTTGGCCATCTGCATCATGGGCCTTGTGTTGCTCAGACTTTGCTCGGAGTATGGGGGGCCTAAGCACATAATAGGGACCCTTATTCAATAAATCCCTAAATCCCTCATGTCTTATTCATACGGTGAACCAGCGCATCTGGACTGCTTGAGGATAGATCATGAAAGTCTACCTCACTTCCTATGTTGAGAGCGTGGATAATGCAAGAATGTGCATTTCCGCTTTACTGACGGTAAATGCCTTCCCCAGACACAGAAATAACCAAACGGGAATGAAAAGAGGGCCCATATGATTTGAATTACAGTACAGTTTGCAAAGCTGACATATTTATCTAGAAATGCAGCAATCAAAATTTCACCAAAAAACTGTCAGACTAAACCAAACAAAAAACGACGCTTCATCTTTGTCTGTTTTGAAAAGTCAAGCCAAGTCATTTATCCGAATACACTAGTCTGAACAACAAATAAGGGGTTTAAGCCAAGTGAAATGATAAGAAGAAAGGCAGGGCCAATTTATCAACAAAACAAATGATATCCAGGTTAAACCGGGATGAAGAATCATGCGTATCGCTAGTCGTTGTACAGGACAGAACAGGTCTATGCACAAAGAATTGAGACTTTTATGGGGAATCCTGGAAAGGTGAGAACCAGATGGAGTAACTAAAACCGCAAGAGAGCTGGCTCTTCATTTATCATCATCAAGGCTCAAAGAAATTGGAAACAGGCCACTAAGATACACTATTCCAGACACTTTGCATGGAAGGAGGCAAACGTCCAATTAAATGGCTGGAAAACAGATTTCTTCTTACAATACCAATGTAAAAGCACCAATGGCAAGATGAGTCTGGAAAAGCTGACATCATATGAAAATACTACCTGATGGAAGATATGTGAACCATTATCTATTGTGATGGAAATGGTCTTTCATTACGTACCAGACCTGTGAAGAATTCGTTTATCGTTTAACGTTTTCTTCGACCAACCTTCTAAATAACGCTGAATGCTGGAACTAATGTTGGCAAAAAGGAATTTGAAGTCAAGGGTGAACAGTTGTTGAACAAAGTCTTTATGACCTTAAACAACCCAAACACCATCACTCTTGGCTAAACAGGTTTCCACTGCAGCTAAACAACGTCTAAAACTTATGAGATAATTTCAAACAATTGGCTGTTCCGTCGGCAATAGGCAAACATCTCACAGAAATGCAGGAATTTGTTTTCTCTTTATCCAGTATTATCCGGTCTCTCAACATTTCCATAGCTAATGATTTCCATGCTCCAAGTCACCAGGGGGAAAAGAACTACCGCATTTTACGTCAACCAAAGGTATCGTTATTTCAGCATAATGCAATTAGGTAACAAGCCCTCTCAAGTATTTACACTTAGTCACCAAGGCAAGTGAAAGCTGCTTTGAACTACTTAACATCAGACTTTTCTCTCAACCCCATGTGCCACATTCCAATCAGAAATGACACTGGGGTGCCAGATAAAACAGCCCCTAAAAGCACAGTGTCTTTAAAGCTACTTTGTGGTTTCACCTCAGACAGTTCCTTGGGAGCCCAACACAAAGTAGAATTATGTAACATACGAATAGAACATTTTTTTATATGACTAGCCACTTTAGAAAAGCAAATTCATGAATTTGCTACCAGCATGATGTCTGATTAGTTCATCATCGGAGGGGAATCACTGTGAACGTCTCTTTCCATAAACACCGCAACCCCCCCCCAATCATTTCAAACTTTTTCTTGTACTTCTTTTTTCAAAATGTTTTAAACCTTTAAAAAAATGTTAATTCTAAACATCTTTTCCTAAATATGTTTGAAACAAATACGAAATTCGATTTATTTTCCTGGTTACCCTCTGCCTTATTTTGTGGCAGCTGTGTGGATGGCTTTACATCAAGTCTTTAGCTCATATGCTTTTAGCTGAGACTAGCAACTTTATAGCTATGCTCGCCAGTCCACAAAGAGTAACGGGCAGATGTGGTCGCAGGCATCTCATATTTGTGCTTGTTTAACCATCTTGCCACTGTTGGATAACGGGTGCAGCCTTCTTACCTGATGAGAGACTCCAAGATCTGTGGAGATGGACCTTTCTGGAACTCCAGCTCTTTGTAGTGCAGAGCCTTGGCGTAAGCTCGACATTTAGCAGCTCTCTCCCCTAGCAACACAATGCCGTTGTCGTCTCTCAGGGGAAGAGGACCCTGAGAAGACCGGGAGAATTCGTTGGGAGGAATCCATCATCAGATGAATCAACCGTTGGTGAACGGATGGGTAACACTCGCTCAAAACGCTTTCAATCGCAGACCCCTTTAATGACTGCGTGTAGGGTTTGGTCGAAGGTTCGAATGGACTGCGCATGAGGTCGAGTTCTGTTAACGTGTCACGGCCCTGGAGCTCACCTTGTCGCTGTGCTCCATGAACTCTGCGAGGTTCAGCAGGGTCTGGGTGACCTCAGCGATGTCCTGAGAGGTGAGAGCCAGCTCAATGCTGCGGATCAGCTCGTCCTGCTGGTCCTCGCTCAGCTCCGACCAGCAGGACAGGAACGCCGCGTTGAACAGGTCCCTGAGGTGGGGGAGAGGGGGGAGAGAGGGAAAGGGGGGAAGAGGGGGGAGAGAGGCGGGGGAGGGTTCTGGTGGTGTTTAATGACTGGGTCTTCCATTTATGGATGTGATGTGGACGGACGATGTGGCCGGACATGTTTTTCCATGCGAATACTGCTGGCGAATAGACACTACTTCCAGGAACAGAGTGTGTTTCCAGCTCAAGAGAGGGTGACAGTCAGAAAAAACGGTCCAAGTCTGGGCTTCGAGATCTCAGAACGAGTCCCGGTGATGCTACACTCAGGACAGGAGTGTTGAAATCAGTCTCTCCTAAAATCCCAAAGAGTGAGGTGCTGCTTTTTAACGAGGAGTGGGGGTGCAGTAGGATGTGAAGACGAAGGAGGAGAGTCAGTGGGAAGACAGAGGACCGGAGGAGGGGGGAAAGGGGGGAGAGGGGGGAGAGAGGGGGGAGGGGTTCTGTGTGTTTAATGACTGGGTCTTCCATTTATGGAATGGCTTGTGACGACTGTGTCCGGACATGTTTGTCCATCAATACTCTTGCGAATAACCACTACTTCAAACAGACGTGTGTTTCAGCTCAAAATACATCAGAAAACGTCCAAGTCTCTTCGAATCTCAAACATGCCTTGTTATGCTACACTCAGACAGAGTTTGAATCAGTCTCTCCTAGAATCCCAAAAGGATCTGCTTTTTAACGAGGACCTGGTGCAGTAGGATGTGAAGACAGAGAGGAGGAGAGTCAGTGAAGACAGAGGACCAGGAGGAGGAGGTTACCGGGCCAGGGGGATGTAAGTCTGGGCCAGCGACCAGCAGGACCTCAGGGCAGGGGAGGAGGACTCTTTCAGCAGCACCACACTCAGGCGTCTCAACCACTCCAGCCAGTCGTCCTTGGACACCTTCCTGGCCGCGCCCCACGCCTAGTGCCACCAGAGGACAAACACAAGGGCCGCTTTCATTTAGTGGGGTTTGGGCAAAGGCTGCGGCAATCTTCCTGAGTGTACACATGTAGCTTTGGCACTGGGTCTGGAGAAGGGCTGCACTGGGATAGATTTGATTAGTAGGGGTGGTTAAAGTTCTAATCTTAGTTCTAATTCTAGGTTATGGATGTCACTGCGTGGGATAGGGGAAATGGGTGGTTGCAATGCTTGTAAAAAAGTAAGTACAAACACACTTAATTCGCCATCGTTACATCTGCCTATAAAAAAAACAAAACAAAGCGCCAAGGAGCGTAAACAATGAACACGGCTGACCTTCTGCAAAGCAGTGGTGCTGACATGCAGCTTCTTCATGGGTCCCGCCTCCACCGGACCGCTAACCAGCGTGTCACCTTGGTTACTACGCAGGTGGCGATGCTGGAAAATCAGTGAGTCCTCTTCCTCTTCTGCTAGCGTGTACCCCTGAAGTAAACAAGACTCGACTGAGAAATACACAAACGCACGTGATACCGGCCCACACAACAAGTCCTACTTAGTAGGCCTTCCTTAAAGCATGTGTTGTGTACAACTGCATGTCCTTGCTGATGAGCTATTGTTGACAAGCAAAGTAATTTGTCTGTGTTCTATCAACTCTGAGGTTAGCACTGTAATTGTGGAAACTTAATGGCTTTTTGTTGTCTTCAGACAATATGCTTACAAGATCAGCATGTGAGGACTTGGAGTCCGTGAGGGAGGAATATAGTTATATAACTGTTATATAAGTGGATTTTCAAATTTTGCATACACCATCTGGTTGTTCCGGTCCTCCAATGATAAAGCCAAACTTGAGGAGACGATCTCTGTTACATGTTTAGCTCATGCCAAACATCTTGCATGGAGAAAAAGAATGAGAAGGAGAAAGAGATTTAAAGAGATAGATGGAGAGAAAGAGAGGGAGATGGACAGAGATGGAGAGAAAGAGAGGGAGATGGACAGAGATGGAGAGAAAGAGAGGGAGATTGACAGAGAGGGAGAGACAAGCTAGACGGCGGTGGCGGGGAGGGGGGGGGGCTGACCTTGACGATCCGACAGATGAGAACGTCATAGCGTTGGTGATTGATCCTGTGCTTCAACATGACTTTGTTCACCATGGGGATGAAGATCTGGTACTTGAGATGAGAAAAGAGAAGGGAACCAGTAAAAGCGAGCTCGCATCATGGTTGATGTGTAGGAGCTATTCACCTCTCCCCATAACCTCAATGACAGACCTGCATTACTTTGCATTTCACCCCTGTGGCCTTTGGTTAGACCTGTCTCTTTCAAGTCCAGCCAGATATGCCCACATGTGGTTTCTATGGTTTGGGGTGTAGCGCTAAATGTGTGTGTCTACGTACACGTGTGTGTGTGTGTCTATGCCCACGTGTGTGTGTGTGTACTTGTGTACGTGTGTGCGTGACTTAATCGCTGTCCATAAACACTGCTCCTGCTGCCATTCAGTCAATGTGTGATGACATCATCGGCCTCACAGGAAGTAGTAAAAGCGTGCAGGCGGAGGCAGTCGTTGTGGGAAACCACTCCTGTTCCACCAGAGGCAGGGTCTGGCAGCGTGCACATCAAAGAAGATCTAAGAGGGCCCTGAGGGGCACCACCCCCGCGACCCCACTAACCCCCCCCCCACACACACACACACACGCACGCACACGCACGCACGCACGCACACGCACACACATACCTTCTTGCCCAGCTGGAAAACCAGCGAGGACAGCGTGTCCATGGAGGTGGTGCGCAGCTCCGGGGTGCTGTCCAGCGCACGCACGATGGGGTGGATGATGCGTGAGGCGTAGTCCGTGAAGTCCAGGGACTCGGTCAGCCGGTCCAGGGTTTCCAAGGCAACCCTGGAGGGTGAGAGGGAAACACAGATAAACAGAGCTACTTAAGTACAACTGAAAGAGGCAGAAGTGTTGTTTGTGAAGGTTTGGATGCATACAAATACACACAAATCACAGCCCATCAGATTCTCTCAACCGTTTAGTATTTGTAGACTTGCTGAAGCCCCAGAGGGGGTAAATAAAATACTGTTCACAACTCTGGCCATTTCTGCCGGAAACAGCAGGGCCTCATCAGTTCTTGCACGAATGTGTGACATCACACCGATTTACAAACATGAGTAGAAGGAAAGTGTTGCTGGGTGGAGGTGAACTGACTTCCGAGCCTGCAGGGGGGCGTCTGGAGCATCAAACAGCTTGACGATGGGAGGCAGGAGGAGGTGAAGGTAGTCATCCAGGTTGGCACCAAACAGCTGAATAGCATTAAGGAGCTGAGGAACGAAGCAGGAGGCAAGTTTTGTAGAAACTTTATTTACAAACACTAATGAGTGGAAGGGATTTTCCTAACCCTTGTGCTACCGCAGGGTCATCGTGATTCACCTTTTTGCACCACAACGGTGAGTCACAGAGAAGCGGGGGCAGCACCAGGGTTAAGTGTTTGTAGCCCTGAAGGGCTTAAGGGCCGTCATTGCTTGGCCGCGTTTGGGAATTCTGCTAAAAAGTACTATCCCGTATAAATGTCAGCTTTTATTTGAGCGAGACGAGATCCAATTGACAGAACGCACGTTTTAAACTTGTGTCACTGTTACCATCTGCGATCGAACTTGCTTCTAGTACTTTCTTTCACTTCACGCTACGTTTTTGTTGTTGCCGTTGCCGTTTTACTGTTTCAACTTCCGAGTACCGAGTAACTTTCACACAATCTTCCCGAAGCGATTCTCCGTCACTGTAAATGAGCTTTTTCGTCCACGTATTCCTCCTACATGCAAGCTGGTTTGTCTGAATCAAAAAGATATCAGTACATTTGGCCAAGTGGGTGGGTGTACAGTGTGGATCCACAGAAAAGTCCTCAATGGGAATGGTGCTGTGTGTGTGTGTGTGTGTGTGTGTGTGTGTGTGTGTGGGCGGTTGGCTGGTGTTGGAGTGCCAGGCTGAGAGGTGAGGATGACGTACCACGCAGCCCCCAAGACCCCCAACCTCTCTAAATTGCGCCCGGCGAGACTACAGGAAGTCGGGGCCCTCGACAGAACAGCTCCTGAAATGATGGAGCTTTGTTTTCTTTTCTTTTCCTCCGGCTGGAAGGTAACCCTACTCCCTCTCTCTCTCCCCCGACCGTGACCTCTGCTTTGATACGTGTACAGATTACCCAAGGCCTCTGTTATGGAGGAACCAGACGTGGACCGATGGAAGCCCAACGTTTCAGAGCCTGAAAGGACACATAACATGTGCTATGCCAGGGAGAGGGTGTATAACTGCGGTTGGTTTGGCGTGCGGTGGTACCCTTGTAGATTTTATTAAGTTGATTGGTGATTTACTGTTGAGGGGAAAGCTGGATTGGTATGGGGGTGATTAGAGAGGCAGGCAGGCAGGCTCTGCTTCACTGGCTGAGGGATTGTTTGCGAGGGCGCCTCGGATAGACTGGAGGTTTAAGGTCGGTTTCCATATCAACCGCAAGTTGGTTTACCTGTTTATAATAACCCCAGCCTTCGTTCGATGAAAACGACTAGCGTGGTTTGAATGGCTTTAAAAGAACAGTTTAGAGAAGAAATCTTTGAACGGTTTCCCCTGATGATGTTTATAAGCCTGCCTCAGGCAGACATAACTGTGAGGTGAGGGAGTTAGCATGCACCATGAATATGCCTATGATCTAGATTCAATATGTCCAGTACATGCCACTTTTGGATAAAAGTGTATGCTTGATGAATAAAACGTACCTCATGTTTATGTAATAATAGAATGAATATTGTGTCCACTTTGCAGACACTTTTATCCAAAGCAACGTCAATCACAGGGGAGATTCGAACCTACGACCTCTTGAACTTTGGTCGAGCGCTCTAACCAGCGAGCTACGCTGTCCGCTTCAGCTTTGTCCAGGTGACTCGGACGGAGTGTTGCAGCCGGCCTTACCTTGACGGTGACGCCGCGCCCCGTGCTGTTGTCATGCATGAAGACGCGCAGCATGTGCGGGATGAGCTGAGGCAGATACAGTTTAAACTCCCCTCCCAGGGCCACCACGATCTGCTCGATCAGGAGGATGATGGTGTTCTGCATCGGGTTGTTGGGCGTCCAGTACTCCTGAGAACCACACACGCGTGTCAGGAGAACATGTCGTAAAGTCGCGCCGTGTCATAAAAGCGCTTAAGCCTTAGGAGAGACGTTACCATCATGTTCAGATATGTGTTTTTCTCTCTCCCCCCCCCCAAATTACGAGTGACCTGGTTTCACGTGGGTCTAGGGGCAAGAGACTGGGATATGGCTGCCAAAGCGCGAGCTACCAAAAGCTACCTCATCCTCCCTATTGCAGTATAGAAAGTGCGGGGGTTTAGGTAACTGGGTCAAACTGAATTGGGGTCTTCTCGTAACTAAGCGGCAGATCTGGAAAGAGATTCCAGCGCATGTGTGTGTGTGTGAATGACTGCAGGTGCTAGACGACTGGACGCCAGATGTGGGAGACAGACGTCAATTTCCTGTCAACTCAATTGACACCACGTACCAGAAAAGCAGGCCATATTGGAATAAAGGGGCTGAGATCTAGTTTAAGCCGCTGGATAGATTGAAGAGATAGAGGGGATGTGAAAACAACAACGACAACGAACAAACAAATGGAAAGAGCTGTGAAAGTTAGCGATGTTGTCACTGGCTAGAGGTCCTATGCCTGCTTTCCTGCTCCGGAAGACACCCAGAAAAGCTACCAGATTCAGATGAATGTGCCTTGAATGGCTATTCCAGCCGCTCATCTGGATGCATGGAGTGCAGTCTGTTGCTAAAATGAATAGCTCCTTTGTTTGACCGGCCATTTATTAACTCGCTGACTCAAGACGCTGTGAAAAGAAAAGTTCATTTTTCCTGAGAAGTTTCGAGCTGCCGATAAGTTATTGAGATTTCGATGAGGAGCCGACATTTGATATTTTTGCACCTTGGCTTTAAATATGTTCTTGACAGCTTGAGTGTGTGTAGGGCAATGGATTTAACCCACAATTTGGATGTTTCATCACATCTGATAAGTGTGTATAACTATCAATTTCAAGAAGCTGTCATGTGAATATACAGTAGTATAACTGACTAAAGTAGGAGGCCCAAATCACATATACAACCGATGCATGACAATCAAATTCTCGTTTGCGATTAGAATCTCCTATAAACTTTATTATTTCCTCATCAAGTTCTTTGGAAAAAGAAAAAAAGAAATGCTTGTCTACATCAACCCCAGTCATTGTGTGCAGACACACATGCAACAGCACAAGTTGAGTTCAAGGCCCTGTAGCACATTAAAGCTAATGAGGAAAGTAGAGAAGCGAACTGAAGGAATTAAGAGTTAGCAGATGTTTTCTAAGTTTGTGGACACACACAAAAAAACCTAGAGAGAAAGGGGCTTATTGTTGAACAAAGCTACTCACTCTGATGAGGGTGAAGATGTCATCCATGTAAGGCCGGATGTGGATCTTCACAAACGACACCACCATCCCCATCTGCTGGAAGAGAAACTGCAAGAGGGACAGATGGAGAGAGAGGGAGGGTTAGAAAACAGGTGTAGCCAAAACATGGTTGATTGGCTTGAGTCTGACTGCTTTGAGAAAACGACACGCTGAAGGGAGTTTGGTGGGTTTGGTCTCTGAAAAAGACTCTGAGACCTGGTGCCTTTTGTTGGAGCCACCGAGTGGAGAACGTTTGGTCGTGATGAAACAGCCCGCGTCAAAAGCACCGTCTTTGTGTCAGAGCTTAATAAGCTTCTAAAACGTCTTCCTGTTTACGTGACAGTAAACTGATCACCTCAAGTGTTTCCTCTCTTTAGCCTTTTTCCTGACATGCTCTGAACTTTTACAACATTCTCTAAACATGAAAGGTTCACTAAAAAGGAATGGTCAACGTTGTAAACCCATTAGAACACACCTGTAAAAAAAAGTTATTCTGCCGATGTAAAACAAGCAATTCAACAAACGCACTAGTTAGCGTTAACTACCTCTCGGATACTGGTGTCGCACACCCGGATGACGTTGAGGAAAGTGGGCATGACTTGGGGTAGGAATTGAACACACTTGAGGCCCAGGGACTTGAAGATGAAGGTGACGGCCTGGACCACCATGGTGTGGTGGTTGGACAGCGAGGGGTCCCGCAAGATCCGCATCAGAGTCACTATGGCAACCGCCGGGTAGAACTCATCCAGCGGAAGATTGCCCATGTTCACCAGCATCTCACTGGTGCTATAGTCAGCTGGGATGGGAAGATGAAGAGAGAGAGAGAGAGAGGGAGAGAGAAAGAGAGACAGAGACAGAGGGACAGAGACAAAGAGAAAGACAGAAATATAGATTTGCTAGATTTAAGAAAACAGAGTTATAGATTGCTTGAGATTTGAGAAACACTGTTTGTCTCTATCTTACATACTAACTTTCACGTCTGGTTTAGTTTGGCACTGAACCATTTATTTATACAGCCAGTTCTCTTGTGGGCTAGTCGTCATTGGAAACTGATATTGTGAGTAGATTCCTAAGTGAATGAGGAATTCTCTAATCAGCTTGCCGCCAAGATGATTTCACACTAAAGCATCAACAACATTTCCCATTTGTGTGGCTTCGAGGACTCTTGTCTGGTCACAAGGTCGTACGTGACCAAGGACCATCTCCAGGGCGGTCAGTGTTTCGGCTCCAGAGAGGGTCTACAAGCTTTTATGAGGGAACCGGAGAGACAAGAGACGTCTGGTATTCAACGTTTCATTGGTCCGGCGTGAGGGCTCGGTTTCAATAGAAAGGCAAGTCACACGGTGCTTTGTGTTCCTTTACGAAGTCTAGTCAGACACAACACGTTTACAGCTGCTTCTCATGAAGGCACAGACGGTTGAGCTGTTTTTATTGTTAGCTATCAAAACACTTGTAAAAAAACCGAACAAAAAAAAACTGTTTATGGCTCAAAGGTGACCAAAAGATGCAGTTACATTCATCACCGCCACCGCCACCATATTAACCTCGTCACAAAGCGCCATAGCATCAATTTAAGTCATCGAGTTGGCGGCGTGTGTACAGTCAGCCGAGGTGAATCCAACATTCAATACCTCCCGATACAACTGTTAAATATTCTGCTAGTTCACAGCCATTGTCACAGACCCCAAAGATCCATTAGCTCTGTTACCAGATCTACCGTTTGGAGAGACGGCCTCCATTCCAGTCGCAGTCCATTTAGTAGCCTAGCTGCTAAAACTATCACCATAAAGCTCAATGTCACATTCACAATGCATCTGTGAATTGAATACATCTTCTGCAGGTTTTTCCTGCGCATCCACAGCTATGCTCACAGAAAGCTGATTCAGTGGTTTGCTGGAAGCTAACCGGACAAGTCAAAGCATTATTTATTTATTTTAAACGCGGTGAGATCAGCAAAATATCTGGACGTTCCATCCATCGTTTCTCCAGGCTCGTCTCTGGACAAAAGCGGCTGGTCAGGAGACTGGGGAGGATAGTATTATCAGATGTGCAGACGTGTGTAAACGCAATGATGTAATATGGCATTGACATGGAACCATCTTCCCCGATACGGCCAAGGTATGAATCTCCCTCGAGGGGGCCCTGTCTACAATCGACCATCGACTCTGCACCTGCGAACACTGATGAGTGATTCACGGTCACAATATGCGGACAAAAAAATATACGAAAATCTTCGTTCGCGATCAATGCGTTTATATAGTGCACAGTATGAGATCAGAAATCACGTCACGAGTCAAGTATTGCCCGTAAGCTTGTTTATGAAAAAAGATCTGAAACTACGGCACCCTAGTGACTCTGAAGATAAGTGTGCGTAATGTGTAGTCTTGAGGCCTTATCACAACAGCCTGGGTTCAAATCCCATCTTGGCCCTTTCCTGCATATTCTTTCTGTCACATTTCTGAACGTTCCAAGGATGAAAGGTTATGAAAAAGAAAAGAAATCATCTCATGAAATCGTCGCTTACAGAAACTGTGTTGAACGCATTAGGCGTAGTGTATAAACAGGGTGAGTGTCCTTTCACGGTGTCGTATCGTCTGAAGGGCTGGCTGTGTTATGTAGGTCATTTCTGATCATATACCCAAACTCTGACAGGTTTTAAAACACTTAAGCCCGATCGCGTTTGCTCTCAGGCCATTTCTGTGAGCTGGGTTCCCTTGGTTTCAGGATCTAACACGAGACAGGAGACATTTTAAGGTCCCAAGGCTCCAACAGGTTGTAAACCCACGACCATTATTTCTGTTGTCTGTGCTGAGTCGTTTTAGGAGTTATGAGTGTTGATGACAGAATGGATAGTGGATAAGAGGTGCCTTGCTTGCAGTGGTCTCCAGTTCTAACAAAGGCATGGACTCATTGGAAGACGCATGCGGGTCAGTCTGTGGAGTCGTGCTACAGCCAAGTTTGACACCTTTGATCATTGAAACGTTGACATTTTTTTCATCCATTGTAATGGCCACACACTTTAGAAAACGCGGACACGGAACGTAGAACGATTTTATTTCTCGTTGTGTGACCTTGTCTGCTCTGCCAAAGAGGTAGCCATATGCCTGTGGAAGTGTGTGTGTAGTCTGTGATGCTGTAATGAGGTGTGTGTGTGTGCGTGTGTATAGTCTGTGATGCTGTAATGAGGTGTATGCGTGTCTGTGTGTATAGTCTGTGATGCTGTAATGAGGTGTGTGTGCGCGTGCGCGTGTTAAACAGGGGCTCACCAGAGTCATTACTCGACTTGGACTCTGACAGGCTGACGGCAGAGGCGTCTCGTGATTGGTCGATCATGCCAATGTTGACTTTGTGCTTATATGGGTCCAGGGCTCCCAGCAACCCTAGCACGCGGATAGCCTACAGGAGAGAGAGAGAACGCTATATGAGCATAGCTGCACATCTAGCAAGGTTGAAACATTTCAAACAACATGATAAATACTGTATTTAGAGGCACTGATGTTTTGAGGTGATTAAGTATGGCTGGTGTAAGATGTCCCAGTTTCACCAGGATGTAATCTATCATTTTTATTAGGCAGACGACCATCAAAAGCAACTACAGCACAGGGACATTTGCTCCAAAGACCACTTGATCTGAATCTGTCAAATACTCTAACCATTGGGCTATAAATTCAACTAGTTTAAGGTCAAGTCAATATCACATTGTTAGCCTTGACTGTAGTGACATGGTCAAACTGTGAGCATTATTAGACTTGTATTTGCATTGTTAAAGCTTGGCACTGTGGTTTGGGCCTAATATGGGAGACATGGGCGAACATCATGTTGCCTCAGGCTCTTTGCTGCTTTTAGCCAGTGTATTTGCGAAATGACAGAGCCGAAATGGAGGCACCTCTCTCCTGATTCCCTGGTTCTGCTCCGTCTTCAGGAAGTTCAGCAGCACCTCAAGGAGTGAGGGGTACTTGCGGTAGGGATCCACAACATAGCCGGTGCTGGCGACTTGTTGGCCAAGGGTCCACAGCGCCACCTAATGGGAAAAGAGAAGAAACGAGACGATCAAAGTCACCATGTGTTTTTTCATCCCTCTATCACAGAACTACATGAAAAAACTACAAGTAAAAAAAATAAAACTACAAATGTTGTTCATCTTCAAAGGGTGATGACTGGCGATTACCTGTCTCTTAGCCAATGAGGAGGAGTCCTGCAGCATGTCCATGATGATGGGGAACAGCTCATCCATCCATTTCCTCATCTCCAGACCGCTCACCTGGACAACAGGGACACAGCAGCCAATGAGAACACACATCCTTTGTTTTAGTGTTTGTGTTGTTTGTGTTTAGAGTGTTTATCCTTCAGTGACACGTCTACTTCCCAAGCCTGGTGACCCATGTTCTCCCAGCATGATTGGACAGTGTTCCATTCTGACATCACAGATAACTTGGACCTTCAACAGTCTTAGGTCCCGTCTCCCTGTCCCCCCCTGTCCCCCCTGTCCCCCCTGTCCCCCATGTTAATTGACGTGTCTTTTGTCCTCTTACTGTGCACCTCCAAACTGACTAGTCTTCTGTTACAGGTTCTTTCCCCTCCGAGTGACTTGTCCATAGCGGATCCAGAGATAGGCTCTGACTCTGACCTGTCCTTGAACTGTCACAGAACAAATTCTCTTGTCTACTCTGGCATCTCCAGCGCTCCCTCTGCGCTGCAGGCCTAGACGCCCTCTGACCCTGCTGTCCTCTGCCCTGTCTGGGCTCTGCAGGTTCACCTGACCAGGGACAGGGACAGGGAACAACAACATCATTGAAACTCTCTTCAGGATCGGTTCTATTATGTTTTCTGCGACTAGGAAAGACAAACAAATGCAGTCTAATTACTCCGCAGAGAATAGATGCAGTTTGCAGCAAAGTTTTGAGGAGATTTTTTACTATATATAGACACACCAAAAAATACTATTAAAAAGGTCAAACAGAGCAAAAAATGCTTTCGGAAATATTTGAAGGGAAAATAAATCAAATGATACCATCATTTTAGGAGGCTAAAAAACCTTTTGCAAAGCACTGTAAACACACTTAATCTATCAGGAACACATTGGTTGTTGGTTACAGAAGGCTGAGGTGAGTTCCTACTGATCTTACCTGAGCCAACTCTCCAATGGTGGCCAGAACACTGATGACCACCCCTGGGTTTGGGTCCGTGTCTTTCAGCTTCAGAATCAAAGCCTGGGATGACCCACAGAAAGAGATGAAATCACGTCAATCGTATCAAAGTATTACAACAAATGAGAAAAGTGTCATTTTTAAACCTTAAAACACAACATAAAACACTTTCTGGGGCGCCCGCCAGCTTTCAAGAGTTGAAGAAGTCATTTGGCCTTTGACAGGGTGAGAAGGGGTGAGGTGGAGACCGCCGTACCTTCAGAATGGGCTCCATGTAGGGTCGGATGAGGCGAGGCGCGTTAGACACCAGATGACCCAGCATTCGGGCACTCTGCTCCTTGTTCCTGCCCACGCCACTGTGCTCCAGCTCCGTTAGGATCTGTCAGGGTGGCCAAACGTAAGGCTTCAAATGAAAAGGCTTCCGGCTCGTCAGGAGATCAAATACAACAACTATCACCCTTCGCCGCGCAGGTTGGTTGGCGCATGTTGGATGCGTGAGACAACTGAAGCGCTGTTGTAGCATGCGAACATTTTGAAAAGAACATCGAATCGATTTCATCATACTATCATCTTTCTACGTTAACTATTTGTATACCATATCCGTGTAATTCTCCAGCCGTTATAAGGATGATCTTTCCTGGGCTTTCAGCAACCATAACGCGCACGCACCCCGAATGTTTACAAACTTACAAAAAGTCTATAGAACTCTTAAACCAACAAAAACCTCTCCTCCTTCTCTCTCTCTCTCCCTCCCTCTCCCTCTTTTTCTTTCTCTCTCTCTCTCCCTGCCCTCCCTCTCCCTTTCTCTCTCTCTCTCCCTCCCTCTCCCTCTTTTTCTTTCTCTCTCTCTCTCTCTCTCTCTCTCTTACTTTCCAATACTCTCTTCATACCCATTCTATCATGTATAATACTCTCTCTTCTTTTATTTTTCTCATTAGCTTCTACCAGTCAACTCTTACCCTGCTTCTCTCTTCTTCTCTTTCCCTCTCTCTTTCTCTCTCTCATCCCTCCATTTCCATCCCTCTCTCTCATCCCATTTCTTCATCTCTCCACATTCTTTTTCCCCTTTTCTCTCTCTCTCTCCCTCCCTCTCCCTCGCCGTTCTGTTTCAAAGTCAGGTGAGCAGCTGACCAGCAGGGGGGGTGAAAGGGGGCGGGCGGTTTCTGTGCTGCCCACCTGGATGAGCATCTTGCGGAGGAAGGGCATGACAAAGGCAGGGTTCATGCTGCTGAGGCGACCGATGGTGCAGATGGCCAGCTCGCGGATCTCAAACACCTCGTCGTTCAGAGCCACGAACAGAGCCTGCAGATTCTCGGCCTGCGCCAGATGGGCATCGAAGCGCTCGTCTAGAGAGGCCAGCACGCAGTAGCGGATGTCAGGGTCTGGGAGAGAGAGCGGAGGCATCAATTAGATGAACAGTCGGGTGGGGGCGAGGGGTTATAGTTGTTGCAGACCATTTCACCAGACCATTTAAAAAGTTTACCTAACCTCCTATAAGCATGTGATAAAGGGACACATCATTTATTATTATCTTCTAACACACGATCATTTCACAGACTTCATCCATGGTTTTACTGCTGTAATTACAGTAGCTACCAAAATAAACGTTTCTGGCCAACTGAAAAACAAATAACCCAGCAGGGCTTTGACATTTCAAACTGTTATTTACTCAGCAGAAGGTTTAATCCAACCCGTCACTTGTGACCGTTGAGTCAGGGTGACTTCCCATACCTGGGTCGGTGATGCCCACCACCAGCAGCTTGCTCAGGACGTCAGCCACCACCTGCACGGCTGTCTGGCTCACCACGTGACCATGGCCGCTGATCAGGTGGATGGAAGGAGTGAGCAGACGCGAGCAGGTACGAGCCGCCTCCATACGGATCTCCTTGTGTTCGCTGTTCAGGAAGTGGTCGGCGCAGTGGCGGACGAACTGGGTCAGAGAGTGGCCTATCGAGAGGACCAGAGAGGGGTGGATACAGATTTGGAAATGGAAGTAAATATGATCATAATCAACCGTGTAACCCTTAACCGACTATACAAATACGAATGAGTTCAACAGTGTTGCTAAGTTAGCGACCATGTCGCTAGATTTAGCAACTTTTCACTTTTCCTACCCGTGACAAAAAAATGTCGGATCTACCTCATTTAACTTTCGTGTTGTTCAGCCGCTAATCATGTATGTAGAGACAGAGCGGTCGGTGCTCTCGGATTTAATGTGTTTTTGTCAATTGTTTACTGCCGTAAGGGGTCCATGATGGCATTAGCGTCCATCTAGCTGTTGGCGCTCGTCAGAAATATTACGAAAACGTAGATATAATACCAATTAAAAACGTTTTGTCGCAGCATTTTACTTGAACATATACACACTTTTTCAAAAACGCACCGTTTTTTAAAATCCGACAGTAATATCCTAATCTGTTTTTGTTTTGTTATTGTTTATGCTGCCATTTCACGAGTGAACCACTGATAGGGAAAAAGCATTACTGTTGTAATGGTATTTTTTAATGGGTCACAGAAGCTCACCCATGGTAATTAACAAGCGTCGGTTATCGGTCCTATTTTATTATCGCAATGTGCAACCCTAAAAGGGAGGTACACGGAGGACGAACTTTCAGCAGATGTAAAATATCGGTCAGGTTTCTAGTTTCTCATTTGTGACAAGTACAGTTGCACTGGAATTATTGGTCTTGCTCTTCTTATACTTACCTAATTTAAATGTGTCAGTTATTCCTCTTTTCTATGTTCTAAGTTAATCGTACCTAAACCCTACAACCTGGCTTAGACCATGTACCACAGCCAGGTTTTGACCAGCGTTTCTAAAAAGCCACACCTTCAAACTCGAAGCTGCCCAGGGTCCTGAGAGCCAGGGTGATGCTCCCCACGTCACTGGCCTCGGGGATGTTGGTGAGGCTGGGCGAGGCCAGCTGGTGGGCCAGGCTCTTGGGCATGCCGGGGTGGCGCAGGGGCTTGTGCATGAGCACCAGGGACAGCATCTTCAGCAGCCCGTCCTGGATGTCCTTCTTCAGCTGAGGGATCTGACGACTCAGGTCGTAGAGGACCGCGGTGAGGGCGGGGCTAGGTAGGGGGAAGGGGTGGGGTGGGGGGTAGTGTGAGAAGGCAGGTGGTGACACACACAGTTGCTCATTTACACACACACACACACACGTACACACACACACACACACGTACACACACACACGTACGTACCCTTATACTCACTTACTGACTGACTCACACACTCACACAAACAACCATCCATGCTATCTATCTCTCCCTCTCCCTCTCCATGCATTGAAACACCTTGCTCCTACCTGAGTCCCACGGCCAGCATGGGCTCCAGAAGCTCCTTGATGTCCTGCTGTATGCTGGGGCCCATGGCCCTGGACAGCATGCTGATGCAGGTGAACACTGTGGCGTCCACCTGCATCATCTTCTGCCTCCTGCAGAGACATGGGGAAGAGAGAGAGGTCAGCACTGAGCACACGGTCTTGCAAACACTCAAGCCCGCTGCAGTGCTCCTCACAACAACCAAACACTCTGCCCTCTATATACAGCAGGACATGACCATCACTGCCCTCTATATACAGCAGGACATGACCATCACTGCCCTCTATATACAGCAGGACATGACCATCTCTGCCCTCTATATACAGCAGGACATGACCATCAGGGTCAGGTTGTCTTGAGTCCATAGATGAAGACTGCAGGAACATCAAGATCTCCCTCTTCAAGAGAGGCGATAGAGGGGTGACTGACGCCTCATACAGGAACCCACTGGCTCAGGGTGACTGCTCTTACTTGTGGGCAAAGTCCTTGGGGGGCAGGGCTGCCTTGATGATCTCCAGGATCTTGGTGAGGTAGGGCTGGATCTCCGACCTCACAGCCACCACCAGAAGCCCCAGTGCCTGGAAGGCTGCCGTCCGCTCCTTTTCCTTCTTCAGGCAGCCTAGCAGGTAGCCCATGGTGTCTGACAAGTACTGGTCTGGGGATGGAGAGAGAGGGAAAAGGAGGAAGAGAGAGAGGGGGATGTTAGGAAGAGAATAAAAGCTAGGGATGGTGTGAGAACTATGAAGATGTAGAGGATAGGGGAAAGGAGAAAAGGGCTTCTGTTCGGACCCGTGAAGGTGTTTGGCTGGAAGGCGGCCAGTCGGGGAAGCAAGTTGAGGGTGGTCATCTGGATCAGAGGGTTCTTACTGGTCCTGTACTTCAGAACCCAACGACACACCTGAGAGAGGGACAAAACAGAACCAGTCACCCTCCGCAGAGAGACCATAACAAGACTAACCAAGACCTAAAGTACATATTGCTTTAACAGACAGTGTCACACACACCCTTCATAACTCCAAACAAGCATCTCTATAAATCCAATTGATACGTTGATATAACGTAGTACGCTTTCCAACCCCTGACCTCTTAGAGAGTCATATGCTCTAACCACCGAGCCACACCCATCCACCATGACCCCCCATGTCAGACCTGGTCGAAGCGCTCCTCCATCAGCTCCCGGCAGTAGCGGCTCTCCACCAGTGAGCTCTTGGCCGGCACAGGCGTGGCCCCGAAGCTGAGGAAGCCCTGGGGGGTGCTGTAGCCCAGCAGGCCCAACAGGGCGTTGGACTGCTGCGGCTGCACCGACTGGAAGCTGGTGAAGGGGGTGATGTGGCGAGGCTTGGTCCCGAAGCCCATCAGCTCTTTGCAGTAGCGGTCGTGGACGATCTGCTGCTGGGCGATCTCCTCCATCTCCTCCCGCATGCGCTGCGGACAGGGCGAGAGGACATCATCGTTGAGAGTTAAGGGCCGGCGTGTATTAGTGATGCATTCGCTGGTCTGAGATGTGAACGCGGAAACCTCTTGGGGCAGGGGAAATGACCTATAACCCAGAGGAAAGCAGCATAGATGGATGTCATGGCAACGTTGCTATAGACGATGTTTCACCTCTCCTTCCATGCTGCTGATGCGGACCAGCTCGTTGAGGATGAGGAGGGCCCCGTGAACCCTGTCGTCACGGTTCATGCCCTTCTCCTTGGCCAGCGTCTCGTCGAACCCCTTTTCCGCTTCCTCAAACGTTTGCTGCGGAGAAGAGGGGACAAGACGAGAAGCCAAATGAGAACGAGGGAATCTGAAAACTGTCGTCAGCATCCTAAAAACGGAGACGAGATTTTTTTTTAAACAACAATGAAATGCAAACAAACGATATGGTTCATTCTTACTTTGTACCACTGTGGTTTCTGCATCTCCTTGGTTTCCCTCTGGGTGGTGAGGATAAGGCAGGCCCTGAGAGCTGACACTGCCCCCTCACGGATGGCCTGCTTGGGGTCCCAAACAGCGTAGAAGATGTTGTCGAAGAACGGCTGAACTTGCTGGAAGAAGAAGGTGGGTGCGCTCACGGCCAACTCCCTCAGGACGAGCACCTAGCAGGTAAACATCAAAAGGATTTATTTTTTTTCACAAAGATTTTCCATTCCAAAGGAAGTGTAAACAAACACTTATCAGGGCTCAAGAACAGCTCCCGACCAGCGTGAGAACCCTCCAAATCAAAACAAAGCATTAGACGGCCAACACAACAACTCCAGGGACAGCAACATTGACAAAACAATCATGCCTGAACCTGTTTCATAAAGCCAGTTCGTTGAATAACCCAGACTTATGTCAGTTACGTAACCCCTGACATAAGCCAGGGTTATTCCGTAAACTTGCTTTAGGGAACAGGCCCCGCTGGCAGAGTTATGGCCTACTTACGGCAGCATGGCGTCTGCCTTCGTTCCTGTCAGCTCCCAGCCACTCCAACGCTCTCTTCACCTCAAACTCCACATACTCCGCCGTGAAGGTGTCCCCCGCCATGGACAGGTGACCCATGGCCTTAGAGGCCATCTCCATGACGACGGGGTCGCTTGAGGGCAGCAGGTTGCGAAGGTAGTTGGCAAAACGGCTGATTCTTGTTGCATTTCCTCCCTCTACTCCGATCAGACTCACTGGGAAGAGTTAACGGTTAGAGGATTTTGGTTATTGTCAAGGTTAAAGACACTAAGGGGGGGGAAAGAGAGAGAGAAACAGAAGCTATGTATTATTCTGGTTGCTAGATTTACCTATGGCAAGAATCCCTCCTTTTTTCTCATTTACATCTGAGCTGGACACCAGCTCAAATATGTGGTGGTTTAGTTCATCGTAGAACGTGGTGGCTTCATCCTGGCTCAACTTGGGTGACATTTGAAATACACAGAAAAAAACAATTCAGTACAAAGCATAACGTTGTTTTAATCAACTTATACCCCTGATCGTAACGACGGGAAAAGCAAGGGCATAAAGGCAGTTAACAGAACCACGGCTGCACTTCAATAGGCCTCCGGGACAGTACAGTCTCAAGACTCGGGAACGTGCATGACAACCAGTTAGAAGGAAACGTGAACTAAGCTACTGAACGAGCAGTTCAAGTCCAACTCACCTCTCTGAGCTCGGTGGTAACGTAGTGCTGAAGATCTTTGGCAGACTTTGCTCGCGTGTCCTCATTGCGACTCTTTAGCCCACTTACGAACTGTTGCAGCACAGTGGCTGTTCCCGACATGATCACCATTGGAATGGCCGGACCTGGACATTTGAATAGTAAGATAATATTTATAACTATTCAAACAGGAGAGTCTAAACCCCGAAATTCTGACACCGACTTAACTGCTACGTCCTGCAGAAATACTCGTCCCAGCTATACAGACCTAACTAGCTGTCATTATCTCAATGTTATTGTAGCCCTTGGCTATTTGGCTGAACAACTTGCTGCAATCAGGTTTACTGATCATTGACACGTAACTAGTTACACGTAAGATAATACAGTAAAGCAATGGAAGAATGTTATGTTAGCGTTTTTTTGTTACGAAATTTGACAAAATTGGTTGGCTAAAGCTAGCTAGCTATGTGCCTAGCACTGTAGGACTACCAGCTAAACTAGCTAGCACTAACGTTACTTTGCTGAGATAAATTACATGGGCGCTGCGATTGTTAAGCATGCAAACAGCAAATATAGCTAAGTCTTACTTTATCAACTTGTCCCGGCGAAGAAATGTGTCCTTATTCCGCTAGAAATGAACTCATTGCTCTGTGTTGTTTTGAAATGTCTGTAGGGTTTTTTCTGTTTAGCTAGCTTCCTGGTCAAGGTAAGGGTGCAAGCAGGCATGTGCTAAGGGAAGAGGGTCCAGCAGTGTGCACACCAACACATTCGTAAACATCATGTTGCGAAAGATTTTGCGCAGCCCTAGTGAAGGCTGCGCAAAATGTTTCAAGTTTCAAGTTTATTTGCCGTTCACCGATCAAGTACAGGTATATTGGAATTTTTTGACAAGCTCCTGTTGTCAGTCTATAGAAACCTATCTAAACGTATAAAACATCATCTTAACCTGTAATGAAACTATAATAAAGAACTGAACAAGTAATTTAACAGGGATAATTTGACAGTCATAATTACAACCATAAGATCTTCAGGTATTTGTTGATAGGGAATCCACTCTAGCTGAAACGCATAATGACTGGTTCATAGCAGAGCCATTGAAATATCTTGAAAATCGTATTTTTGAGTGGCTCTGGTTTGTAGATAAGTAAAGTCAACAGAGAATATCTGCACTTTGTAATGGTCGTTGTGATAGTCTACCACTAGATGGATCTATTGCCTCGGAAATAGTTACACAAAAGAGAAGCCCGAGGAAAAGAGTGACGAGAAACAAAATCAGCCATCAACATTCGCAAAGCATTGATGTGTTATGAACAGACCTCCTGATTTGGAGGGGAAATGATCTGGTTTATCAGTTTTAAATGTCATTAACGTTTGTCTGCAGCAAAGATCGTCATCAATATCATTTCTCTCATTGTTGCGTTTAGTCGTCACTTGATGTCAGGTAACTGAGAAATACTGTCTGTATTACATTTACTTTTTTACATGTTATACTACTGGC
Organism: Plecoglossus altivelis; assembly: GCA_036571765.1. Lineage (NCBI taxonomy): Eukaryota > Metazoa > Chordata > Actinopteri > Osmeriformes > Plecoglossidae > Plecoglossus > Plecoglossus altivelis. Next base: position 4,467,895 of record BROE01000021.1, on the reverse strand, counting down.
TTTTATTAATTAGATACTGTTGATAAATATCTACTTTATGTATTTCCTACATCTTTATATATAAAACCATATGTTTACCATATGCACCATCCTGTCAAAGTAAATCCATTACTTGTGCAAACTAACTTGGCGAATAAAGCTGTTTCTGAATCAGATTCTGGTCTCTAAGAATAATGGTAAACAACACTTCCATAGCCAGTGTAACACATGGAAGTGTAATACGATTCCACAAAGACATGCTTGGATCTGAGGAACTGTTTCATCCTAACAGCGCCAACGAGGTCACACAGGACACGCACACTTAAAGAGGATGGGGAAACATAAAGAATAACTCAATCTAATCTCATCATTCTGCCTTTCTCTTCAAACCAAAGGGTTGATTAAGTTATTGTGGTTGTTTTGTTCGTGATCAGGCGTCTTCTGAAGGAAAGTTCCGGAAGAGCCCGCCCGTCTCAAAGTAAAAGGACAGAGAAGGGACGCGTCAGACTGTACGTCTGGATAAATGGGAGAATTAAATCAGCAGGACATTTCTCGGGGATACGCGATCATGAAACCTCGTGATTCGTCCCTTGAGTTAAGCCACGGCTCGATAACGGCTCACGCCCAAATGGAATCAGCTCATTGATGGAATCGAATGATAAATCGTTGAACCTCTCTCTTGGGCGCCTGGCGAACTCTACATGACATTGAAGAGGATGAAGAGATGGAGTCCATTGCGACCGGGTCATCCCTCACATTCCCGAAGCTCAACCGAGCGAGTGAACGATTCACTTATGATTCATAACAGTACATAACTGTACTCTGATCAAGCACATGATGATTCATTCCCTCGTAACTCACTGATCCAGATTGTGTTGACACGCTCAATTGTATAAATTGTTCCAAAAGGTCAGTGGGTTTTCTGTCTCCACATGGTGTTCAATAAAAGGTGCAGATGTGTTAGTAATAGAGATGCTATCTCCACCCCTCATCCTTTCAGCCATTGGCAGTTCAAGGAGATACTGTATTCTCCAGCGTCAGCACAGTGCTGAGGGATTGACCTCTCGTTTGGCTCCACTCTTGGGCACAGATTCAGACGGGACGGACAGTATAAAGCGTGTCAGCAACATTTCCTGGAGCCTCTCTGTGTGTCTGCGCCAATGTAGGGATAAGTGTGTGTGTGTCTGCGTTTGTCAAAGCACGTCTTGGTGTGTACACGGTTTGACTTTGAATGCTCGTCGAGTGTAGAAATCGGTGGACATGCCCACACACATACACACGCAGATACACACGTGTGTACGTGTGCATCATGTCTGCATTTATCACATCCGAATCTGGAGCTTGAAAGGAGACCTGACAGGAAACGCCTGCTGCAGCTGGCATGCGGAGCTGAGGAGGAAATTAGAAGGTGAGGCTGAGAAATGAAACATTAAACAAAGCAAACTCTTGCTAGAGCACATAGTCTACAGGCCAATCCAGCCAGCCAGACATACTTCAAGGATGAGGCATTGAGACGCTGCAAGGCAGCTCCTCTAGTCTGTTTGGTCTCTGCTTAGGGACCCTCTGGGAAGAGGTTCGTGAAGAGGAGAAAGGGGTGCCGGCACACACGCATACAAACGCATGACTCAGTCGCCTCATCAGACCAACCTGCATGCAAACATGCACTCACGCTTGCTCACTCGACACACAAAAAGACAGGTTCTCTGCTAGAGTCCTGTTTTACCAGCATGCATTAGCTGAAACACCATATACAGATGGTTCTCAAGTTCCAACAGGCAGCTGGCTGCTTCCACTGAGTGACAGACAGGATGTTGGGAGCACTTTCATCACTCAAGCTTTGATTTCTGGGGCTTTCTGTCTCCTCTTGTTTTTTTTGTGTGTTTTTTTTTTAGCTTGTCCTAGTATTCTTGAAATGTTTCTATTGTGACGCATACCTCTCCTCACAGACATGAAGAATGAATAGCAGGTCAAAAGGTAACGCCATTATTCCGTCTTCACTCTATCCCTTTGGTTCTTTTTTTATCGAAAGAATGAATTTCTTTTTTAACGTTCCATCTCCACCTGGAGGACAAGATGGCAGCCAACCGCTAAAAACAGCGTCCAACTGAAAAGATGGAACCAATGGAGTTCTATAGTATCAACTGTTGCAACTGCTTTTCTCATCGTTCTGATCCAATTCTCTTTCGTCTGCCTGGCAACCAGCTCACCATCCTTATGATGAAAATTCAATATTTCATTTGACATTTACAAGCATGTGCCAAACCTCACTACCTCAGGACGCAGGTCAAATTCAGCTTCTAGACAAAAGCTAATGAAAAAAATCCTTTGAGATTTCTTTAATTAAAGTTTTTATTATTTGTTGGCCTTCTAACAAACGAGTTTTACAAGAGGACGTCTGAAATTCATGTTCATTAAGCGTTGGTGTAAATCCAGCTGGTTGTTCTCGCTTCCACTGGCCTCTGTTACTAAGAGAGAGGGATCAGCGACTCTGGGATGGCATTGGAATGATTCAGTATGAGTCAGATGTGAAAGTATGTATAGGAACATCTGTTTACTGATGTCGGGGGCGGATCTTGTATCCTACCTGGCCGTCTCCAAACAGCCCACTCTACCTACCCCAAAATCTGCCTTCTGTTCTCGCCAAGTGCTTCACACCTATTATCAAATAGCAAACAGGCTACCAACTACAATAACGTACATCATATATGGAGTATTTGAAAAATAGGCAAGAATTTATATTGGGCCTGTTGGAATACATCAGTGTTTCGTTCAGGTACATTGAAAATGATTGGTCTTGCTCCTCTCTGCTCTTAAAAAAGTGTTCTATCCTAATCCTAGAAAAGAAAGTGTTGAAATGGCTCAGTTACCTTTGGTGAACTATTCTTTCTTTCGGCTGGTCTGGTGTTGTTCAGCATTGTGTTGTTGGGACTTCTATAATGTAATTTTGTTAACCTTTTGAAATTTAATCAACTTCTAAGTAATAAAAGCTCTGGAGAACTAACTTCCTTGAAGAAAGGTCTAGACAGAACACTAAACTTGCTGGTTAATGATAGCAAAAAAAGGCTGACCCGCTCAATGGAACTAAGTCAACAGTAATCAGTCAGATGAATCAGCAGAAGGCACTGACACAGCGACAATAGCGCCTCAGCAATTAGCTAATGCAGCCGGGTGGCCATTTTGGAATGAGGGAGCCAGTGATTGAGGAGGATCTGTAGAATGATGCTCTCTGTTGCAGTGCTTAGCTCTAGTACATTACTCAAGTCCACTTCAATAGAAGGTCTGGCAGGTCCAAAACCACAGACTGTACATGTACACACACACACACACACACACACATATAACATAAACTGTATATACACACGCATACATACATATACATACCCATATTGATTCCCAATAGGTTCCTTCCCGGGCCAAGATGCATTGATCAAACGCTAATGATCATGCATCAAATATATAAATGAACCAGATGGAAGAGGTTTTTTCGAGAGCTAGAGTTAGGCCAGTACTTATGGAAATGAGAGCTCATTTCGACCTAATTTACATCAAAGGCTGATTCACGAAATCGAGGATGAGAAAAGGCGAAAGCAAAGGTTTCAGAAAGCCCATTATCAGTCTCTGTAGCTCTCTCTCAGACAATGCTAACTCATCAGTCTGCATTGTCTGTCTGTGCAGCTTGAGTGGCAAACTACTCTCGCCTTTTCCTTTGCTGAGAAAACCTGAAATTCTTTCTCACGCAGAATGTACTCGGGGTAACAAAATTAGTCTGATGTATAGTAGACAGGTTTTAATTTCTCTTTCGTCTACTCCAGCGGCTTGGGAGACGGCCCGATCGGGCTCATTTCCTAATGGAGTCAGTACGACGTATGCCAAAGAGCGGCATCCATAAAATAAGATGGACGGTAATACGGGCCGCCTTCCAGAGAGATCCTGGGCCATGACACAGACAGCGGATGAGTAGGGACGTCTAGCAGGCCTCGAAGAGACGCGTTACATCCCTCGCTATCAGTCAGAGTTATGTTGCCGTTACCGTTATAGGAAATACATACACTGAGTAGGCTGTATGACAACCGATCCAGAGAGGGAGGTCATTCCCTCTCCTGCTGTACGTTCTCATAGGCCTGCTTAAGCATACATGTGCCACAGAAGTACTCAGCGATAACAGATAGCCGTGTCTGTTCAGTGGCATGCTAATTTCACTCCCAACTAAGGGGAACACTATCCATCCCTCTTTCAAGAGAGCGACAGAAATACCTGATTGGCCAATCTGGTTTTCTTCTGGGTCAGTTTCCTATCAGCGCCAGAAACTGTGTCTGACAGTCATTTAAATGTAGATTAGGCACTCAGTGCTGTCAGACAGAGCAACCCCTGGAGCTTCATGCTACAGGTTCTCGAGATTGTCATTATAGAGATAGAGGCTGTAATGAAATGTAATGTTTGGCCATGTCTAAATCTTCGTCATTTTAGCGAATTTCATTCCTTAATGAGTACTGCCACACGGAGTATAATATGCTTGTGGTTAGACAGTGATGAGTGGAGGCCTATTATTGCCAACACTGCAATTGTGCGTGTTTGCGTGCGTGTTTTCTGTGTGTGTGTTTGGGTCTGTGTGTGTAAGTGTGTCTGCGTGAAAGATAGACAGGGAGAGAGAAAGAGGAAGAGGTAGAGTGTGTCTGTAGAGCTGAATGACACACTCCACAACCAAGCCACAGTTCCTGTCATCCACCACAATGCATCCAGATGGGGTCTGTTTGCCTGTTTGTTGACAGTGTTAACAGACTACAGGAAACATTGCACCTCTACTCAAATAGCTGATAAGAGTGTCTGCTAGCTCTGTTTTCTCTCTCTCTCTCTCTCTCTCTCTCTCTCTCTCTCTCTCTCTCTCTCTCTCTCCGCCCTGGAAAATAACATTCAATCTCTTTCACCCTACTGGAGAAGAAAAGAAAAATGTGTGTGTGTAAGAGACAGAGAGAGGCATGAGCATTCCAGCTGAACGTGGAGGATAAAACCAGGTGTGAGAATCCCTCTCCTGTATAGACTTGAGATCACAAAGCAGCACAACACCTGGCAGTCGACAACCTGCCCAGCTAAACACTGGCTGTTTGCAGCACATCCACTGTTTGCCTTTGGGAGAGGAGACTCTGATGGGGCTGAATGTCATTGGCAAATGCCAGAGCACTATCTACTCCTCGAACAGCCAATCAAACACAAATCGCAACTTTGGGACTGTTAGCCTCCAAAGCTACGAAGCTATTTGACAAGATGCAAACCGCTTGCAATTTTGTGCTGGTTGCTGATATGGATTTTTAAAGTCTTAGTAGTTTGTCAGAGGGGTTCAACAACAGTTAGGTATATTACCATATTCAAATTGAGTATAATCGTGCAGAAAAAAGAAAGAGAGGGCTTTTATGACACACTCGTGAGAAACCAAAACAACATTATTTGATGTGATCATTTAAATCTTTTCTCCCTGAAACAAGAAAACAAATGTCATCATCGTGATGCTGTGGATGAGCACATTACTCAGTAACCTAAGGAATGCTTCCACACTGTGTCTTCAGTCCGGATAGTTGCACAGTGAGTCAGTAAAAACAAGTCATGTCTCATGTCTCCAGGCTTTACTAGGCTGGATACTGGACACTGTGTCTGTGGACGCAGGCAGATGCCAAGGGGGCCAGTCTCCCTATTATGTTCCCAAGCTGATACCTGATAATAGGGATAAGCCTGTCCTCTAGAAAACAAAAGAGGTACAGCAGACTCTTTTGATAACGTTGGAATGTGTGTGTGTGTGTGTGTAAGTGTTTGTATGGGTTAGAGTGTGTGTTTGTGTGTGTGTTTGCTTGTATGGGTCAGTGTGTGTGTGCTTGTGTGTGAGCTTGCATGGGTTAGTGTGTGTGTGTGTGTGTGTGCTTGTGTGTGTATGATATTGCATGAGTTAGTGTATGTGTGTGTGAGCTTGCATGGGTTAGTGTGTGTGTGTCTGTGAGCTTGCATGGGATAGTGTGTGTGTGTGTGTGTGTGTGTGTGTGAGAGAGAGAGAGAGAGAGCTCGCATGGGTGAGTGTATGTGTGTGTGCGTGTGTGTGTCTGTGTACAGGAGTGAGGTTACTTATGCTAATAGTGGCTTGTGAGTCTTTTGTGAGTAGTTTAACATAGCAGAATACTCAAAGACTTTGGGGAAATTGCTATTCACAACCTAAAGGATATTCACAACCTAAAGGATATTCACAACACAGTTTTCATAACACAGAGCAGATAGTGATTAATTATAGGAGGCTTTGTGCATTATTTATGTGGAATGCATTCGGGGACTATCACTTACATGACTCATTCACAGTAAACTACATATGGCACAAAGAAGAATATAGGATATGTTGGTAGCTGAACTGCAACACTTTCATTGATTGGACAGGGGATTATGACGATGCGAATTCAGCTTCAGTGCTGCAGTAACCAGAACAGCTTGCCATGAGCTATAAGTTTAAGTCTACACTGCAATTTTGGGAATCTGAAATGCTTGACCCATCTTTTTCCTGGATCAAATGTATTCATCTGAAAACTATGTTTTGTTCGTTTAAGAATATATATATATATATACTGTTGTTGAACAGATTACCGGTAGGTTTAATGCACGTAGCTTTTTAGACATATTCACTTTGAAACTGTACACTTTGGCTTACGTTGAATAAGAAGCAGAGAGGAAGAAGGGGACAGGACCAACACACAGTCACGTGGCTAGATAAAGTCCCAGTGCCCAGATCATCCTGTTTTGGGGATTTACCAATGTTGCGTACTGTTTACTGTGAAACAATCCCTCGTGAAGGCATACGTAGGAGCAAGAGACCAAACCAAATCCATATAAAACCAAACTCAAGTCATGTGTGGGAACACTTTCAGTCATATTTCTAAAAGTCATCTTGTTTCTTCTTCTCTCCTTCTTTCACTATAATTACTTCCCCTTCGCTGTTTTCTTGACAAATAACCAATAAAATAGTCGTCCCAGACATGGCTTCTTGTTAAAGCTTGTTTACTTCTGGACGCCTTTGTGTAGAAATATTTGAGGGATGAGAGGCGCTGTCAAAAGACAATTGATGGGGAGATAAAACATAATCTTTCACGATTTGGATGGTTGTCAGCGGGGAAAGATGCCCCTTAGTCAGAAACATTTTCTTTGTAGAGAGTACTGAGGACAACTCTGCTCAGATCAAACTCCTTCTTATTAGACTTTCTTGGCACTTAAGCTATAGTTTGCGGTTGAAGTAATATTACCTCAGCAAACCAATATCTTGTTTGACTGAGCCGAATATTAGATCCTAAATTTCTTTTGGGAGCAATAAAGAGAGATGAACTGAACTGAGCCTTTGGGTGAGAAATAAAATAAGAGCTACTGTAACATGAACAATTTCTGCAAATATACTTTTGTCGGTATTGCGCATCGCCAAGCCTGTCATTTTCCAGGAATAGATTGACGGGTAGTTAAAATTACAGCTTTTGAAAGGGGGGAAATGTCTTCAGTGTCGACTCGTCAACGGGAGCTATAACAAAACACACGGAACCATTTACAGAAGTTTAGGATGGAAAATCTTTAATGCGAGGAGTATCAGACTTTAGTGGAAGGACACATTGGTAGTTTATTTGATCGTTATTAAACTCATGAAATTATTTATTTTAAGATGTTAAGTCTATTCGCAAGCGATTAAACGTAAAAAGTATTTACATAGTAGTATAGCCAACATAAAAACTATTCATGAAATCTGAAAGCTTTTTATACGCCATTTGCAAATAATATTATCCAAGAAACGAAGAGTCCAGATTCTAAAATTATAGATGTGTTCTGTATGCCTAATGCTTATAATTAAAAAGAGGCTTATAAAAGAGAAGTTAATTATAAATGCTTTACCATCACCATTAGAAGTTGCCCAAATAATAAAGTGATTTAATTTCACTTGCACTTGCTCTAAAGCCATTGTTTCCCATGTGGATATCGTGTCGTCTGGGGCACAATCTCTCCAATGGGTGGCGTTTTGCTACCACTGTCAGCCAACAGCCATCCTCTATCCGCAAACGCGGTCCCTTCACTGGCCGTATCAGCAATTCAGACTACATGCAAATCAGGAACGTCATTCTGAAAGAACCGAGTGTGAGAGAGGGGGAGAAGAGCAACGCATTCCTTGAGAGAGAATCCGACCCTTTTCTTCTCTCTGCCGGCTTGCAGCGAGGGAGCACAGCTCGTGCAGCAGATGAATGATATTTGGGTCAAATTGAGGGAGATTCGTGGTCTGTAGGGAAGTTGGGAATTGTATATTAGGCCATTCTAAAGAGCGGTCATTGCTTATCACAGTTAGTACCTGGCGTCGTGAAGCAATTCAATCTTTTCGTAACTTTTTGGCGTTCCGTTTTGTGACCATGGGTTCACAACGGATACACTTGTACGTGTGGGCAATGCTCATAGTCGCGGTTTTCTGTCAACGATGTCATGGAAGTTGCCCGGAGAAGGAGTTGGAAAAAAGGGAAGAGGAGGCGAACGTAGTTTTGACTGGTACCGTAGAGGAAATCATGAACATGGACCCTGTGCACAATACCTACTCTTGCAAGGTAAGTCTGCCCCGACGTTACCTCAGTTTGAGCGGAATGCGTTGACTGCTCACGACTACTCCAATACGAACATGTTACAAAGTCTCTCAGAAACTCAATACTGTAAGCGCCGTGCGATATGTAGAGTAATAGAAAAGTAGCACCTGTCAGAGTTGTAGGCTAGCTCAGCCGATTTTACGATTACTTGACACGGTAGAATAATAACTCAACCGTGTACAAAAAGCTCAAATCAAATATGACAGCTGACGTCTTTTACAACTTCTAATAGCCTAGCTGTGTTCCATCCCCCCGTAATATGTTAGTCAGATCATCAGGTGTGGAGCTCAGCCTTATTCGAGCTCTGAGCAGTTTAAAGCAACATGGTCTTTATTTGAAATGCGTCCTGCGTTTGGAGGGTTTCCTATGAGTTAAACCATCATCAATTATACAACTGGGCTGGGCCACTCATGTATGTAATCACCCCAAACATCCGATGCTGTATTCACATGCTGTGAACCGACATGAACTTTGACTTCCATTACAGAACTTCATACATGCAAGACGATCCCAGTAAACACAAGGCCTAGTATAAATGACTAGTGTTACTGCTTGGCAGATTATAGTCCTGGCACTAACACAGCGTTCAGTGCTTTGTTTTAGGTACAGCAGGTGCTGAACTACTCTCTTGTAGTCCTGTAAGCAGCAAAGGGGATGGTTCACAACCTTGCTGTTAAAACGCAACAGGCTTCAGATCTTTCTTTCTTTGGAAACAACAACAACACAGTTAACCTCAGCAGAACCATCTTGTCTTGGCCATTCAGAACACACACACACACACACACACACACACACACACACAAATAAAACCACACACACACCCCAAAAAAAAAAAAAAACACAACCCTTTTTCTGTGCAGAAATCTTTCCGTTTTAAAAGCAAGCAGTACACAGTGCTTGTGGTGTGCTGACAGCTCTCTGTCTGTCCCATGACATGAGATTCAGAGGGAGCAGATTAGAGGCACACGTCTCCCATTCTGGGAAAACGGAAACCACCCACCACCAAAATGGAATGAGTCCGCAGAGCAGCCTAAAAAGGGAAATCTGTCCAATGAGGAGAAACCGTCTGCTCTGATGCGATTAGCCAAGGTTACTGCGGAGCATATGCAGTACCGGATGCTGTCATTCAACCCTCGTATTTACCCCTGTGTAATAACACATACTGCCAAGCCATAATACCATGTCATTACATAAGTATTCATATGCAAGGACAACGCTATTACCACAGGTGTTACCACAGTAATTGAAGTACACTTAGGGTAAAGTGTCACCAAAATGACAGATTGAACATGATTAAAAAAAGACCTGATCTTGTGTGTGACCTATTTTACTGAAGAGCACCTCTCCGGAGGAGCATCAACGGAAAAAAGAATAATCTAGAATTCTCTTGTGTTCCGTGACCTTTGTGCAGGTGAGAGTTTGGCGGTACCTGAAGGGTAAGACCACGGTAAACGGGGAGATTCTTCTGGACGGCGGAAACAAGGTGATGATCGGAGGCTTCGGAGACCCCGGCATCTGTGACAACCAGGTTGCCACGGGCGACACGCGCATTTTCTTTGTGAACCTTGCTCCGGAGTACATGTGGCCGGCGCACAAGAACGAGCTGATGCTGAACTCCAGCCTTATGAGAATTACACTGCGCAACCTGGAGGATGTGGAACACTGCGTGGACGGTAAGGCGCCATATTTGTTTGTGCGTTCGTGAACAGCGTGTCTGTCGGACACTGCTGCCTTGTTCTTAATGGGAGACAGAGGTGGGGACCTTTACTGTGGCATTCGCAGGTCCAATAATGTTGGGGGGGAGTTGTGCTTCGTAGACACGGAATGACTCATGTCAGTGTTGTGCAAAAGGGTGTTAAAATTCCCGGCAGTAGTTCATCACTTTGAGAGACCCCGGATTCTTTTCAGATTAGTGGTTTGTGATTTACATAGCTCTAGGCTTCCTGAATCCACAGTCTAACCTTGCTCCCAAACATTGGGCCACTCGACTCATTTTAGGAGCTTAGTTGTCATGGCGATGACGTTTCCCAGGCTGACCTGAAATGATGGTGGGTGTGTCTTCTTTGATAAACACCTTCAAGGCCAGCGAGGAACTTTCCTGACGTCCAGCTCTTGATCTTTGACCTTGTCAGTGAGGTGTCTTGAAGTCAGAGAGAGAAGCTCTCCAAGTGATCTGCAACACAGGGGTCTTCACAGTGGAACACACGCGGCCCCGCAATGTTAGCGCCACAGTTTAGCTTCTGTGGAAAAACAGACTAATGCAAGTGACCTATATTACGCAAACTATTCTGAGGAAGAAAGGGTTACAGGTAGAAGCAGGACGAAGAGCACGAACGAACACATCAGACTCGCCTGTTCTGCAGAACAAGCCGTCTTTAAAATAGTTTCCCTGACTGTGAGAGGCGAGACAGAAGGAAACAGACGACATGAAATCCATCAGCCAGCTGCAGCCTTAGATACCGACCACTTTTTGGAGAGGAGTTACTTCAAACTTTCTGTTTTCTTGTTAGTTCTTCTTCGCCAAGAAGCCGTTCGTCAGGCACGATGGGAAGGTTTGTGTAGCCGTGACTAATAAGGCCTAATATCTGCCCTGAGTGTGCCTGTGTTTGCCCTCAATGCATGCAAGCGAGGCTTGTTACTTCTCAGATTCTGCTGGTGCTTGACGATGCTGGCAGTTGTTCAAAGTCCACCACTCACGCAGGCCTCCCAGACCTGAGGGGGGAGAAGGTTCCAGGGCTTCTAGAAGTCGCCAGGGGCCAATCAGAGCCCATCGTACTCTTCTTCACTGGTGTCTCCAGTGAGCGGTTTGGTAAAAATCTGGCGCGCACACATGAAAACTCCTCATATTTCCTGTCCAGACATGAAAATCTGTACTGCTAACCTTTCTAATGGTGAGCGGTTTTCTTCTCCTTGTTGTGCGAAGGGGAGGTTGTTGGCTCGAGCGACTGCTGTGGAGAAGGTGGCTTTTCATGGCTTGAGTGCTTTGAGTTTCGAGAGGGTCTTTGCGCAAACTATTTAGCTTGGCATCCTATTTCACATAAGCTAATGTGCCGAGGCCCAAGTGCTTCAATACAGAAAATTAAGTCTCAATTGAATGGTGAATAGAATGAGAACAACATCTTACTTTTTGTCATGAACAAGATCAATACCATCGCGAGAGTGTTGTACTTCATTTGTAGGACGTTTTGTGCTGCTCAGTACTCTACACCACGTACATTCTTATAGGCCTATGCATTTTTCATGCTTTGGTCTAATCCTTTACTGTACGTCATGGTTTGTAAGAAAGGACCGACAGGTTGAAAACCTCATTCAGAACACAGGCAAAAACCTCAGATTCTTCCTGTGAACTGCCAGTCTGATAGAATCGTTTGTTTTTTTTCCCCGTGGATCAAATTGACCAAGATGATTAGATTGCATTCCTCTGTCCCATGAAGAACGAGCTCAGAGGCTCGCCATAGCGCAAAATTTTAATTAAGAAAGTCAAGTCGGATCTCATCTTGTGTGCAACCAACCACTATGCTCCCAGGAGACTGTGGATGTTAGCAAGGCCCGACAAGACTCTACCTGCCGCCCGCTCATTGTACCCTCCTCTCCTTTCTCCCCGCTCTCCTCCTTTTCAATAGTCGGGAGAGACAGAGGAATGCTTGGCAGTGCCGAGGCGGAGAGGCACGTTGTCGAGATGTGGAAGGAAGGAGAGGAGGAAAAAAAGGGCTTTGTGTAGCTTTCTGTAGTAACGATGAGTTTTTGAGGATGAGTTTGCAGAGGGAAAAAAAGATGATTGATGTGGAAAGGTAGAGAGGGAGAGGAGAGAGAGAGGTGGGGGGGATATTTGAACCAAGAACAAATTCCTTGTACAGGTGTGGACAGATCTTTGGATTTTTGAGGATGTTTAGTTTGTCATTTAGCACTGAAAGAACGACCGAAGCTCTGTGGAGATGGACGCCTCTGCATGGTGTTCCATCCTTCCACCCCTCCACTGTGCGTGACAGGAAAGGCCAGCCACGCTGGGGTAATGCCCCCAGCCACGCTGGGGTAAAGCCTCCAGCCACGCTGGGGTAATGCCTCCAGCCACGCTGGGGTAAAGCCTCCAGCCACGCTGGGGTAAAGCCCCCAGCCACGCTGGGGTAAAGCCTCCAGCCACGCTGGGGTAATGCCCAGCAGCCAGCTGGGGTAATGCCTCCAGCCACGCTGGGGTAAAGCCTCCAGCCACGCTGGGGTAATGCCTCCAGCCACGCTGGGGTAAAGCCTCCAGCCACGCTGGGGTAAAGCCTCCAGCCACGCTGGGGTAATGCCTCCAACATGTTGAGGGGTGTTTCCCCAAGATCTCTGTAAACACACTCGCTCTTCAAACGCCCAAGCAGTATCCCTCTCCGCACGGACGAGCCGACCGCCTTCCGGCCCGGTTTGAACGTGCGATCGCTGTTTACTGGGCCTCTCTGAGGTGTTCTGATCGACGAGAAACGAAAAGGCAGAATGGAACAGAATGGAGAGATCCCCCCCCGTCCCCCCCCGTCCCCCCCATTGTTGAGTCCCACCTTGCAGGAGGCGATAAGAGACGAGCCGCAGTGCTGGAATCTTCCCCTCCTTTGTCTGCTCCGCCAGTGACTGTTGGGGGAAATGTTACCATATTCAATTGCGCCACGCGCCGAGTTGTCAGATAATGTGACAGAATCCACCGAAGCCATTTGCAAAGCTCCGCGACACAATGACGCCGCGGTCTCAATCAAATGCATGGAGAGATGCAGGCCTTTAAAAGGGATGCCAGGGGCTTTATTTTGTGTAAGGGAAAATGGTAGTTGTACTTTCTCTTTTTCCTTTGCCCATAAGAAAAAGAGTGGGTGTGAGAGAGAGTGATAGAGTGAGACTGAAGCACTGTAGACAACTCACACGCGGACATACACACGCGGACACACACGCAGAGAGAGCCCCACTAAAAGGACAGGGTATAAGAGAGAGAGGGAGGGAAGCCAACGTGATGGATAGATGTAGAGGATACAAGGAAATGTTATCTCTCCCGCTCCGTTCCTCAGCTGTTTCTGTGTCGGCTTCAACCTGATGCCAGTGTAGTCATCCCCTGGAGGCTCAGAAAGGCTCCTTTACATCTTACATCTTTGTGGATCCTCTCCTCTTGAGTCCTGTCTTAAAGAAGTCCTTCAGTGGCAGGTTTATAGCAGTTGTAACACTCGTCTCCAACGAGCGAAGAGATGATCCGTCCTTCCGTAGATACTAAAAGAGGCCACGCGGCGTAATTGGGTGTTCGTGCAACGGAAGCGCGGCAGTCGCTCTCCACCGTTGATGGAGGGGTCCTCATAGGCTGTTTATGGTGTGTGTGCGTAGCTGCCATGTATATCACTTGCGCTCTGCGCTGTGTGCATAACCCCGCGAGGTCTGACGGCGAGCAGTATGGGGTTAGCCAGCTAAGCTGGGATTGGGATCGGGGGTCCCGCTTTGTCGGCAGGTGGTCCTGCCTAATGATGGGCGAGCAGACAGGTCTGTGGAATGCTCCTCGGGTGGGATGTGAAGTGAAACTCCCTCTCTCTCTCCCTCCCTCCCCCCCTCCTCCCCAGCACCTCAGCGTTACTCCGTGAGCAAAGCCTTGGCCACCGGAAAACTGTTCCGCTTCCCCCCCACTGTTTGTTCAAGGAGGAGGCCTGGAATGTCTTGGAATCCCCCACCGCCCCACGCAAGCCCCTACCTGACTCCCTCCCTCCCTCCTTCCCCCCTTCCCACACCCCCTTCACTCCTCCCCTCTTCCCTACTTCCATCCCTTCGTTCTCAGACCTCGGGCGCTAATAACGGAGTGAAAAGGACAAGCGAGGGGAGGGACATACGATCCGGAAGACTCCTCTCGTTCCGAAGGCGTGACGGCTGGCCTGTGGAGGCGATCGGGGAGCGAACTCATAGCCATGCATAGGAAGTTGAATCAGACGGCAGTTGAACCCTTGTTCAAAGGGCCTGCGTGTTGCCTCCAGAGCTTCAAAAGGAAGCAGCGTTTGTTTGTTTTGAGATAGCGAGGGGTTGTTTTGTCTGAGGGGTCATTTGTCAGACGTGGTTAATCAGTGACTCGAAGGCTCTGGAAGATGACTAAGTGATGCAAGAGCCACGCTGGAATGTGGACTGCACTTCCTATTTAGAAACTACTTCTTAGTCTCTCACACCAGATAACATTATCAGGGAGGACACACCAGCCATCAAAATATCACCCACTTGTACTAGACAAGTGTGCATACTACTCAGGCAAGTATGCATCAGCATACTTTTGGGGCTACAAGTAGGATATGGATTTCCAAGATTCCGTAATAAGAGAAAAAATAAAGGAATTTGACCAAGAATACGTCTCGCTCTCCCCTCATGGATGAGAAGTCTTGTGTTTTTACACTGCCTACGTGTTCACAAGAAGCCCCTTTGTGTTCCGAGTCATGGGAAGTCCAAAGTCATGACACGATAGAGGGGCGATGCGAAGGATCGGCCTGCTCTCAGGGTGCCTCTGTGGATTAGGGCGTGCGAGCCTGACTGTGTGTCGGATGAAAAGAGAGGGGGAACCATCTCCAGCATGTGTGCGAGTGTGCGTGTACATGTATGGGTCGTGCATTAAGACAAACCCACATGCAATCGGGTGATAATGAGGCTGGGATGTGAGCTGGACAAAGAGATGAGGGGAGGCCAGAGATGTACCTGTTTGCCAGCTAGCCCCCCGATCTCCAGAGTTATTATGGATTTTAATTAGATATGTGGAAGCGGAGATCTGCTCTGGAATACCGATGAAGGGATCAAAATGAAAAAGCCAGGAAAGATAGAGAAAAGGTAGACAAAAGGGGGAGAAAGAGATAAAGAGGGAGAGACAGAGACTGAGATAGAGAGACTGAGAGAGACAGAGAGAGATAGACTGAGGGACTGAGAGAAAGAGAGAGAGAGATAAAAAGGAAGGAATAAAGGAAGGGAGGAAGGAAGGATGGGAACGAAAGAAAGGGAGAGAGATAAAGAGAAAGAAAGATGGAGAGAGAGGGAGAGAAAGAAAGAAAGAAAGGAAGGGAAAGAGACAAAAATAAAGAGTGAGAGAGAAAGAAATGAAGGAAGGGAGGGAGGAAGGGAATGGAATAAAGGGAGAGGGATAAAGAGAAAGAAAGAGACTGAGAAAGAGGGAGAGAAAGAATGAAAGAAAGAAAGAAAGGGAAAGAAAGAAAGGGACAGAGGAAGAGAAAGAAAGGAGTGGACCTGTTAGCACTATCTTGCTTCAGTCACAGGTCTACCTGAGTGTGTGTTTCTCTTGGCTGATAAAAATCACCAGATGAACAGATAGCTCACAGTGATACATAATCACATTCCTGGCAGTGTGTCACTGCTTGTGTCACTGGGTTCACAATGTGGGCTTCACAAACACATAAGCTAATGTTTCGTGGTATAAAGTACGAAAGCCATAGCGACAGTTTACAAAACATTAAGAAACCAAAGCTTTGCTATTGTAATTATGTGTTGGCGCAACCTGTGTTTTTAATAGGCCCTGGTTCTAGAATGTTCAAGCCTGTAGTTGAATGTCATGCATTTTCCACAGGCCACTATCTCATGCCCACATCTCATCACGACACAGTTACGACACATTCAAATAGATAGAGGCCTCTGACAGATTGGCTCGTAGAACGGTCTGGTCTTGAACGTAGCCTGAGGCAGAAAACAGAATGGAAGATTCTACGTACAGTGCGTCACTAATGAAGTGGTGGTGGCGGGGGGACATGCAATTTCCAAAGTGACATGTACAAATGTTACCCAGGTTGAAACTCCATCAACAGCATAATGCAACAATCAAAAACTGGAGACCGTGCAACTAATAGCCAACCCCAGCTCTCTTCCACACACATACACACACACACACGCACACACACGCACACACACACACACACACACACTAGAATATTAACCACTTCTTTCGTGCAGCAATGTAGTTTCTCACAAGCACCAGCTTCACTATTATATGCACACATTCCTTAACCCTTCCTCACAAGCAACGCTAATGAGAGCGTAAGTAATGCTAATCAGAGTCTAAGTGATGCTAACGCTAACGCTGAGGTATTCTTCAGACACCAGCAGGGCCCCTGTGTCCGAGCCACCTGAAGTTAGAATCAGAGGAGAGGAGAGGGAGCTCAGTCGAACCGCGGTAGGAAACTCCCAGCTTCCCCAGCGCAGCTCTCAGGCCTCGGAAGCACAGTGGAGCGGAAACCCCCCCCCCCCCCCCTCCTCCCCTGGACGTCAGACACAATGAGAGAAGCGGTGGGGGGGCTGTGGGATCCAGGCTTCCTTGAGTCTGGGTCTGAAACAACATCCCCCCACTTTGACTCAAAGTGTCTCATGGGCCTGGCAGCTGTGGCGGTGGACGGAGCTGGTTAGTGGGTCACGCCAGATGAAGCAGGGTTACGGGAGAAGCTTCCGGGTTCCCCTCAGGGAGAGGAAGAGAATTTTTGGGGAGGGTGGGAGGGGAGGGGGGGGGAGCTCTGCTGTCATGTTTTTAGGAGTTAAGAGATAAACTCACGGGAGAATAAGTTGTTCTCGTTCAAAGCCTGTCAGCTTCTTGCTGTTCCTGGTCACGAGAGGTCTAAGAGGTCAACTAGGGAATTTACAATGTCTGCCTATTATTTGTCCACTTTTATTTGTTGAAGCCACACATAACAAGAGGAAGTTGGCCTCAGACCTTGTGTGTGTGGCTGTGATGCAGATGTGAGTACAGTCCCCAAGACATAAAGCATGTTAATGAAGTCACCTAAACAGCTTCAAGTCCTTGTGTACCGATGTCATTCAGACACAGGAAACAGGAATGCCCTTATTACCAGGAAACAGGAATGCCCTTATTACCAGGAAACAGGAATGCCCTTATTACCAGGAAACAGGAATGCCCTTATTACCAGGAAACAACAGGAATGCCCTTATTACCAGGAAACAGGAATGCCCTTATTACCAGGAAATAGGAATGCCCTTATTACCAGGAAACAGGATTCCCCCTATTACCAGGAAACAGGAATGCCCTTATTACCAGGAAACAGGATTCCCCCTATTACCAGGAAACAGGAATGCCCTTATTACCAGGCTGTCCCCACCACTCCCCTGCATGCTGGGTGTGGAGGTGAGCTTGACCCGGCTTTGGTAAATATTTAAACCCTCCCTGCAGGGGTTGTTTCCTGAGGTAACATGCTGAGGCATCTGCTGTGTCAGTCGGTGCTTACCCCCTCCATCTGTAACAGGAACCAAGCACTGCTTCCCAATGTCTAATGCTACTCCAGGGATTTGAACCGCTGGAAAACGTGAATCCGAGAGGTGTGTTTGACTGCTTTGTCTCATCTTTACGCCTGTTTCTCTGTTTTCTCTGCGTGTCCAGTGAGACGAGTGAGAGATTTAAGGAGTAAACTATAGGTACTTGGATGCCACTTGGAGATGCCGCTTGGGGGTGCCGGCGGGTTTTTCGGCTTCTTTGGTGAAGTGGGACAGGAACGGTCTCTTATCTCTCCTCTGCGAGTGGATGCAGCTGGTCTAAACACAGGCCTTTCCTGCGGTCCTCTGCTCCTTCTCTCATCACTTCCTCTATCACTTCCTGTCGCCCTCCTCGTCCCTCTCTCTCCGCACCGCGGCGGCTTAAAGTGGCCTCTGCTGACCTCAGGATTGCCTCATCCTCATTCCCTGACACGGTCCTGGAGAAACCCTGTTTTATGGGAAAGATCTCGACCTGTTCCCCCTCCTCCTATCTCCCTCTGACTGTCGGATTGTCATCCCTCTGTCTCATAGCCAGTCACTTATACCACATGCGTGCCTGTCAGACGTCTGGCGTCTGCCCTGTCGGAGGTGCGTCGAGTGTCTTCACGTCTGTCTCTCTCTCCGTCTGTCGTCTCCTGCACCTCTCCGTGTCCACACCCTTCTCTGTCCTTATCTCTGTCATCGTCTCCATCCGTCCGTAGTAGCAGGTGATGGCTCTCTTTCTCTCTCCCTCCTCTCTCTCCCTCCTTTCTCTTTCCCTCCTCTCTCTCTCCCTCCTTTCTCTCTCCCTCCTCTCTCTTCCTTTCTCTCTCCCTCCTTTCTCTCTCCGTCCTCTCTCTCTCTCCCTCCTTTCTCTCTCCCTCCTCTCTCTCCCTCCTTTCTCTCTCCCTCCTTTCTCTTCCTTTCTCTCTCCCTCCTCTCTCTCTCTCTCTCTCTCTCTCTCTCTCCTCTCTCTCTCTCCCTCCTTTCTCTCTCCCTCCTCTCTCTCTCTCCCTCCTTTCTCTCTCCCTCCTCTCTCTCCCTCCCTTTCTTCTGTATCTTTCTCAATCTCTCTATCTCCCTCTATGTCTGTCCTCCTCCCTCCTTTCCCTCTCCCTCTCGCTCTATCTCTCCCCTCCCACCCTCCGCTCACACACTTTTCCCACACTCCTCTCTCTGCTCTGTGTCTGGAAGCAGATCTGAGGCCAGTCCACCTGTAATTAGGCTGGAATCTGGGTTGTAAAGCTGCTATAGTCTAATAACCAGGTGCAGCCTGGAGACCAGAACCTGACAAGAGGGAGAAAAATAAAATGACCTACATGTCACTCTCCAAGATCCACGAGGTGCTGGCCAGGTAGCTTTCAAAAGTCACTTGTGCTTTTTTGTATTGAATTCACCCAATAGGTCACAAATCATTTTGATGTTAAAAGTGCTAGAGTGATTTTTTTCAGTTGGTTGGTCTGAATGTCTGTCTGCTCATCTGTGTGTGTGTGTGCGTGTGTGCTATGCATGCATGTGTGTGATATCATGTCTGTCAGGGGGGTTGAAAGGGGAGTAAGCTGAATGTTGACAAGGCCCTGACATTCATCTCTGCTTTATCTAGAGCCTCAGGAATGCTCTCTTATTTTCTCTCTCTCTCCTCTCTTCTCTCTCTCTCTCTCTCTCGTCTCTCTCTCTCTTCTCTTCTCTCGTCTCTCTCTTCTCTCGGCTCCGTCTGTCTCTCTCTCATACTGGCTTTCTTTCTCTCTCTCTCTCTCTCTCTTCTCTCCTTCTCCTCTCTCTCTCTCTCTCGTCTCGTCTCTCTTTCTCTCCCTCTCTCTCTTTCCCCTCTCTCTCTATCTGTCTCTCCCTCTCTCTCTCCGTCTTTTACCCTCATCCTCCCTCTATCTCCCTGCCTCTCTGTCCCACCGCTCCACCTCTGCCCCCCACTCTCTCTCTCTCTCTCTCCCCTCTCTCTCTCTCTCTCTCTTTCTCTCTCTCCTCTCTCTCTCTCCTACTTTCCCTCTTCTCTCTCCCCCTCCTCTCTCTTTCTCCCTCTCTCCCTCTCTCACCCACCCCAACGAGCCAAGAGATTTGCCAGGCTGCAGTAGCCATTGGGACGCTCCTGTTGTTTTAGCCAACAATGGCAAGGAAGTGTTGGCTTTCAGAGGCAAATACTATCTGGCACAGGAAGTCTCAGTGTCACACACGAGCACGTGACCTCTCTGGAGAAGGCTCACCATGGCTCTAGGAATCAAACTAAGCTGTACAGTGTTTTCTCCCATTTTTGAAACGTAAGGTCGGCCCTTTTGAAACTTGGATTCCGATGTCGGCACAGCGATCGCTGGTGTCCTGGTGTGTGTTGTTGGAGGATGTGCAGACTGCTTCCCTCTTCAAGGCAGGGCAACCCACGGTTCTGGAGCGAGGCGTGGCTGCTGGCAACATGGTTCCTTGCAGTTAGTGAGAAATGAGGAAGAGCGGCGAACGATGCTCCGGAGGACAGTTAAAGACAGATGAGCTGCCAGCAGAGAGGAGGGGAGAGAGGAGCAGAGAGGAGGGGAGAGACGAGCAGAGAGGAGGGGAGAGAGGAGCAGAGAGGAGGGGAGATGATTATAGAGGAAGAGAGATGAGAGGGCGTGAGGACGGCAGTGGAGAAACAGAGGGAGGGCAGCGACGGAGAGAGTGAGGGAAGGTGTGGGAGGAATGGAGGGAGCGAGAGAGAGAGAGAGAGAGAGGGAAGTGTGGGAGGAATGGAGGGAGCGAGAGAGAGAGAGAGAGGGAAGGTGTGGGGAAATGTAGGCGAGCGAGCAAAAAGGAGGAAAAAGAAAGGGGAAGGTGTGGGAGGAATGGGAAAGAGAGAAGAGGGAAAGGTGTGGGGGATGGAGGAGAGAGAGAGAGGGAAGGTGTGGGAGGGCTGCAGGGAGAGCGAGAGAGACAGAAGGTGTGGGAGGGATGGAGGGCTGCAGGGAGAGAGAGAGGGAAGGTGTGGGAGGGATGGAAGGAGAGAGTGAGAGGGAAGGTGTGGGAGGAATGGAGGGAGAGAGAGAGAGGGAAGGTGTGGGAGGGCTGCAGGGAGAGCGAGAGAGACGAAGTGTGGGAGGGAGGAGGGCTGCAGGGAGAGGAGAGGTTTGAAGGTGGTGGGAGATTGGAGGGCTGTAGGAAGAGAGACTAGCACGAGCAGGGTGAGTAACCGGCATCGCTGATTAGGTGGGATTGAGTGAGCATTGCGGCGGTAAGCCGTAGAGAGTTAACTCTGCGCAGGGTTGCAGGAGATCGAATGACGATGGAGCCTGTGATCGGTGCGTGCGTAGGGTGGCATGGGCTGGCGGCGAGAGACGAGAGGGAAGGTGTACGGCAGGGATGGCCACGCGCGCAGCGTGATGTGATTCTTTTTGACGAGAGAGGAGAAAGAGAGAGAGGAGAGAGAGAGAGGGAAGGTGTGTGAGGGATGGAGGGCTGCAGGGAGAGAGAGAGCAGAACATGGAGGGCAAAGAGAGAGCAGGGGAAAGGGATGGAGGGAGAGAGAGGAGAGAGAGAGAGGGAAGGTGTAGAGAGTGAGAGAGGGCTTGTTGGGCAGAGGAGAGAGGGAAGGTGTGGGAGAGAGGGAGGAGTGCGCTTGCAGGGAGAGAGAGAAAGGGGAAGCGGCCCCTCTCCCCCCCTTTGTGTCGGGGCCTTAATTATCCTCTGTGAGATGAGGTCATCCCATGACCAGCCAGAGAGACGCTCCACTGCTTCATAGACTTACGCTTGTCCAACACTGTCTCTCTCCCATGTCTTGTGTGTGTGTGTACTGTACGTTCATGTGTGTATGCATTCAGTGTGTTGAAAAAAATAACTTTATTTAGTTACTTCTTATGTCTCTGTGAGTTTGTATCAGTCCTTAGCACGGTGTGTCTCACGATCCACATAATCAGCGTTTGTGGTGGAAAAGCGAGACCGAAAGTGACAGAATTCTACATTCCACTCCGGGTTTTAATTCAGTCGCTGGTGTTACACTTCACGAAGCAGGGTAAGCAGAGCAAAATGCCTTCTACCCTGTGAGCCAGCTTGCAGCGTTTCTCTGGTGAAAAAAGGGGGGAATCTTTGCCTGAGGAAACAGCTTCCATCATTGACTGCTGCCAGCGGTGTTTCCAGAGCGTCCCCTCACAGCTTGGCTTCCCTCTTGGTACTTTGCTGCTCTCGCGACATGAACATGACCATGGAACATTTCCATATGGCAAAGTCAGCCATTTTGAAAATGACCAAAGTTCAGTTCAACTTTCCACCAGGAAATGTGTAAATCCATCTTCAGCCCTGTGAAATGTGCGAAATGTGCGTTTTCCCATTCAGTCATTGCCGATGTTGGGGCCTGGAATCTGTTTGAGTGAGGAGCTCTGAGGAAACCAACAAGGATTTAGAGAGATTCAGGAGGCGGAGAAGGACGTTCTGGGCTCTTTCCTAACTTTGTTGGTGAGCTATGTCAGATTGCAGCCGTTCCTTCAGGGTGAAAACCCCCCTCTGCCTCCTGAGTTTTGTACATAAAGGTATTGTTGAAATGCAGCGTCTCCACAGAAGACAAGTCTGAACGTGTTCCTGCTCAGATGGATTTGATTCTGGAAGAAAATGGAAATGTCATCTGTCCCATACAGACTGCCTTGCAAATATATGCTTCTTTTATCCAACGATCCTGCCAAGTCTCCTGTGAACCTGTCGGTATCATTTAGCCACGGATCTAAAACCAGGTTGTGTTCTCTCATGTTCTTCTGAGTAGCCTGTTCCTTAAACCAGCACTAACCTTTCTTGCTATCGATGAAAACAGTTTTATGAACTTATTATGAACAGGCATCAGCTGGACGCCTCGTAAAGAAGTCACACGGAATCCCCCTCGGGTCCTTCATGTCCCTGGAAGGTCAGGATGACTCCGAACGATCTTATCTCCCACATCCCCCTGTAGTAAATCACCAGGGGCAGAGCACAGTCCACTCTCTTTAACCTTAAGGAGAGAGGGTTCAAAGGTTAGAGGTGAAGTCAGGGGCAGGTGTGTGTGTGTGTGTACCGATTTTCCTGGAAAGCAAAACACTTTATCTTCCTTGACTGTGTAAGTCAGATTAGTATATTTGATTGGCGCTCACCTGTGGGTTGATTCAAATGATCTAACTAGCTCACTCATTTCAGATGTACTGCAACTTTGTACTGTATTTCTGTGTCTGTGTCTGTGTGTCTGTGTGATGGTGTTAGTGTTTGCACATATTTTTTCTCCGGAGCCAAAAACAGCCCCACCTCCCTACACATTTCCCTCCCTCCCCACACATTTCCCTCTCTCTCTCCCTCAGTATCACTCTCTCTCTGTATGTCTCTCTGTCTCTCTCTCTCTCTCTCTCTCTCTCTCTCTCTTTCACTATATCTCTCTCAGTATGGCTTTCTCTCTCAGTATCTCTCTCAGTATAACTCTCAGTATAGCTCTCTCCCTCTCAGTATCTCTCTCTCTCTCTCTCTCGCTCAGTATCTCTCTCTCTCTCTCCCTCTCAGTATCTCTCTCTCCCTCTCTCTCTCTCCCTCTCAGTATCTCTCTCTCCCTCTCTCTCTCTCTCTCCCTCTCAGTATCTCTCTCTCTCTCTTAGTATCTCTCTCTCTCTGTGCTCCATCTGTGCAGATTGAACTGGCTGGCAGGATGCTGGCGGAATCTTGATCAGGGCAAATTAACATGGAGACAATGGGGGAAGTTCAAGTGATTTCTCCTCTCTTTCTCAGCCCTCTCTCCCAACGACACTTCTCCCTCTGTCGCCTCTCTCCTCTTTCCCTCCCCTTCGCTTTGCTCTTTTCTGCCCCCCCCCCTTCACCCCCCTCTCTTTTCTTTGGTGGGTGTCTAAGGAGACAGAGGAGGACAACAGTGGGCAGGATGAAGAGATGGGTTCTACTCTTCTCTACAGTACAGTGCTCTGAATGGGTATAGACTCTCCTCAAGAGGACAGAGCCCTCTCTCAATGCAACCCTAGTTATAATGAACTCCCCACACACACGCGCACGCACGCACACGCGCGCCCCCACGCGCCCCCATGCCCGCAGCAGACAGAGTCGGAGCGAGAGCCAGCCTTCCATCACTCCGTTCTGCATGAATACAGACGTCAAGTGCGTTCATACGCGACTCAGCATATGACACTGGCTTGAGCTCTGGCCTTCACTGTCATCTTCATGTATTGGAATAGACAGAACGAACCCTTTCAGTAGCCCTGCAAGGATGCTGGCCTCCGCCTAGTCGTATCTGAGACATTAACGGCCGCCAAGATGCGCACAAGAGGGAAAACCGCCAAGCGCGGCGAAAACTCTCAGTTTGATTTCGCCGGTGAAAATGGGAGATGGATGCGATCTCACGAGAGCTTAACCGAAGTCTGCGGCGATGGTAAAACCGCTCTTGTCACCGAGCCACGTCAATAGTTGTCGGTTCACTTCCCCTTGTGAGCACCACCAGCGTCCCCCTAATAAGATAACAAACACAGAAAGGATCCTATCTTGCTGAACGTCCCTTCAGCCTGTGGGAAGATTCTGGGATTTGAGGGTTGGAGTCTGGGAGCTACTGGTAGTTTATATCTGCTGGATTACCTCCAGTCAATCACGGATGTTGTGTTTACGGATTCGCTCGCTTGAGCATCTCTTTTCTGCTGGCGAGGGGGGTCTGAAATGAGATCCAGGATGCAGATCACCGCTCGGTCGTCGCGGCGACGGCCTGACAGCCTGGACCGCTCTGCTTGCAAGGCAGAAGGTTTCAGCCCAAGGATGACTTTTTATTAAGGATGCGTCAAGCAGACGTCTTTGTTTCATTAGGGAGACTTGCTGTGTGATAAGCGAGGTGTTTGAAGCCCACACGTTGTGAAGTGAATGTCAGTCTTTGTGTGTGTGTGTGTGTGTACGTGTGTGTGTGTGTGTGTGTTTGGATATGTTTCAGGGGAATAGTAGGGCTTTCTCCCAGTAACCAGGGTAGAGTGAGTCTGGGCTTTGACAGGGCTCCCTTGGAGACTGCCCAATCACTTTTTAATCTTGCCCTTTTTTTTGTTGGCTGGGTGAGTTGCTGGAATTGAAACGCGAGAAGAACAACGTTTCCCCTCCGAACAAAAAGCTCAGCTCCGCAGTCTCCCAAAGTGCTACCATCGCCGAAAAACATCTAGAAAGATCCGCCAGTCGACGGCAGGTGTTTGGAACAGGAAGGGTGCGTCGAGTCGAGTGCTTATCTAAGTGAATACTTCCCAAGTTCCCATTTGCCAGCAGAAGCTGGTATATTTTCCAAATGTTGAAGAGTGAAACTGGAAAAAAGGGGTTTCACAGTGTTGAATGAGAACATAAATCACTTAGCCCTTCTATAACCAGTCCTTTCATATCACTCTACAAAGGAGAGACAGGACGAGAGTAGGAGAGGAGCCCAGAGTAGGAGAGGAGCCCAGAGTAGGAGAGGAGGTCAGAGTAGGAGAGGCCAGAGTAGGAGAGGAGCCCAGAGTAGGAGAGGCCAGAGTAGGAGAGGAGCCCAGAGTAGGAGAGGAGGTCAGAGTAGGAGAGGAGGCCAGAGTAGGAGAGGAGCCCAGAGTAGGAGAGGAGCCCAGAGTAGGAGAGGAGGCCAGAGTAGGAGAGGAGGCCAGAGTAGGAGAGGAGGCCAGAGTAGGAGAGGAGGTTAGAGTAGGAGAGGAGCCCAGAGTAGGAGAAGAGGTCAGAGTAGGAGAGGAGGCCAGAGTAGGAGAGGAGGCCAGAGTAGGAGAGGAGGCCAGAGTAGGAGAGGAGGCCAGAGTAGGAGAGGAGGTTAGAGTAGGAGAGGAGACCAGAGTAGGGAGGAGGCGCAGAGGAGGAGAGGGGGAGTAGGAGAGGAGGCCAGAGTAGGAGAGGAGGCCAGTTGTGGAGGGACCTATAAGGCTTATTGTTGACTCCAGCCTTTGATGTGGCTCTGC